>OX155973.1:6827883-7186883 GCA_944548615.1 Micropterix aruncella | reverse complement strand
ACGTTTGCAGCCGCCGTTGTCTAGGAGTATACGAAACTTCCTCTCCGTAGAGGCTCGTAATATAAGAATGCGTAGACTATCGCGGTTGTTTGACATTATAAATAGGATAGAAAACGAATTTACCGCGTGAAATTTGTAGGACCCGACGTTTCGGTGACGTTGCAGCCGCCGTTGTCTAGGTATACGAAACTTCCTCTCCGTAGAGGCTCGTAATATAAAATCGAAGACTATCGCGGTTGTTTGACATTATAAATAGGATAGAAAACGAATTTACCGCGTGAAATTTGTAGGACCCGACGTTTCGGTGACGTTGCAGCCGCCGTTGTCTAGGGTATACGAAACTTCCTCTCCGTAGAGGCTCGTAATATAAAATCGAAGACTATCGCGGTTGTTTGACATTATAAATAGGATAGAAAACGAATTTACCGCGTGAAATTTGTAGGACCCGACGTTTCGGTGACGTTGCAGCCGCCGTTGTCTAGGGTATACGAAACTTCCTCTCCGTAGAGGCTCGTAATATAAAATCGAAGACTATCGCGGTTGTTTGACATTATAAATAGGATAGAAAACGAATTTACCGCGTGAAATTTGTAGGACCCGACGTTTCGGTGACGTTGCAGCCGCCGTTGTCTAGGGTATACGAAACTTCCTCTCCGTAGAGGCTCGTAATATAAAATCGAAGACTATCGCGGTTGTTTGACATTATAAATAGGATAGAAAACGAATTTACCCGCGTGAAATTTGTAGGACCCGACGTTTCGGTGACGTTGCAGCCGCCGTTGTCTAGGGTATACGAAACTTCCTCTCCGTAGAGGCTCGTAATATAAAATCGAAGACTATCGCGGTTGTTTGACATTATAAATAGGATAGAAAACGAATTTACCGCGTGAAATTTGTAGGACCCGACGTTTCGGTGACGTTGCAGCCGCCGTTGTCTAGGGTATACGAAACTTCCTCTCCGTAGAGGCTCGTAATATAAAATCGAAGACTATCGCGGTTGTTTGACATTATAAATAGGATAGAAAACGAATTTACCGCGTGAAATTTGTAGGACCCGACGTTTCGGTGACGTTGCAGCCGCCGTTGTCTAGGGTATACGAAACTTCCTCTCCGTAGAGGCTCGTAATATAAAATCGAAGACTATCGCGGTTGTTTGACATTATAAATAGGATAGAAAACGAATTTACCGCGTGAAATTTGTAGGACCCGACGTTTCGGTGACGTTGCAGCCGCCGTTGTCTAGGGTATACGAAACTTCCTCTCCGTAGAGGCTCGTAATATAAAATCGAAGACTATCGCGGTTGTTTGACATTATAAATAGGATAGAAAACGAATTTACCGCGTGAAATTTGTAGGACCCGACGTTTCGGTGACGTTGCAGCCGCCGTTGTCTAGGGTATACGAAACTTCCTCTCCGTAGAGGCTCGTAATATAAAATCGAAGACTATCGCGGTTGTTTGACATTATAAATAGGATAGAAAACGAATTTACCGCGTGAAATTTGTAGGACCCGACGTTTTCGGTGACGTTGCAGCCGCCGTTGTCTAGGGTATACGAAACTTCCTCTCCGTAGAGGCTCGTAATATAAAATCGAAGACTATCGCGGTTGTTTGACATTATAAATAGGATAGAAAACGAATTTACCGCGTGAAATTTGTAGGACCCGACGTTTCGGTGACGTTGCAGCCGCCGTTGTCTAGGGTATACGAAACTTCCTCTCCGTAGAGGCTCGTAATATAAAATCGAAGACTATCGCGGTTGTTTGACATTATAAATAGGATAGAAAACGAATTTACCGCGTGAAATTTGTAGGACCCGACGTTTCGGTGACGTTGCAGCCGCCGTTGTCTAGGGTATACGAAACTTCCTCTCCGTAGAGGCTCGTAATATAAAATCGAAGACTATCGCGGTTGTTTGACATTATAAATAGGATAGAAAACGAATTTACCGCGTGAAATTTGTAGGACCCGACGTTTCGGTGACGTTGCAGCCGCCGTTGTCTAGGGTATACGAAACTTCCTCTCCGTAGAGGCTCGTAATATAAAATCGAAGACTATCGCGGTTGTTTGACATTATAAATAGGATAGAAAACGAATTTACCGCGTGAAATTTGTAGGACCCGACGTTTCGGTGACGTTGCAGCCGCCGTTGTCTAGGGTATACGAAACTTCCTCTCCGTAGAGGCTCGTAATATAAAATCGAAGACTATCGCGGTTGTTTGACATTATAAATAGGATAGAAAACGAATTTACCGCGTGAAATTTGTAGGACCCGACGTTTCGGTGACGTTGCAGCCGCCGTTGTCTAGGGTATACGAAACTTCCTCTCCGTAGAGGCTCGTAATATAAAATCGAAGACTATCGCGGTTGTTTGACATTATAAATAGGATAGAAAACGAATTTACCGCGTGAAATTTGTAGGACCCGACGTTTCGGTGACGTTGCAGCCGCCGTTGTCTAGGGTATACGAAACTTCCTCTCCGTAGAGGCTCGTAATATAAAATCGAAGACTATCGCGGTTGTTTGACATTATAAATAGGATAGAAAACGAATTTACCGCGTGAAATTTGTAGGACCCGACGTTTCGGTGACGTTGCAGCCGCCGTTGTCTAGGGTATACGAAACTTCCTCTCCGTAGAGGCTCGTAATATAAAATCGAAGACTATCGCGGTTGTTTGACATTATAAATAGGATAGAAAACGAATTTACCGCGTGAAATTTGTAGGACCCGACGTTTCGGTGACGTTGCAGCCGCCGTTGTCTAGGGTATACGAAACTTCCTCTCCGTAGAGGCTCGTAATATAAAATCGAAGACTATCGCGGTTGTTTGACATTATAAATAGGATAGAAAACGAATTTACCGCGTGAAATTTGTAGGACCCGACGTTTCGGTGACGTTGCAGCCGCCGTTGTCTAGGGTATACGAAACTTCCTCTCCGTAGAGGCTCGTAATATAAAATCGAAGACTATCGCGGTTGTTTGACATTATAAATAGGATAGAAAACGAATTTACCGCGTGAAATTTGTAGGACCCGACGTTTCGGTGACGTTGCAGCCGCCGTTGTCTAGGGTATACGAAACTTCCTCTCCGTAGAGGCTCGTAATATAAAATCGAAGACTATCGCGGTTGTTTGACATTATAAATAGGATAGAAAACGAATTTACCGCGTGAAATTTGTAGGACCCGACGTTTCGGTGACGTTGCAGCCGCCGTTGTCTAGGGTATACGAAACTTCCTCTCCGTAGAGGCTCGTAATATAAAATCGAAGACTATCGCGGTTGTTTGACATTATAAATAGGATAGAAAACGAATTTACCGCGTGAAATTTGTAGGACCCGACGTTTCGGTGACGTTGCAGCCGCCGTTGTCTAGGGTATACGAAACTTCCTCTCCGTAGAGGCTCGTAATATAAAATCGAAGACTATCGCGGTTGTTTGACATTATAAATAGGATAGAAAACGAATTTACCGCGTGAAATTTGTAGGACCCGACGTTTCGGTGACGTTGCAGCCGCCGTTGTCTAGGGTATACGAAACTTCCTCTCCGTAGAGGCTCGTAATATAAAATCGAAGACTATCGCGGTTGTTTGACATTATAAATAGGATAGAAAACGAATTTACCGCGTGAAATTTGTAGGACCCGACGTTTCGGTGACGTTGCAGCCGCCGTTGTCTAGGGTATACGAAACTTCCTCTCCGTAGAGGCTCGTAATATAAAATCGAAGACTATCGCGGTTGTTTGACATTATAAATAGGATAGAAAACGAATTTACCGCGTGAAATTTGTAGGACCCGACGTTTCGGTGACGTTGCAGCCGCCGTTGTCTAGGGTATACGAAACTTCCTCTCCGTAGAGGCTCGTAATATAAAATCGAAGACTATCGCGGTTGTTTGACATTATAAATAGGATAGAAAACGAATTTACCGCGTGAAATTTGTAGGACCCGACGTTTCGGTGACGTTGCAGCCGCCGTTGTCTAGGGTATACGAAACTTCCTCTCCGTAGAGGCTCGTAATATAAAATCGAAGACTATCGCGGTTGTTTGACATTATAAATAGGATAGAAAACGAATTTACCGCGTGAAATTTGTAGGACCCGACGTTTCGGTGACGTTGCAGCCGCCGTTGTCTAGGGTATACGAAACTTCCTCTCCGTAGAGGCTCGTAATATAAAATCGAAGACTATCGCGGTTGTTTGACATTATAAATAGGATAGAAAACGAATTTACCGCGTGAAATTTGTAGGACCCGACGTTTCGGTGACGTTGCAGCCGCCGTTGTCTAGGGTATACGAAACTTCCTCTCCGTAGAGGCTCGTAATATAAAATCGAAGACTATCGCGGTTGTTTGACATTATAAATAGGATAGAAAACGAATTTACCGCGTGAAATTTGTAGGACCCGACGTTTCGGTGACGTTGCAGCCGCCGTTGTCTAGGGTATACGAAACTTCCTCTCCGTAGAGGCTCGTAATATAAAATCGAAGACTATCGCGGTTGTTTGACATTATAAATAGGATAGAAAACGAATTTACCGCGTGAAATTTGTAGGACCCGACGTTTCGGTGACGTTGCAGCCGCCGTTGTCTAGGGTATACGAAACTTCCTCTCCGTAGAGGCTCGTAATATAAAATCGAAGACTATCGCGGTTGTTTGACATTATAAATAGGATAGAAAACGAATTTACCGCGTGAAATTTGTAGGACCCGACGTTTCGGTGACGTTGCAGCCGCCGTTGTCTAGGGTATACGAAACTTCCTCTCCGTAGAGGCTCGTAATATAAAATCGAAGACTATCGCGGTTGTTTGACATTATAAATAGGATAGAAAACGAATTTACCGCGTGAAATTTGTAGGACCCGACGTTTCGGTGACGTTGCAGCCGCCGTTGTCTAGGGTATACGAAACTTCCTCTCCGTAGAGGCTCGTAATATAAAATCGAAGACTATCGCGGTTGTTTGACATTATAAATAGGATAGAAAACGAATTTACCGCGTGAAATTTGTAGGACCCGACGTTTCGGTGACGTTGCAGCCGCCGTTGTCTAGGGTATACGAAACTTCCTCTCCGTAGAGGCTCGTAATATAAAATCGAAGACTATCGCGGTTGTTTGACATTATAAATAGGATAGAAAACGAATTTACCGCGTGAAATTTGTAGGACCCGACGTTTCGGTGACGTTGCAGCCGCCGTTGTCTAGGGTATACGAAACTTCCTCTCCGTAGAGGCTCGTAATATAAAATCGAAGACTATCGCGGTTGTTTGACATTATAAATAGGATAGAAAACGAATTTACCGCGTGAAATTTGTAGGACCCGACGTTTCGGTGACGTTGCAGCCGCCGTTGTCTAGGGTATACGAAACTTCCTCTCCGTAGAGGCTCGTAATATAAAATCGAAGACTATCGCGGTTGTTTGACATTATAAATAGGATAGAAAACGAATTTACCGCGTGAAATTTGTAGGACCCGACGTTTCGGTGACGTTGCAGCCGCCGTTGTCTAGGGTATACGAAACTTCCTCTCCGTAGAGGCTCGTAATATAAAATCGAAGACTATCGCGGTTGTTTGACATTATAAATAGGATAGAAAACGAATTTACCGCGTGAAATTTGTAGGACCCGACGTTTCGGTGACGTTGCAGCCGCCGTTGTCTAGGGTATACGAAACTTCCTCTCCGTAGAGGCTCGTAATATAAAATCGAAGACTATCGCGGTTGTTTGACATTATAAATAGGATAGAAAACGAATTTACCGCGTGAAATTTGTAGGACCCGACGTTTCGGTGACGTTGCAGCCGCCGTTGTCTAGGGTATACGAAACTTCCTCTCCGTAGAGGCTCGTAATATAAAATCGAAGACTATCGCGGTTGTTTGACATTATAAATAGGATAGAAAACGAATTTACCGCGTGAAATTTGTAGGACCCGACGTTTCGGTGACGTTGCAGCCGCCGTTGTCTAGGGTATACGAAACTTCCTCTCCGTAGAGGCTCGTAATATAAAATCGAAGACTATCGCGGTTGTTTGACATTATAAATAGGATAGAAAACGAATTTACCGCGTGAAATTTGTAGGACCCGACGTTTCGGTGACGTTGCAGCCGCCGTTGTCTAGGGTATACGAAACTTCCTCTCCGTAGAGGCTCGTAATATAAAATCGAAGACTATCGCGGTTGTTTGACATTATAAATAGGATAGAAAACGAATTTACCGCGTGAAATTTGTAGGACCCGACGTTTCGGTGACGTTGCAGCCGCCGTTGTCTAGGGTATACGAAACTTCCTCTCCGTAGAGGCTCGTAATATAAAATCGAAGACTATCGCGGTTGTTTGACATTATAAATAGGATAGAAAACGAATTTACCGCGTGAAATTTGTAGGACCCGACGTTTCGGTGACGTTGCAGCCGCCGTTGTCTAGGGTATACGAAACTTCCTCTCCGTAGAGGCTCGTAATATAAAATCGAAGACTATCGCGGTTGTTTGACATTATAAATAGGATAGAAAACGAATTTACCGCGTGAAATTTGTAGGACCCGACGTTTCGGTGACGTTGCAGCCGCCGTTGTCTAGGGTATACGAAACTTCCTCTCCGTAGAGGCTCGTAATATAAAATCGAAGACTATCGCGGTTGTTTGACATTATAAATAGGATAGAAAACGAATTTACCGCGTGAAATTTGTAGGACCCGACGTTTCGGTGACGTTGCAGCCGCCGTTGTCTAGGGTATACGAAACTTCCTCTCCGTAGAGGCTCGTAATATAAAATCGAAGACTATCGCGGTTGTTTGACATTATAAATAGGATAGAAAACGAATTTACCGCGTGAAATTTGTAGGACCCGACGTTTCGGTGACGTTGCAGCCGCCGTTGTCTAGGGTATACGAAACTTCCTCTCCGTAGAGGCTCGTAATATAAAATCGAAGACTATCGCGGTTGTTTGACATTATAAATAGGATAGAAAACGAATTTACCGCGTGAAATTTGTAGGACCCGACGTTTCGGTGACGTTGCAGCCGCCGTTGTCTAGGGTATACGAAACTTCCTCTCCGTAGAGGCTCGTAATATAAAATCGAAGACTATCGCGGTTGTTTGACATTATAAATAGGATAGAAAACGAATTTACCGCGTGAAATTTGTAGGACCCGACGTTTCGGTGACGTTGCAGCCGCCGTTGTCTAGGGTATACGAAACTTCCTCTCCGTAGAGGCTCGTAATATAAAATCGAAGACTATCGCGGTTGTTTGACATTATAAATAGGATAGAAAACGAATTTACCGCGTGAAATTTGTAGGACCCGACGTTTCGGTGACGTTGCAGCCGCCGTTGTCTAGGGTATACGAAACTTCCTCTCCGTAGAGGCTCGTAATATAAAATCGAAGACTATCGCGGTTGTTTGACATTATAAATAGGATAGAAAACGAATTTACCGCGTGAAATTTGTAGGACCCGACGTTTCGGTGACGTTGCAGCCGCCGTTGTCTAGGGTATACGAAACTTCCTCTCCGTAGAGGCTCGTAATATAAAATCGAAGACTATCGCGGTTGTTTGACATTATAAATAGGATAGAAAACGAATTTACCGCGTGAAATTTGTAGGACCCGACGTTTCGGTGACGTTGCAGCCGCCGTTGTCTAGGGTATACGAAACTTCCTCTCCGTAGAGGCTCGTAATATAAAATCGAAGACTATCGCGGTTGTTTGACATTATAAATAGGATAGAAAACGAATTTACCGCGTGAAATTTGTAGGACCCGACGTTTCGGTGACGTTGCAGCCGCCGTTGTCTAGGGTATACGAAACTTCCTCTCCGTAGAGGCTCGTAATATAAAATCGAAGACTATCGCGGTTGTTTGACATTATAAATAGGATAGAAAACGAATTTACCGCGTGAAATTTGTAGGACCCGACGTTTCGGTGACGTTGCAGCCGCCGTTGTCTAGGGTATACGAAACTTCCTCTCCGTAGAGGCTCGTAATATAAAATCGAAGACTATCGCGGTTGTTTGACATTATAAATAGGATAGAAAACGAATTTACCGCGTGAAATTTGTAGGACCCGACGTTTCGGTGACGTTGCAGCCGCCGTTGTCTAGGGTATACGAAACTTCCTCTCCGTAGAGGCTCGTAATATAAAATCGAAGACTATCGCGGTTGTTTGACATTATAAATAGGATAGAAAACGAATTTACCGCGTGAAATTTGTAGGACCCGACGTTTCGGTGACGTTGCAGCCGCCGTTGTCTAGGGTATACGAAACTTCCTCTCCGTAGAGGCTCGTAATATAAAATCGAAGACTATCGCGGTTGTTTGACATTATAAATAGGATAGAAAACGAATTTACCGCGTGAAATTTGTAGGACCCGACGTTTCGGTGACGTTGCAGCCGCCGTTGTCTAGGGTATACGAAACTTCCTCTCCGTAGAGGCTCGTAATATAAAATCGAAGACTATCGCGGTTGTTTGACATTATAAATAGGATAGAAAACGAATTTACCGCGTGAAATTTGTAGGACCCGACGTTTCGGTGACGTTGCAGCCGCCGTTGTCTAGGGTATACGAAACTTCCTCTCCGTAGAGGCTCGTAATATAAAATCGAAGACTATCGCGGTTGTTTGACATTATAAATAGGATAGAAAACGAATTTACCGCGTGAAATTTGTAGGACCCGACGTTTCGGTGACGTTGCAGCCGCCGTTGTCTAGGGTATACGAAACTTCCTCTCCGTAGAGGCTCGTAATATAAAATCGAAGACTATCGCGGTTGTTTGACATTATAAATAGGATAGAAAACGAATTTACCGCGTGAAATTTGTAGGACCCGACGTTTCGGTGACGTTGCAGCCGCCGTTGTCTAGGGTATACGAAACTTCCTCTCCGTAGAGGCTCGTAATATAAAATCGAAGACTATCGCGGTTGTTTGACATTATAAATAGGATAGAAAACGAATTTACCGCGTGAAATTTGTAGGACCCGACGTTTCGGTGACGTTGCAGCCGCCGTTGTCTAGGGTATACGAAACTTCCTCTCCGTAGAGGCTCGTAATATAAAATCGAAGACTATCGCGGTTGTTTGACATTATAAATAGGATAGAAAACGAATTTACCGCGTGAAATTTGTAGGACCCGACGTTTCGGTGACGTTGCAGCCGCCGTTGTCTAGGGTATACGAAACTTCCTCTCCGTAGAGGCTCGTAATATAAAATCGAAGACTATCGCGGTTGTTTGACATTATAAATAGGATAGAAAACGAATTTACCGCGTGAAATTTGTAGGACCCGACGTTTCGGTGACGTTGCAGCCGCCGTTGTCTAGGGTATACGAAACTTCCTCTCCGTAGAGGCTCGTAATATAAAATCGAAGACTATCGCGGTTGTTTGACATTATAAATAGGATAGAAAACGAATTTACCGCGTGAAATTTGTAGGACCCGACGTTTCGGTGACGTTGCAGCCGCCGTTGTCTAGGGTATACGAAACTTCCTCTCCGTAGAGGCTCGTAATATAAAATCGAAGACTATCGCGGTTGTTTGACATTATAAATAGGATAGAAAACGAATTTACCGCGTGAAATTTGTAGGACCCGACGTTTCGGTGACGTTGCAGCCGCCGTTGTCTAGGGTATACGAAACTTCCTCTCCGTAGAGGCTCGTAATATAAAATCGAAGACTATCGCGGTTGTTTGACATTATAAATAGGATAGAAAACGAATTTACCGCGTGAAATTTGTAGGACCCGACGTTTCGGTGACGTTGCAGCCGCCGTTGTCTAGGGTATACGAAACTTCCTCTCCGTAGAGGCTCGTAATATAAAATCGAAGACTATCGCGGTTGTTTGACATTATAAATAGGATAGAAAACGAATTTACCGCGTGAAATTTGTAGGACCCGACGTTTCGGTGACGTTGCAGCCGCCGTTGTCTAGGGTATACGAAACTTCCTCTCCGTAGAGGCTCGTAATATAAAATCGAAGACTATCGCGGTTGTTTGACATTATAAATAGGATAGAAAACGAATTTACCGCGTGAAATTTGTAGGACCCGACGTTTCGGTGACGTTGCAGCCGCCGTTGTCTAGGGTATACGAAACTTCCTCTCCGTAGAGGCTCGTAATATAAAATCGAAGACTATCGCGGTTGTTTGACATTATAAATAGGATAGAAAACGAATTTACCGCGTGAAATTTGTAGGACCCGACGTTTCGGTGACGTTGCAGCCGCCGTTGTCTAGGGTATACGAAACTTCCTCTCCGTAGAGGCTCGTAATATAAAATCGAAGACTATCGCGGTTGTTTGACATTATAAATAGGATAGAAAACGAATTTACCGCGTGAAATTTGTAGGACCCGACGTTTCGGTGACGTTGCAGCCGCCGTTGTCTAGGGTATACGAAACTTCCTCTCCGTAGAGGCTCGTAATATAAAATCGAAGACTATCGCGGTTGTTTGACATTATAAATAGGATAGAAAACGAATTTACCGCGTGAAATTTGTAGGACCCGACGTTTCGGTGACGTTGCAGCCGCCGTTGTCTAGGGTATACGAAACTTCCTCTCCGTAGAGGCTCGTAATATAAAATCGAAGACTATCGCGGTTGTTTGACATTATAAATAGGATAGAAAACGAATTTACCGCGTGAAATTTGTAGGACCCGACGTTTCGGTGACGTTGCAGCCGCCGTTGTCTAGGGTATACGAAACTTCCTCTCCGTAGAGGCTCGTAATATAAAATCGAAGACTATCGCGGTTGTTTGACATTAAAAATAGGATAGAAAACGAATTTACCGCGTGAAATTTGTAGGACCCGACGTTTCGGTGACGTTGCAGCCGCCGTTGTCTAGGGTATACGAAACTTCCTCTCCGTAGAGGCTCGTAATATAAAATCGAAGACTATCGCGGTTGTTTGACATTAAAAATAGGATAGAAAACGAATTTACCGCGTGAAATTTGTAGGACCCGACGTTTCGGTGACGTTGCAGCCGCCGTTGTCTAGGGTATACGAAACTTCCTCTCCGTAGAGGCTCGTAATATAAAATCGAAGACTATCGCGGTTGTTTGACATTATAAATAGGATAGAAAACGAATTTACCGCGTGAAATTTGTAGGACCCGACGTTTCGGTGACGTTGCAGCCGCCGTTGTCTAGGGTATACGAAACTTCCTCTCCGTAGAGGCTCGTAATATAAAATCGAAGACTATCGCGGGTGTTTGACATTATAAATAGGATAGAAAACGAATTTACCGCGTGAAATTTGTAGGACCCGACGTTTCGGTGACGTTGCAGCCGCCGTTGTCTAGGGTATACGAAACTTCCTCTCCGTAGAGGCTCGTAATATAAAATCGAAGACTATCGCGGTTGTTTGACATTATAAATAGGATAGAAAACGAATTTACCGCGTGAAATTTGTAGGACCCGACGTTTCGGTGACGTTGCAGCCGCCGCTGTCTAGGGTATACGAAACTTCCTCTCCGTAGAGGCTCGTAATATAAAATCGAAGACTATCGCGGTTGTTTGACATTATAAATAGGATAGAAAACGAATTTACCGCGTGAAATTTGTAGGACCCGACGTTTCGGTGACGTTGCAGCCGCCGTTGTCTAGGGTATACGAAACTTCCTCTCCGTAGAGGCTCGTAATATAAAATCGAAGACTATCGCGGTTGTTTGACATTATAAATAGGATAGAAAATGAATTTACCGCGTGAAATTTGTAGGACCCGACGTTTCGGTGACGTTGCAGCCGCCGTTGTCTAGAGTATACGAAACTTCCTCTCCGTAGAGGCTCGTAATATAAAATCGAAGACTATCGCGGTTGTTTGACATTATAAATAGGATAGAAAACGAATTTACCGCGTGAAATTTGTAGGACCCGAAGTTTCGGTGACGTTGCAGCCGCCGTTGTCTAGGGTATACGAAACTTCCTCTCCGTAGAGGCTCGTAATATAAAATCGAAGACTATCGCGGTTGTTTGACATTATAAATAGGATAGAAAACGAATTTACCGCGTGAAATTTGTAGGACCCGACGTTTCGGTGACGTTGCAGCCGCCGCTGTCTAGGGTATACGAAACTTCCTCTCCGTAGAGGCTCGTAATATAAAATCGAAGACTATCGCGGTTGTTTGACATTATAAATACGATAGAAAACGAATTTACCGCGTGAAATTTGTAGGACCCGACGTTTCGGTGACGTTGCAGCCGCCGTTGTCTAGGGTATACGAAACTTCCTCTCCGTAGAGGCTCGTAATATAAAATCGAAGACTATCGCGGTTGTTTGACATTGTAAATAGGATAGAAAACGAATTTACCGCGTGAAATTTGTAGGACCCGACGTTTCGGTGACGTTGCAGCCGCCGTTATCTAGGGTATACGAAACTTCCTCTCCGTAGAGGCTCGTAATATAAAATCGAAGACTATCGCGGTTGTTTGACATTATAAATAGGATAGAAAACGAATTTACCGCGTGAAATTTGTAGGACCCGACGTTTCGGTGACGTTGCAGCCGCCGTTGTCTAGGGTATACGAAACTTCCTCTCCGTAGAGGCTCGTAATATAAAATCGAAGACTATCGCGGTTGTTTGACATTATAAATAGGATAGAAAACGAATTTATCGCGTGAAATTTGTAGGACCCGACGTTTCGGTGACGTTGCAGCCGCCGTTGTCTAGGGTATACGAAACTTCCTCTCCGTAGAGGCTCGTAATATAAAATCGAAGACTATCGCGGTTGTTTGACATTATAAATAGGATAGAAAACGAATTTACCGCGTGAAATTTGTAGGACCCGACGTTTCGGTGACGTTGCAGCCGCCGTTGTCTAGGGTATACGAAACTTCCTCTCCGTAGAGGCTCGTAATATAAAATCGAAGACTATCGCGGTTGTTTGACATTATAAATAGGATAGAAAACGAATTTACCGCGTGAAATTTGTAGGACCCGACGTTTCGGTGACGTTGCAGCCGCCGTTGTCTAGGGTATACGAAACTTCCTCTCCGTAGAGGCTCGTAATATAAAATCGAAGACTATCGCGGTTAACAACCCTAGACAACGGCGGCTGCAACGTCACCGAAACGTCGGGTCCTACAAATTTCACTCGGTAAATTCGTTTTCTATCCTATGTATACAGTTCGGTCTAATTGCTAATTTCAAGTGTCCGACGCTATTTTCTTACAGATTTAGCATTAATATGATCGAATCTATCAGTGTAGGCTGCTAACCTTCTGGGACAGCCTGGGTTGGCTGTAGTAACATAAATAGAAACTAGAGCCACGCACAACGGCCCAATCAAGAGGCCAAGTGCGGGAAATAGCCCAGGAAAACCAACTAACTAACTAACTATCTATCAGTGTGTATTATTTTTTTGAGAAAGGTTCTTATACTGCAGTTATGCCCTACTTTTTTACAATTTATTGCTAAAAGAATGAAAAAAATCTTAATTATTTGATCTTTCACTTTTATAGTTTTTTCTATCGCCACAATTCAATCAATTGATTAAAATGTTTCGACATAGTAATGCATCTTTATATTCATAGTAGTTTGGTAAATATTCTCTGAAAAATAACATGGCAGTTAAGTGAAAACTAACATGAAATATTTTTTCAAAATACATTAAAAAATCTAAAGCGAAAGAAAATCGATGTATAGGTTTTTGTCGATGGATTTGTTAAAAACACTTTATTTAAAAAAAAAAATTGCATCGATATTTATTTGCAAATTCCTGCAAAATATACCTAAAACTTGTTGTCACTCTAGTGAGCACAATTACATAACCTCTAGAGGTTAGAGTAATCTTCAGAAGTTAAGCTTCCTCCTGTAAAATAGAATACCGAGATTAAATACCAGAATACCCATATTGCTCTTATGCAACATTGTAATTTCGTTTGTTAAGGACATCGGTTCGGACAGAGCGGTCCTCTCGCGGGCGTCGGTAGAGCTGGTCTGTCGACTACTGGACGGGGCCTTGCTAGACTGTCTGATGAGGACGCGCAAAGCCAAGGAAACACCCGCACCGCCGCCCGCCTCCGAGGAGTCGGAGAAAGAGGAGACTTCGGGGGGCGAATCGGCTGCTCCGACATCCGCTTCTTTTTCCGCTCGACCTCTCGCCGCGAGACTTGCGCAAGCTCTGGCTACTTGCGCCCAGCTGCCGTACCTGAGTAAGCTTTTATTTTGTGTTTACTCATTTTATAAATACAAATCTTAAATCTTGCATCTTACTGATCTCCGAGGAGCAATCACATCGCAGAGCGGCTACTTTGCTGATGACACAAAAGTCTTAGCCAATGTTATACTAGGCAGCGCACAGCTTCAGCGGGTTCTTGACAAGATCAAAGTGTGAACGGTAGATTGTTTGCTTACTTTAAACACCAAGAAATATGTAATGCTTCATATTTTGCCGTCGTAAATGAAAACACAATAACTTGAAAAAAGACATTTTGAGAAAAACGCAGTCAAAGTTCAGTTGTTAAATATTTGTTTTTATGAACAAAGTAATCAATATAGATTATTTCTTTTAATCTTTCATGTTAAAAAATACTTAGAACTTCAATTCTGAATAAAAATATATATTAAATTATAATTGTTTAATTAATTAAATTAGATATTGTGTTTTAAATTAGGAAAATAATTTGATAAATTTTATATTTTTAAGCTATAACACCGTAACTGAGTGGTTACTGTGTTATAGGTAAAATTTACCCATTACTGTGTTCTAACCATGTAAAATAAATATATATTTTTTAAATAAATAAAAAACTGCAGGACCCTTAACATAGATTAATTCATGTATTAATAAATTAAGTTTTAACAAAATTTTACCTAAAACCACAGTATCTGAAGAAGCCGTGTTGTAACCAAACAAAAATATTTCTTAAATGCTTATAGGTATTAAAAAAGATCACAGTAAATAATAGGTTATTGTATTTTAACCCTTGGAGTAAATGGGTATTTTCATGGATGCATCTGTCTCTTTTGCAGGATTTTCGGCGACATCGACGGCGCTCGACTTAAAGTACTATAACTACGAAACTACTACACCAATCATAAAAAGAACAACTGCATTGCGTTGAAATTTCGAATATAGAATATTGAAATATCATTTTGTAAAACAATTCGATAATTATGAATAAATATGAGAACGTCAAAGAAGTGAAAAAAACGCGCGACCAGATTTGGTCGACTCGTACTCAACGGATAATTGTTTCGCGACCAGATTTGGTTGACTCATACTCAACGGGTTAACTTAAAAAATTATGCATACTGCGTTTTTTATTTAAAATATTCTCAAATCAAATCGCATTTATTGTCTTCAAAAACTTATACATAGTTGTTTAGACACTTTATATAGCCGCTTAATGTTAAAATAACTTTAAAATGTATACTAAATATTTCATCAGAGACTCACCACACTGTGATATCTTGGACTGGGGTCTAAAGAAAGAAACTGAAAAGAAGTATCAATATTCTCAAAAAGAGAGAAATAAGTAGCACAAGGAGTCAAGCAAAGAGCTGCGCTCGGGTTGACACATAGTTACAATAAAAGAGTTGAGAAAATATTTAATGTTAGGGATTTCTTCTAGTATGAGTAAGATGCTGGGTGACTAAATTAGTGTTCTGAGTTATAATCTTATATAAAACTATATCTAAGAAAAAATAGTTAACATTCAAATAATATAATACGAAACATAGATGAGACAAAACTTCATTGCTTGTAATCCAGTGCGGGCCTGGTATAATGATAACAATCAGTGACACAATTAGAAGCAGGGGTGCAATATCTTTGATCTGTGGAACTGCCACTATATGGATAAAAAGTCACCAATAAAGGAAAATGTGTATTCTGAACAGAAATTATCAACCCCGATGGTTTAAAGCAACTGGGGGGCGTGTTATATTAGAAATTGGACACCTGCATTCAAACGTTTAAGAGGGATAGACAGTATTGGAAGAGAGAGATAACATATATGAGGGGCGTAGGGAATTGATATATCTAATCATAAATATTAGATCTGTCGAGAGAAAAATATTATCAGAAATGTCAGAGTTCGATACTGCAGAATTGGAAGGGGAAATGAATTGATACAAGATGCCAGGTGCAGATGATAATCGTCTGATGACTCATCGAATCCCGAGCAAACTCCATACAGAGGGTACTAGAAAGCAATAAATTAATTAGGAAAAATGACAGGTTTTTGTTGATAGTCATAAAAATGCAATGTGACATAAAAGCGAACCCCACCAAAGCTCCTAATTACTAGGAAATTGGAGGTGTGGCATTAATTGATTGGCTAAAAGTTAAAATTAGTAAATAAGAGGGGATTAAGGGTTGTGGAGGGGAAAAGACTATTTAAGTTCGCGCACAGGAGCATTCGGGATGAATCGGGAAGGCACTCAAGAGGACTCAACAACAGGAAGAATCAAGACGACGACCACCGAGGGATCAGTCAGAAGAGTCATTTATCGACCGTTCGATAGGTGAAATAATTCGGAGTATTTTTTTACCGACGGAAACGCGGGCGGCCCATCGAAGGGCTAGCTGAAGAAGTATTATTCTATTTGCCAGTATTTAGAGCCAGTGAATAAAACAGTTTGTAGATTTCAAAATTTAAATAATACAATATAGAGAATTCTTTTCGGTTCAGACATCAGAGGAAATCAATTTTTCGATTAATAAACTAGAATGTGTTGGGTAATAAAAAAAAAAGTAATAGACAATAAAGTAACTTTCATAAAAAAAAATAAAACGAATACTATTAGGATTTTAAAAAAAAAAATAATAAACACTTCAAAATTAATGATCTTCTAAAAAACGACATAATTCATCAATATACATCCAGTTACAAAGAAAAAATTATAAAAAATAAAGAAATCAATCAATAATCGTGATCTTCTAAAAAACGACATAATTTATTATTATACATCCAGTTCCAAAGAAAAAAATTATAAAAAATAAAGAAATCAATCAATAATCGTGATCTTCTAAAAAACGACATAATTTATTATTATACCTCCAGTTCCAAAGAAAAAAATTATAAAAAATAAAGAAATCAATCAATAATCGTGATCTTCTAAAAAACGACATAATTTATTATTATACATCCAGTTCCAAAGAAAAAATTATAAAAAAATAAAGAAATCAATCAATAATCGTGATCTTCTAAAAAACGACGGAATTCATTAATATACATCCAATTCTCGAAGACAGGCCATAAAAAATGAAATAATCAATCAATAATCTTGGTTTTCTAAAAACCGACGGAATTCATTAATATACATTCAATTCTCAAAGACAGGCCATAAAAAATGAAATAATCAATCAATAATCTTGGTTTTCTAAAAACCGACGGAATTCATTAATATACATCCAATTCTCGAAGACAGGCCATAAAAAATGAAAAAACGACATAATTTATTATTATACATCCAGTTCCAAAGAAAAAATTATAAAAAAATAAAGAAATCAATCAATAATCGTGATCTTCTAAAAAACGACGGAATTCATTAATATACATCCAATTCTCGAAGACAGGCCATAAAAAATGAAATAATCAATCAATAATCTTGGTTTTCTAAAAACCGACGGAATTCATTAATATACATTCAATTCTCAAAGACAGGCCATAAAAAATGAAATAATCAATCAATAATCTTGGTTTTCTAAAAACCGACGGAATTCATTAATATACATCCAATTCTCGAAGACAGGCCATAAAAAATGAAATAATCAATCAATAATCTTGGTTTTCTAAAAACCGACGGAATTCATTAATATACATTCGATTCTCAAAGACAGGCCATAAAAAATTAAAGAATCAATCAATAATCTTGGTTTTCTAAAAACCGACGGAATTCATTAATATACATCCAATTCTCGAAGACAGGCCATAAAAAATGAAAGAATCAATCAATAATCTTGGTTTTCTAAAAACCGACGGAATTCATTAATATACATCCAATTCTCGAAGACGGCCATAAAAAATGAAATAATCAACTCATAGTCTTGGTTTTCTAGAAATCGACGTATTTCTATAAGATCTAACAAGTTTTCAAATAAAATCTATTGAAAATGAAAAGATCATCTCAAAATTAACATTTCTCGATAGGCGTCATTTTTTTCTATAATATCTAACAAATTTTCATAGAAAATCCATTGAGAAATGGAAAAAAAATCACCTCAAAATTAATATAGTCAGTTTTTTTAATTAACAAACATAAATAAAAAAATGTAAATTAAAAAGAAATTATTTGATAGAAGTTTTAGGAGTTTGATCTGGAAGGTGAATGGGTTTCTGACCAAGTCGATAAAAAATGTCGAGACTATCTTGGACGGTGATCGTTTACCCAAAGGATTGAATTTGTAGATTCATATTGAAAACTAAAAAATTTAAATAATAAGGAAATATTTAAAAAATGCTCGACAAAATAGCAATTACCAGAAAGATAGGAATTTTAATTTAGACTAGGTTTCTAAATGTTAAGCTAATATTAGTGTCAGATGATCGTCGGCTAAATTCGGAATTAATAAAATGGTAACGATTATATTAAAACTTGGACTAAAGAAAGCTAAAGCTAAAAAAAAAATTTAAACAGACTGCGTAGTGAAAAATGTGTAAAAATTTATAAAAATTGGAAAATTTAGAAAGGCCTGAATAAACATATGTAAAATAGTAGAGGAATTAATAAATCTTATACCTACACATGAAGGGATATATAATCGAACAGTTGATAGCGAATATAAACACATGGTATTATACAAGAAATTAATTAATATGTATTTATAAAACATATTATGGTAAAATATTAGAATTCATTAAGAGGAATAGGAATAGTTTGTTAGACGACTACAGAGGCGAACCAGTTTGGTGAGTTGTTTTGAATTTTTAGCAGGAGACCATGTTCAATTGTAATAATACAGAGATGTTTTTTTGTGTGTTAATGTCAACGAAACTGTAATTGAATTAAAACAAGAGAATTTGATAATTATTAGACTATAAAATAAGATACTTACCTGTGGCATTGTAATATTATGATCTGAGAATTAAGAGTGGCAGATGTATTTATGTGGATGAATTACAATTTGATCAATATTTGAAAGAAAAATATTGGAATTAAAAGTAATTTTTATAATTAGTTTTAAAATTGTTTTGTCATAAAAAGAGCTTGTGCATGACATGGGCTTTGTTATATATATTAAATGGTGATGGGATTAACCTTAAAGATGTTAGAGTGGTAATGGAGTTGTCATATATATTAATTATATATATATTTATGGACGTATTTATGAATATGTATCTATATGCTAAAATGTTATGATTGAGTGCAATTGTAGCTGTGTGGAAATGAATGTAGATAGAAGTTTTCATACTATGTAAAATGGTTCAAAAAGAGGATTATGGATTAAATAGCAGATTTGATTAATTGATTTATGTTATAACTTTACTTTAGTTACACGATAACAAATTTACGTCGCTATTTTGTTTAGTCTTTTCTGGAGGGGAAATAATAGTGGGTAACATCATAAAATCCTTCTATGATTCCGCTCTGGGAATGACAGGACAATGTCAAGGATGGGATTCATTAGAAGCAGATTGATTCTTCGCAAATCAAAGAAATCGGGTCGACTATGGATCAACTCGAGCGATTGTACTACGGGTTGTCTATCACTGAAAAAGGTGATCCGTTGCGCTACCCCTGACGTGTCGTTGCGGCCGGCAGAGTTTGGTTGCGCCTCAGCGTTCGGTTTTCGTAAATTGACAAATGGGTAGGGCGGAATAAATGGAAACTGTGACAACGTTAAAATGGGGTATTGACGTTGCCAGAATAATATAAAAATAATATCTCATGTTGTCAGATTGATAATTAATTGAATAGTTTCGGCAGAGGCTAATATGAATATGACTATTAGGTAATCAATTATAAGATTGTTTTATATATGTAGATATGTATGTATAACTATAGTTTTTGATATATTTTGAAATGAAAGGAATTATGCTTTCGCTATTTTGTAAATGGGATTGGTTTCGATTTGGATGAGTGGATGAATGAGTGTTGAAAAGTATAAGATTCCATACATTCATTCTTCTGAGATTGAGACTGGTTTACGTCTGAAATTCATAAATGAAATTAAAATAAATAATTTTAGAAGGATTGTATTACAAAAGGACATAGAATGGGACTGCTCTCTGAATATTCATGATTTTTGGTCCTGTTTTCGGTGAATTGGATTGGTTGTATTAAGAAAATGAGGATTTCAACTCGTTCATTTTACCGAGAATGGGACTGAGTCGCGTTCGCTTTTCAGGAAGGAACGGGAAGGTTTGGAATGGTTGGTACACAAACGCGATTTTCAATAAAATATGAAACGGAAATATACTTTAAATTACATTTTCTTCTAACAATAAATAATAACGTTAAATAAAAAAGGGGTCTGATTGTAAGGGAATTATAAGAAAAATAGATTTGTATATTTTTTTTAATAATTGATAGATGTTTTGTAACTTCAAATTCCTAAAAAACTTCCTCCTATATCTCCTCCATTAAAACATCCAGAATCCTAATATAGAATCAATTTTATTATAGACTTTATGAATCCCATATTCAAGTAAATTCAAATTAGATTTTTAGCTACATGCTAATTTGTTTATTTTTTTTAATGTGATGACGCACGGACTATCTTAGTCCTTTCACAATGAAATGAAAATTATTCAACATAAATAAGTAAAAACTAGTACAGCGAATGAAATAAGTTGTATCTATTGAGTGGAAATGGTTGAGAAGGAGGTTGTTATACGATGGGGATTGGAAATGCTGCATTTGAAAGAACGGAATTGTCATCTTTAACACTATACCAACAACTACGAGGTTTACAAAGGTTATAACGAAATTTAGTTGTATTCACCGTAGTGCACAGGTTGCGGGTGCTGGCGCTTAGTTGATGAGACCTAGGCGGGTGGTACCTGTTGCCTGTGGTGGATTGAGTTGACGAGACCTCATCCTGCAACGATGTCCCTGTTTAGGATTTTGTACAGAGTAGATGAGACCTCTGCAAATGCAACGTGGTTTAGAGTTGTACAGAGTAGATGAGACCTCTGCAACACAACGTGGGAAAGCAACGGTATAGTGTGAACTTGACTCTATCGTTTGATCAGAGTAGCATCGATAATCTTCACGTCGAATGACCAACAATCAACAGAAACTCAATCAACGTTATGGATTACGCTTTCTTCGGTAAACATCTTCGGAACGAGAAATCTTCGATACGTAAATGTATCATCTTCGGAACGAGCTAACCCTAAAAGGGTATCACAAATTATCTACTCATCATGTTCCAGAAATCCTGAAATATTTGCGTCATCACTCACGGTTGTGGTAAGGAGCAGCGAGGGGTGGTAAATGGTGGCTGCACTCAATCCCCTCCCCCCGGGAGAAATCCCAACCCTTTCCTTAAAATCCATCTACATTATAAAATATATAAATGACCGAAATTTAATTATTTAACAATACAGTTAGTAATTACACCGAGATAAAGATATCTATTACATTTTAAATAAGAGAAAAGCTAGAACTGTAGGTATTGTGTTATAAAAAATAGTCAATTTTATGATGATTACTTGTTTTTTTTTGACGAGAGAAGCTATTCGTGTCCAAATTGTACTAGAAAACACATTATTGTGATGAATGTGACCGATTTTCTACTCCATGTTTATTATCAATATGAATATTGAGAGAATGTCTGTTTGACGGGCAAAGGGTTGAAATCTACATTCACTTGGTTTTATGCTCTATATTTATTGTCAATATGAATATTCAGTGAGTATCTGTTAAAAGGGGTAAAGCGCTAGATTCAGCATCATTTGTTTGTGAGATTGAGAGTACGTGTTTGCTTAGATGATGACTCCAGAATGCGTTGAATTGTGACTTCCGAAAGGTTAAGTTTGTAAGGATTGGAGTGAATGATAGAGATGTTATGAATGGTTGTGTGTATATATGTATATATGATGTATATATTTATATTATGTCTATATTTTTATCATATTATTGTATTGAAATATCTATGCGTATATATAGTTCCTCAGGGAAGCATCCTGGGACCGACCCTTTTCATTCTATATGTTAATGATCTCCCATCTATAGTAGCTCACTCAAATATAACTTTGTATGCAGATGACACCAGCATAAGCTTTGCTGATGACAAAATAGAGAATGTAGTTGTGGAGGCTTTCCAAGTTGTGGGGCTTTCCCACGTGTGGCCTACAAACAGACTCAACCCTCCGGGTTGTAAGGCCAAAGGTGACGTCGGGCGGCGTTGGCGAAATCCTCTTCTTTAACGTCGCTCGGGTCGTGTCTAATCCGCTTGTAGGTAGTATTTCCGGGACTTGCACTCGAGGTTTGTATTGTTAATAAAAAACAATAATTTTGTTGTTTTTAAAAGCTTCTAAGCCATTAAAGATTTTTTAATTTACTTTAAAAAATGAAGTCTTTTACACTAGTTATGAATTTACAAAGCACGCTTCTAAAGTGGCCTGTCGCAAGGCACGCTAATAATGATCTCCAAGACACGCTCGAAAAATGATCTGTCGGTCATCGGCGGGCGACCTCCATTATATAGGTACGACCGCCGCGCGCCGCCGTCGGCCGCGTGGTGGGGAGGTTTGTGTCCCGCCCGCACGCGGTCGTCGGCCGGCGTAATTGTATGTCGTTTTGTGAAGTTTAATATAATATTATTTCCTTCTATTTTGCTTAAGTTAAGGGTATACATACGCCCTTAAACTCTAACTTATATTAACTTATGACTATTTTACATTTATCTTTTAATAATCATAATTTATTGCTATGTCCTATTTTAGGTTTAATTTTACATATCTTCACCAGTTATTGGCCGATTTGGCTCGGACAAAGTCTAAAAATTAAATTATATTATTCTAAATATTTAGGCATTGTTATGGCAGCAATTTTGTGGATTTTGTGATCCAATATTTAAGCTGGCGCTTTCCAAAATATGAGTCATTCTTTGTACCTACCTGGCTGGCGGGGAGGGTCGATTTTACAACCGGCGGCGGGGTTGCTTAATCCTTTTTGCCGGCGGTGTATTTAGGGTGGGTTTTTATTACCCTTTTAAATGATCGATTTAACACGATCTCCAAGACATTGAAGTATATATAGTATCAGCGGGGAGCTCAATGACAGTCTTTTTTAGACCGGGGTTGTGACTCTTTCAATACAATTGAGTTATATTAGATATTTATAACTACAGTTAGTCATGAAATTATAATATTAAAATTAAATAGTCCTATAAATAAGAAATATAATTGATTATGGTAGACAATTAGAAATAATAGTAATAATATAATAATCAGTAAAATGGTACAAATGTCAAGTTAAATAAATAAAATCGAGATGGAAATTGTCAGTCATCTAATTATAATTCGTTTATATTATATAATTCTCTCGCAATAAGGTAGCCTTTTAATTTCGATTTAAATTGGGCTATTTTTCCGTTTCTACATATAATTTTAATATTCTCAGGCAGTTTATTGTAACACGCCATTCCAACGTAATTTGGATCCCTTTTGAATAATTCCAGAGATGGACGGGGTAATGCTAAGTTGTGCCTACATCTGGTGAAGAAGCGAGTGAATTTCTTTTTGGGTCTTCATCTTTCCTATGTTTTTTAATATTAATTTTATGCATTCAAATATGTATAGTGATGGTAGCGTTAGAATACTGAGATTTTTGAAGTGACCACGACATGATTCATTATGGTTAAGGTTTATCAATATTCTTATGGCTCGTTTTTGGAGAGAGAAAATATATTGCCTTAAAACTACTGTACACTGTAACCAGAAGGGAATCCCGTAACGAAAAATTGACTCGAAATAGGCAAAGTATATTATTTTGGTGTGTTTAACGCTCATTAGTTTCCGTATTTGCCTTAGTAAGAAATAGGCGCTGGAAAGTCTGTCGCTTCATTCCTCTCCGTGGGCATTCCACCTTAGATTTTCATCTAAAACTAAACCCAGAAATTTATGGCTTTTAATATTGGCTACTGTGTTTGCACCGATAATTAAATTTTGACTGTTCATAACTTTATTTTTTCTATGAGATAGGAAGATAGATACTGTCTTAGATGTGTTAAGTGACAGATTATTTTTTTCGAACCAGGTATTCAACAGAGCCAATTTATAGTTTCGTTTTCACTACTGTTGCGGGAAGAAAGATGGAATATCGGGCAGGCATGATGATGATAAACATCACAACAAATATCAAGTCGACATGCCTAAAATCCCGAGCGCATCAAAAATCCCCAACCAACAAATATTATTTATGGCAGTAAGTGCACTTAACACACAAATCGGTATACTCGGATTAGCTCCACTAAAAGCGGGGGCTAATGGTTTTTAAACTAAAAGTGGAATATTACAAGCGAAACGCCAAAAAATTTCGAAATTACACGTCAACCCGAAAACAAACCTCGCTCGCAAACAAAGGAAACGTCGGAATTATCCCAGCACGTGCATTTAAAAAGGGTAATAAAAACCCACCCTAAATACACCGCCGGCAAAAAGGATTAAGCAACCCCGCCGCCGGTTGTAAAATCGACCCTCCCCGCCAGCCAGGTAGGTACAAAGAATGACTCATATTTTGGAAAGCGCCAGCTTAAATATTGGATCACAAAATCCACAAAATTGCTGCCATAACAATGCCTAAATATTTAGAATAATATAATTTAATTTTTAGACTTTGTCCGAGCCAAATCGGCCAATAACTGGTGAAGATATGTAAAATTAAACCTAAAATAGGACATAGCAATAAATTATGATTATTAAAAGATAAATGTAAAATAGTCATAAGTTAATATAAGTTAGAGTTTAAGGGCGTATGTATACCCTTAACTTAAGCAAAATAGAAGGAAATAATATTATATTAAACTTCACAAAACGACATACAATTACGCCGGCCGACGACCGCGTGCGGGCGGGACACAAACCTCCCCACCACGCGGCCGACGGCGGCGCGCGGCGGTCGTACCTATATAATGGAGGTCGCCCGCCGATGACCGACAGATCATTTTTCGAGCGTGTCTTGGAGATCATTATTAGCGTGCCTTGCGACAGGCCACTTTAGAAGCGTGCTTTGTAAATTCATAACTAGTGTAAAAGACTTCATTTTTTAAAGTAAATTAAAAAATCTTTAATGGCTTAGAAGCTTTTAAAAACAACAAAATTATTGTTTTTTATTAACAATACAAACCTCGAGTGCAAGTCCCGGAAATACTACCTACAAGCGGATTAGACACGACCCGAGCGACGTTAAAGAAGAGGATTTCGCCAACGCCGCCCGACGTCACCTTTGGCCTTACAACCCGGAGGGTTGAGTCTGTTTGTAGGCCACACGTGGGAAAGCCCCACAACTTGGAAAGCCTCCACAACTACATTCTCTATTTTGTCATCAGCAAAGCTTATGCTGGTGTCATCTGCATACAAAGTTATATTTGAGTGAGCTACTATAGATGGGAGATCATTAACATATAGAATGAAAAGGGTCGGTCCCAGGATGCTTCCCTGAGGAACACCGCTCTTCATTTCACACTCATCGGAAATGGTTCTCTTTAATACGCCACCTGTGCAGTCGTCTAATTGTACGACTTGTTTTCTTTTTAAAAGATAGCTGCTGAACCATTTAAGGCTATTTCCTCGGATTCCATATCTGTCGAATTTAGTTAGCAGTGTTTGATGGTCTACCATATCGAACGCTTTTGATAAATCGCAGAAAACAGTACTTGAATAAAGTTTCTTGTCCATGTCATTGTACATTTTTCTCAGAATGTTGTTCAGTGCATCGATTGTACCTTTATTTCTTTTAAAACCGAACTGGGATTTTGTTAGGATATTTTTATTTTCTAGGTAATTTAACAGCCTTGAATTTACTAATTTTTCAAGCACTGATTTTCAATTTTTCTGATTTTTTAATAAATACTGTGTTTTTATCTAAGGTATCTCGGTAACTATCCATCGACAGACAAACAGAAAAATTTGCCTTATAGTACTTCAACTCGTGATTATAAAGAACCAAACTTGTATAAGCACAGTAAATGAAGTTACTGTGTTTTAATTTACGACGGCAGTATTGAGAAAGCAACCCCAACACACAATTAGTTCTGGCATAATTAAAAACAGTAATGCAACGAAAAGATCTTGGAATAGCAATGTGCTGATCTCAAGGGGGAAAAACACATAGTTGCAATTGCTAAAATAGCCAACTCTACTCTCTACTCTATTGGGGTTTTGGAGGGTACTGTCAGACCCTTGTTGGCACAAGCCACTGAGAGGCTTATTACCTCGGAAATAACAACAAGGACTTCGTCAGGCAGTAAGAGTAGAAAGCATTTGAAGTCGCAAATTGGCAAGGAAGCCCAACGAAGCGGAGATGTTAATGGTGCGACTGTGAACTGCCGACTGACTAGCGGCCTTTCGCGAAGAAGCCAGCTCGCCTCTTTCACGGCGTAACTGCGATAGCCGATGCAAGGTATTATTATACGTCAATGATTTTTATTGGTTATTTTTCTATTTGTCAGGTGGCAGTCAGCGCGTGTGGTGTTTGCGCCGCCTGCGCGCTCTTCTCACGGGCTGCGATCCGTCTCTCCCTCCTCCGCCGGCGCTGCGCACTCTCCCTCAAACTCTGCTCGCTCAATATGAACACGAAGAAGCAGCCGTGCGAACAGGAGCACAGTTGGTGCATACGCATTTCTTAAAAGTAAACTATTCAGTAATTTCCTTAGTTATAGTCCATTTTGGTTTGGCTAAATTTTGTATGAGAGTTCGAGTTGTAAAATAGGGAGTAAGAGTATGTCGTCATTAGTAAATGTGCGGATATAACTCTCCATAAGAACTACGCCAACCACTGTATCTGTATCCACTCGGATAGCAGGGCAGCTCTTATGGCACTAGCATCGAATACCATTAATTCAAAGCTGGTGCAAAACTGTGTATCACTACTGAATTCCCTGGCCGAAAAGAACAGGGTAATTCTAAGATGGGTTCCCAGCCATGCAGGAATTGAGGGAAATGAAAAAGCCGACGAACTTGCTAAGACGGGAGCAAAGGGAACATTATACGGCCTTGAACCTTGCTGTGGTGTACCAAAAAGCTTTGCTAACCTAATGCTCAAAAAAATATGTTTAGAACAATCCGTCAACCACTGGGACAACACGCCAGGTTTGAATCATTCCAAAGCGCTAATCAAGGCTTACGACCATAAGACTGCCCGTGAGGCATTATCGCTAAATAGAAACAATCTACGCATACTGGTGAGGGCGCTCACGGGGCAGTGTGGCCTGAACAAACATATGTACAACCTCAAGCTCCGGGACATGAAAATGTGCAGGCTCTGCCAAAGGGCAGAGGAAACTCCTCTGCACCTCATGTGCGAGTGTGGCCCGCTGATGCGTAAAAGATACACCCATTTGGGTGGTCATTACCTCCAACCTGAGGAGGTAAAACAATCTGGCGCCAAAATCCTATTGAGGTTCTTAAATGACACGAGGCTTAGCGGAGAACTATAGTAGGTGGCGAACACAATAGATCAGCAATAGTCGCAGTGTTACAAGGCTCATAAAGACTTTAGAAAAGCCCCACACAACAAATGAAAACAAGAAATAAAAAAAAAGTTCTTAGTCATCCACCATATTCACCTAACGTTGCACCATTTAATTACTACCAATTATCTAATGGGAAAAGAAATTATTCTTTTGAAAGTGTTTCTAAGGCACTTGCTTATTATTTTTACTCCAAGTAAGAGAGCTTCTTACAAATGGATTTGACATGTCACCTGAAAGATATCAAGAAGTTGTTACGAATAATGGACATTATATAATACAAAATTATTTAAAATATATTTTCATAAATTCATTTAAATATTTTCTTTAAAATACGACAGAACTTTCCCTCCAAACTTAGCCTCGGTACTTGGCCTCTCAGTGGCTCGTGCCAACAAGGGTTCCACAGTATCCTCCAAACCCCCAATACAGTTTGTGCGGGTTGGCTCTAAAGGCAAAAAACATCTCACTGCAAAACCTTTCTCAATAATCGAGAAAGATTCAGATTGGATTATGGAGGTCGATTCGGTCTCTAAGCAGTATAAATTCCCTGAAAGTCTCGGATGCACAGCCCTGCGTCCAGATATAACTCTTTACTCTCTATCTCGGAAGATGGTCCTTATCGTAGAATTAACTGTTCCATGGGAATCAAATATCCCAAAAGACCACGAGTATAAATTAAATAAATACCTCGGAAATGCCATCACCCGGAACGGCTTCACTGTTCACCTTCACGCGGTGGAAGTAGGCGCTCGTGGTCTGCCAGCTAAATCTTTATTTCACCTTTTTAAAGATCTTGGTCTCTCCAGGAAAATAATCAACTCCTTTCTAGAAAAATTATCTAAAACCGCGATTTCTGCATCTCAAATTCTATGGCTTCGAAGGGGGAGTGAATGGGTGGTAAGGTGAACGCTCACATGTGGCAAGACAGCTGTCCTAAACCTACCACCGCCGGTCGTTAGTCCGGAATCCACCCTTCACCTCCCAGAAGTATAATAATTATATATGATGGGCCCGATTTTTGGTCGGTGAATTCCATGGCAGCTCCGTTTGTATTTCATTTCATTCATACAAACTGCTTTATTTAAATCTAAGAATGACCGAGGGGAGGAAAATGGAAAAGGAAGGAGAGAGAATGGAATGAACTGGTTACTTCTTAGAAAAGTTATCCTTTTTGAGGTGAGTCTTGAATGATTATGAAGAACAAGAGGAAGTCGAGTTTTGTATATTTGCTGAGAGACCGTTCTAGAGTGCATCGTAATGCATACAGAAAGCGTAGGAGTAGAAATTAGTATTATAATGAGAAATTTTGAGTAAATTGTCAGATGCTGTCCGAAGCACGAGTAATGTGGGTCCTGTCACGCAATTTTCTGCTGGCATTAGGTGTTATAATGTATTGTTTTTCCCTTTAGGAAATGTGCTGGTTGGCCTGTTCACTAAATATGGATGTATCAATGAGCGCTTCCGTAGTTCCGGGAGCACCCGGAACATCCGCAAACCACAGGGCGACATGGTTCCGACGATACTGCCTTACGCATAGAACAGCAGAGAGCCTCATAAATAGGTATGTTATCGTACAAAATTCTTTAACCTTTTATGCTCTTTCGCCGGATAGCTCCAGAGAATTAATATTCAGATTAAAAGAAACAGAAAACCTTCTACCATTGTTTTCATTGCTTACATTAAAAAAACGGTTGTGTCCCACCAAACTTTTCCGGCAACTAGCCAAGGACGTTGTCTCATTAAATTTAAAAAGTTTAAAAAAAAGATTTTCCATTTACCTCTCTTTATGCTATTTTTAAAACATATTAAAAACAACATTTAAAAAAAACATTTTTTTTGTGTAGGTATTTCCCAAAAGAATTAATTAAAAGTTGTTTATTTGCTCGTACTGTTCATGGACAACTCGGGAGCTTTCGATAATGCAAGGTGCATTTTTGATCCTTTGCAAGCTTTGCGCAAGACAGGAAGTGCCCGAATAATCTCCATAAAATTATTCAACGTTACTTCAATGGCATATTAATTACCTGTTGATCAGTGGCGTTCCCTTCATAGAAGCCCAAAAGTCCGGCTTGCCTGATCTTTAAAAGAACAAATAAATGAATTTGCTAGCGCCTACTAGTGCTATCTAGCGCGCACAGCTTGCTCCATTCGACAAAATATCTATTGACAGAGCTGTGACAACTATCGACAGGGTGCGATTGCTGCCACGTACCGACTAGTGATTTCAGCCAGCCATCTCGCTCGCACATATGGGCTTTTAATAGGGCTTACAAAATCAGTGTACCTTTTATTCTAACCTGTGGCAAATTACGCAAAACAATATATGTATATATACATCTTTTATATTGGTACTTAAGCCCGGCTTGCTTAGCCATGACATTAAATGGGAACGTGTCAGACAGAAAGCGCAACTTCGCGGTAATTAGTTTGGATTGCTTTGTGCGAGTGACGTTGCGGTATTTTTTTTTTTGTGTAATGTCAATTGATTTGTGGTTTTTAGTGCCTAATAAACAATGGAGGAAATTGACCCTTGTGGTGAGTTATGTGTATGATTTTGAATCGGTGAGGACAAAGTAAAATCTTTGAGTTTTGAGCAAAAGAAGCTACTAATTTCTTCCCTTAAACCTGCACCCGATTTGTGTATTATTCAGACAAGTAAATCGCATAAAAGACAATTCAATAGATCAGTGCACAAAACTGACTGGGTTGTTGGCTGTTTCCATTTCAATAAATTGTTTTGTTACTGCTGTAATTTTTTTTTTCAAACGACTTAAATGTTTGGAATTCGTCCGGTTATGATGATCTAAATAATTTAGCCGGCACGATAAAAAGACACATGAATTCGCAAAAATTTCGATTAGTAATTTTGGTAAACAACGAATTGAGACATCTTCATCTCGGCAGTTAAATGATGAAATTTGACTGCCGAGATGAAGATGTTTCAATTGCAATGGTTGCAGTGTTACAAGGCTCATAAAGACCTTAGAAAAGCCCCACTCAACAAATAAAAAAAATAATTAAAAAATGATGAAATTTTTAATCGAAAATTTTGACCAAAATCGCAGTGTTTTTCATAGATTAGTTTGTTTGTTTGTTTATACTCTTTATTGTGAAATGTCACAATGGGCGGGTTTATTGTCATATGACAATCTCTTACAACCAACCCTACGATGACGTGTTATATTTTTGAGTGCATGTGTCAGTGTGTGTCTTGTTATTGCATTCGATCGACAGAATTGAAAATGCATTAAATGAAATGAATTGAAATTAGTCAATATTGTTTGTCATTTAGCACAACAAGAACTTCCATTCAGAGGTCACGATGAGTCCAGAACTTTGTTGAATAAAGGAAATTTTTTAGAACTCGTATCGCTTCTTTCAAAATACGATATCGTTTTAGGTATTCCACTGCTGATAAGTATATGTTAAATTCTGTCTAGCAGTAGCATGCCTTTAGTGTGCTTTATTGAATCTACGACACAAGCAGTAAGTTTCAAACTGAAGATTGAAGAGTAAAAAGGTACTGGGTCATTCCATGAGAAGTAGGAATCGACAATTTAAAAAAAAACATGAAACATGGAGACTTCTCTAATATCTTTGACCTCTGGTACAGGTATACAAGAAAAGAAACACAGCTACTACGCACAGGTGTATGGGTTGTGTTCAGATGATGACATTCTATTAGCTCGACTGAAACGTAGAATTCAGGAACCCTAAACTCGTAAAATTTATCTGTTATGTACCTCATTTCTTTTTAACCCTTGGAGTAAATGGGTATTTTCATGGATGCATCTGTCTCTTTTGCAGGATTTTCGGCGACATCGACCTTAAAGTACTATAACTACGAAACTACTACACCAATCACAAAAAGAACAACTGCACAATGATTGCATTGAAATTTCGAATATAGAATATTGAGATATCGTTTTGTAAAACAATTAGATAATTATGAATAAATATGAGAACGTCAAAGAAGTGAAAAAAACGCGGAACCAGATCTGGTCGTATCATACTCAACGGATAATTGTTTCAGAACCAGATTTGGTCGGATCATACTCAACGGGTTAAGATAACTTAAATGTAGTCTTTATTTTCAATTGTATGTAAAAACTAATAAATAACAAAAACAAAATTGTATGAAAAATGATTGTAATGTAAGTGACCGAACAAAAAGGATAAAATTCTATACATTTGATTAATATTTTGTAATTATTTATTATAAATAATTACTCTAAGACAGTAATGTTTGTGAATTTATTTTGTCTACATTTCTAAACACTTCCAGTGAGCAGAACTATCTTACCAAATGAAGAGCGATGATAAGAGTTTCCTATTTGTGTAACGTAAGTGACCGCGTGATTTGTTAAACTTATTTTATAATATACGAATACATTTTTAAACCGAGTATTATTTATTATAAAGAGCTCCTTTTCATTCGCCTAATTGAATTAAAATTTATTGTTTTTAGTGATTACTTTTGCAATAAATTATTAACAAAAACCCACAATTCTAGTGAAATGTAATGTAAGTGACCATGGAATGACCCTACTACTTTTTTTTACTATAAAAAGCGTAAAAATCACAAAAAGGTATGTCGGGCTGCCCCAACACATTTACTTCAACTTGGTAGAAATGAGGTGGAAAAGGCTATAAGTCATATTTTAAAGTAAAGGTCTGCATATTATTGTCATACATTGCACTACACTTTATATTTTAATACTATTTATTTATTTGTTTTACAAAGTTCATATTACGACATTTTATATTAATATTTATTTCCATGACCATGCTATATCAATATTTTAAATAAAATTATAAATTTAATTTGCATTCGCTTATCTATTTTCTATTTTATCATATTTTGTATTTTTCATTTTAATATTATGAGCACATGAATAAATCTTTGCTAACATAGAGTTTTCCTTGGTACGGGCTATGGCCTAGTTAGGCAGATTCTGCAACTAATACAATTGTAAATTTATGTTTTTGAATGAATATTATTATTATTATTATTATTATTATTCACCAACACTGGGCACGCCACTCACTGCTTGTGATATCGTTCTGCTTCTGCTTCCATGTCATCGTCTGTAATGTGCAGGGTCTCATGCTTGGTCCCTTCGTGTGATCTTTTTGTTCAAAGATCTACTGAGTCTTCCCGTACAGGATAACTCTGTCGTACGCGATAATGTGCTACTACTGGTGATTTAGAGAATTCGGGCGGAAATCGACAATCTCTAACCAGATTCGCTATATGGTTGTCATTCTTGAGCCATCTGGTTCCTGCACTGAGCATGCACTTTTTGCATCCAAGAAGGTACGCTACCTCTTCCTGTTGCGTTGGCTAAGTCGCTCAGAATGAGGTATCCGCTATCCTATCGACAGCGATTGTCATGCATCATATATCGTGCATTTTTTGCACCGTATATCATGCTATCCTGCGCATCATATATAGTGCTTTGTTCGATCCCTAAAATATTGGCAGGGCTGGGGATAAATATTTAGGTCATCAGTATTTTTTTCTTATTCATGCAACTTATTTTTTGTATATTTCACTCGCATAAAAGTGTCCGTTTTGCCCAAGTTGTATCCTGATATGAAACATACATATTATTTATTTATTTATTTTTATTTAATAAAGGTAAAGCATGAAATATAATTTCCTGCAGCATTACAAAAAAAATGGGTTTGGACCAGTAGCGAAAAATAGAGCACACTGCAGTATCTTGGTCACTACGTCAACACCGCCTAACTAGGCCTAGGCCTGTACTAAGGCAAGTGTACCAGGAAATATTTTACCTGTGCACACAAAAAAAAAATTAACAACTAAACTTAAAAATTAAACATGTTAAAAAGATAAATTAAAATATCATCAAGAAGTATTTAAAATAATTAATCATAAAATTATGGAGTAAATAAATAAAAATCGAAATCATAATAATAGTAAATAGATAGATAGATACCTACTCAGTAAAATAAAAAAAAATAAAATAAAATAAGAATAAAAATAAAAATCATAATAGAGCTCTTTTCACGGCCTTCATTTATTAGCCACATATGGCTTTATTAAAGAATGGCATAATTTAATTATTATACTATACTAGATGGCCCGGTGAACTTCGTACCACCTAAAATTGATTTGATTGTAACTCTTCATAAGCGTTTATTAATCCTTATCCACCTTCCAAATCCAATTCATTAAAATCTATAATATGGTCGAATCATGTGCGGTTTGAGTTTCGTTTGGTGATTAAATGTTTTATTTACCTTTTTCGAGTGTTTTGACTTTTTCGACTTTTTTTACTTTTTTTGACTTTTTCGACTTTTTTTGACTTTCCTGACTTTTTTGACTTTTCAACTTATCGAAATTTTACACATTGTACGGAATGAATAACAGTTATGGATGGCGCTGTCAAATTATAGGATCGCCGCGATAGCCATCTAGAAAGTGGCATATTTCCCAAAATGACCAATTTCGATTTTTTCGATTTTCAGTTGTTTCTTTTAATTTTTCCAATTTTTTTTTTTGTAAACCACCCCAGAATTAAGGCAAACAAAACAAAAAATTATAATTCAAATCGGTCGAGTCATTTCAGAGATCTTGCGAGACTAACGCACGGCGATTCATTTTTATATATATAGATAAATTCTATGAAATTACATTCAAATAAGAATTGTAACAGAAATCTATTACAGAACTATAACACAGGTATACAGGTGAGTTTTAATTAAGTGACATTCTTAAAGCGGATGAATCAGTATGAGCAAGTATAAAATTTCTGATTGTATAAACTCCCATTGCAGTTCCCAATCCAGCAATTGACACCGAGAAGTAAGTCGGTAACCTAGGAATGAAACCGTGCTACTCATTTGAAAATATTTTATTTTGCGATATAAATATGCATATTTTTTTCTGTATTGTTTTCTTTCATGGATTTACAAGCAATGCATGCAGTGTAATATATGATGTAATATTTTATTTTTACGATTAGACACGACTTTATTATTTTCAGGTCTCCTCTGCCCGAGTCATTTTGTAGCGAGGTCCGCAAAAAGCTAGCGGACACGGGTACTTGCGAGGACGATTTACCGACGTCCAGCATGTGCGGATCCCTAGTAGGTTCTCTGGTGTCGAACGAGTGCGCCGGTCTGTCCCAGGCCATCGCTCCGGCGGAGGAAGGCGAAATCCTGCCTTGGGAAGATCACACACTCTTCACGGCCCAGCACGACGAACAGCTCGTCTCTTGGGTCAATAAGTAAGTCTGTTATTATTATTTTAATGAACGATTCTTTATTATGAATTTGTGAAAGTCTAATTATTTTTAACTGTTCTTATTTTTATCGTTATTTAATTTTTTTAATTTGTGATTTTGAATTTTTCGTAGCTGTACCCTTATTTTTATTTATTTTTACACGACCGCCTGACGAAAAAAGGAGCGTAATGCGTTTCTATGTATGTTGTCGTTTCTTTATTCCACAATAACTTCTAAACGTTCAAACCGATTTAGAAGCGTGCGGTATCATTGGAATTGCCATGCGATCCCGAGCGTCGTAAGGTGCAAAAGAGACGAGCGCAGTCTTCGTTGCGCAATTTTTGATCTGAGATTCGTTTCGAACTTTACTGACATTAAACATTATTATTATTATTATATTATACACTAGCAGCTTAACCCGGTTGCTCCGTAACATCCCTTGGGGGACCAAAGGTCGGCCGCCTAAAACTCCGTAATGTCCCTTACAGGACCAAACGCTCGCCGCTGCGAAAAATGCAATTTACGATTCGAAACGCCGTACTATATGCTTTCTGAGGGCGCTACGATATGGCAAAAATATCTTTAATTCAAGATTTCCGTCTGGCAATATCGAAGGACGATTTAAAAAGTGAGCATAGACGTCAAACGGCAGTGTCCGCCGGCAACTCTCACGGCCGTGTATGGTTCCGCAAAATGGGTGATAAAAACAGTGTTTGTGCAGTGTTTTGTGCCATTTACTGGAGAAAATTGAGTAATTTGCATTTTTAAAGTTAAGGAATGAGGATTAGTCAATTGAGATAGTCTATTTGCTGTTTTTCACAAATATTTATGCAAAATGCTTCGGTGATAACTTAGCGCCGGGAAAAGGTGGCATTTTGTGTTTCATGAATTATCACGAAAATATCGCGGAATATGACGTAATATCGCTTTATTTCGCTAATAAAATAGGTATTGCTTCATTTACATCCTAAGTAATCACATATTAAGCCGTATTTTGAATATTATAAATTGCTTCGTAATATGGCTCGCGAAAATAAATTTGTTTTGATAATTACTATGAGAGAATTACCATACTTAGAGTGCGATTTTCTATAGTTTTTTGATGAAATGTGACTTTTTGGAGTATAATAATTAGTTGTTTTACATATAATAAGTATATAATGACACAATATATTTGAAAAAATATAAACAATTTTATATTATGAGCATGCAAAGTTTATTATCAAGTTGTGGACGCCAACTCTCAAAACTTTAGATTTTTCTATATAATCAGACAAAGCTGAAAATTCTGGTGTAATTTTCTAAGAAGTATGATGCAGTAAAAAAGTTATTTTGAAAGAATTTCATATAAAAAAAAACCGTAAGTAGTCACAAATTGAAAATTAAAAAAATTTTTTTTTACGAGAATACATCAAATTTTTCTTGGTTGAATAACTAAATATTTTTGTATGCAATTAAGTAAAATATTATTTTGGTAAACCATTTAATAAAGAACATAACTGTATTTACAATTTTTGCATATTTTCCGTAATTTGTTATAAAAACATTGAAATGATTTTATATGCCAGTTTTTTCAGTTTGCCAAATTTGTAATATTTATTCATTAATATCTTAATTGTTTTACGAGATAAATTTATAATGTTTTATATTTAAAATTTCAATGCGGTCATTTACAATAAATACAAACGGAGCTGCCATGGAATTCACCGACCGGAGTCGGGCCCATCATAATACTATTTTTTACACTTCTGGGGGGTGAGCAGTGGATTCCGGACTTACGAACCGGCTGTGGTAGGTTTAGGACAGCTGTCTTGCCACATGTGAGCGTTCACCTTGCCACCCATTCACTCCCCCTTCGAAGCCATAGAATTTGAGATGCGCAAATCGCAGTTTTAGATAATTTTTCTAAGAAAGAGTTGATTATTTTTCTGGAAAGGCCAAGATCTTTAAAGAGGTGAAATAGAGATTTAGCTGGCAGGCCACGAGCGCCAACTTCCACCGCGTGAAGGTGAACAGTGAAGCCGTTCCGGGTTACGGCATTTGCAAGATCATGGTATTTATTTAATTTGTACTCGTGGTCTTTTGGAATATTTGATTCCCATGGAACAGTTAATTCTACAATAAGAGCCACCTTCCGAGATAGAGAGTAAAGAGTTATATCTGGACGGAGGGCTGTGCATCCGAGACTTTCAGGGAATTTATACTGCTTAGAGACCGAATCAACCTCCAGAGTCCAATCTGTAGCTTTCTCGATTATTGAGAAAGGTTTTGTAGTTAAATGTTTTTTGCCTTTAGAGCCATCCCGCACAAACTGTATTGGGGGTTTGGAGGATACTGTCAAACCCTTGTTGGCACGAGCCACTGAGAGACTAATTACCTCGCGAATAACAGCGAGAACTTTGTCATGGCGGTAAGTGTACCGTCCTTGATCTAAGGCCACCTTGCAGCCAGCTAGAATGTGTCTAGCTGTGCAAGGGGTATTGCTACAGAGGGGACAAGAACTATCCTCGGCAAAGCTCCAACGAGCGAGGTTACTGGGGTCTGGAAGTGTATGCTGAAAGGCATTCAAATAAAATTTCAGCATCTCTGGCGTCCAGTCATAGAGCATTACCTTCCAGTGCATTGGAGGCGGAATGCAAAAGTCACCAATTGTTGTCCAGTCATTCTGGCATTGAAGGCCAATAGCATGAGCCATACTCTTGCTGTCGTAATCTCCCCGCAAAAGAGACTTCTTCAAGTCCACGTCGCTCGTGGTTGTACTGCCATACCCCAGACCAGTGCCATTCTGGCTGATTCCAGTAAGGAACCTTTTGTGGAAGTCTACGCGGGCTTGTAGTTCATTTGAATCACTACAGCCACTTATTACGTGCTTCGATATTGCCGGATCTTTGGAATTGCACAGAATCGAATTTTTGGTTATTCTGGAGTTGGCGTAGAGCAGAGAGGGCAGTTTAAGCGCTAGCCCAAAATTTTGTTTGGACCTGAAGAGAGTCGAGGGGTCAGCTGGTTTGGCTAAGGACAGCCAGGATTTTAAACTAGCTGTCACCAGTGCATCTAGACGGGACAGTTGGGTTTTGGTAAAATCGTAAATAAGAAAGGGCCATGACAAATGTGACGTTAGATAATTGTCATAGATCCAGGCCTTACGAGGGCCAGAAATTAGCAAGGCATCTATTTTCGCCAGGCAACTTTTGAAATGCTTTATAACATCATCGCCCGAGACGTCTTTTCCCTGATGGGTGATTTTTCTGCCGAGGAATTTGAAATGATTGTTTGGGTCTATAAGGGAGATATTAGAGCCCTTATAGACCAATTTGGGGTCATAGGATGTAAATTTTGTGCCCATGCGGGCGAGTCCAAGGCAAAAACATTTGGAGGGCTTCACTTTTATACAGCCTGACCAGTCGCAGAAAAGCTCCACTTTCTGTAATAGCAGGGAAAGCTGCTTGGGGCTTCTGGTGATGAAAGTTAGGTCGTCGGCAAAAGCGAGGCACGACGAGGTGTATTGGCCGTCTGTTTTAAAACGGTAGCCCCACTTCCTGTCAAACTGGCTCAGGCTTTCCAGAAGTATATTAAAAACTATATTAAAAATCGTCGGGGAGAGGCAACAGCCCTGAAATAGTCCAATTGAATATGGTATAGAGCGGGTAGTCCATTCTTGCGTTTTAACATGGAAAGTCAGACAGTTGTAGTAGGAGGCTACAATGTCACGCACGACTGGTGGGAAGTTGTACCAGCGGAGTGCAAAGTGGAGGAGACTGTGTCGGACTGACCCAAAGGCATTCTCTAGGTCGAGCCAGCATACATTGATTTGGCGTTCGTGCTGTCTCGCATCCTTGATGGCAGCAGCCAGGAGAGAGTTGTGCTCGAGGCAGCCCGAGACGCCGCGCATGAAGCCTTTTTGAACTGATACTCCAAGGTACTCATTCCGGTGCATGAATTCGCTCATCCTCGTGTGGACTATGCTAAAAAAGATTTTGGCCACAGTGTCTGTGAGAGCAATGGGCCGAGCGTCCTTTGGTCCGGTGCAAACTGGGACCTTCGGAATTAAGATGACTGTCGCTCGGCCAAAATTCTGTGGGACTACACCGCTATTCCATATATTTCGGAAGATGGATCCTAAATATTGCAGAAGGCAGGGGCATTTTTTGTATACTAAATAGGGAATACCATCGGGACCCGGAGTAGAGCCCGACGGCTTCCTCTTTACTTGATTAAGAATCTCATCTAGTGATGGAGGTTGAGAAGCAAAAGCTACCGTAGGCAGGGGCGGAGGTGTAATGCCCGGCGGAGGGCTGTAATTATGGAGCCGCATTGGGTCCTCATACGTGGTCGAAAAGTATTCCGTGGCCATATCTTCCGGGATTTGGATTTTTCCCTTGGCAGCAGACAAAACCGTTTTGCTGTAGTTAAAACGGTTTTTGTCGAACCGGGCTTCCTCTTTGGATTTGAGAAATGCTGCCTTGCGTTTGTCGTTTTGCGTTGCTACGCTCTGTATGAGTTTTAGTATAGAGCGGTACGCGCGCGAGAAGTTGTGGCAGAGGGCTTTATCCCCGGCTTTCTTGGCTTCACGTAACTGGCGACGAAGTAGCCGCTTTTGCCTACGGAGCTTTGCCTTAAATGCGTTTTCTCTGTGAACCGGGTCGACATGGGTAGATTTTGGGTAAACACCCGAGAAGTATTCATGGACCGCCACCTGGAAGGATGACAGCTGGCGGTTATTCTTTTTATGATCCGTATAGTGGTTTATAACTTATGATCGTTTTCCTCAAGGCCATCGACTCTCGCCAATTTCACGCGCCAAAGTGACAAAACAAACGGGACGGCTGAATGGGCCGAATTTTAACTTCGCGATGCAAAGGGTTAAGGCTGATGCGCGTATATCACATGCGCTCGTTTTTAAACTTGTGACTGTTTTGCAGTATGAAAAATGTCCAGTTTGTTTTTAAAGCTATCGACGGAGATAGCGTCGATCGCTTCCTCCGGCGACGCATTCCGAGCATCCGCTGCACGATTTGTCAAAAAATATTTCCCGGAGTTCGATGCTGCAATTGTCTTATTTAGCTTCGAAGAGCGTCCGCGCAATCGCTTATCGGCGTGCGATGTATACGCACTCTCGAGGTCGGGCGCGCCGTAATAACCGCGAAGCATTCGGTAGCTTTCTATTAGGTTTCCTCGCAGCCTACGTTCCTCTAATGTCGTCGGGCGAAGTTCTTTCGGTCGTACTTCGTACGGTTCGTTCCTCGGCGACGGCTGCAACTCTGTCGCTCTTTTCTGAACTCTCTTCGGGCGCTCTATATCCTTAAACATAAAGCTTTTTGCCGTACGGGGGGCTTTAAATGAAAGGGAGGGTTAATTAGTAAAGTTGCAGGGACCCGGGCGGCGCGGAGCGCTGGTGCGTGGGCGCGGGCGGCGCGGGCGCGGCGGCGGCCGTGCTGGGCTGGGGCCACAACCACCGCGGCCAGCTGGGCGGCGCGGGCGCGGAGGGCGCCAAGCTCAAGCTGCCGGCCGCCTGCCGCGCCCTCTCGCAGCTGCGGCCCGCGCGCCTGGCCGGCGGCGAGCAGACGCTGCTGGCCGTCACGCACGACGGCAAGCTCTACGCCACGGGTGAGCGCTCTCTTTGCCCCCTGATATTATTATTACGCTTCCGGCGGGGAAACGACGGACCGCGGACCGGCGACCGACTGCGACGGCTCGACGACCGATTAGATCGTTTTTAAAGATCCATTTTAAAATTACATCGATCGACGAATCGCCGTCTGTCGATGGATTTTGTCGACTGTCGCCCGGCCCCGCTTTCTCGATCGCCGCTCCGCCCCTGAATTTCTCTCATTTCGGTCCGCGGATACGTTTCGACGAGCGCCGAAAACCCTCCCGGAAAGGGCGAACGCGACCGCCCGCTCGCTCCCGTTTAAAGCCTTCAGACTCAAAATGCGAAACCTCAATTTTACGCTTTTATCCAGCGATCGATTCGATATTTTCTGGAGAAACTGAAACCTTTAAACGGATTTAAAAAAAAAATTCATTCCATCCATTACCTCACGATCGACAGCGAAGACTCGCAGCGGTAGATGTACCGACCCCGATTAAAAAAAAACACTGATTAACTAATAGATTTTTTAAAGTACTGTACTAGAGTACAGTACTTCAAATATCTCAGTCTCCAGAAAAATAATCAACTCCTTCCTACACAAAATATCTCAAACTGCAATTTCTGCATCTTAAATTCTATGACATCGAAGAGAGATTCAATTCAATTAAATTAAATATATATTTCTACAATCTTTACAAATTGTTGAAAAATATTCTTTATAAAAATATTTCGAAGTTAACAAAGTACAATGATACCTAATAAACAATCAAGAGATAAATTACAATTATAATAATATTATAACAAAATTATAGCTTTTGATTTTACATATTCACAGTTTCCTACATTCAAGCCTGCATCAGAAGAAAATAAATTTCTTATACTAAGAACGATCTAAAAATTAGTAGTAAAAAGTGTTCAATTAATAATCAATTTGTAATATAATACTCATAAATAATATTAACCCTTTGCACTCCATAGGCACCGCTATTGTGCCAATTTTTATAGTTCTATCATATAACGTTCATATATATCATATAACGTTCATATATTGCTCTTATGGCAGTAGCGTCGAATACCATTAATTCAAAGCTAGTGCAAATCTGCGTATTACTACTGAATTCCCTGGGCGAAAAGAACAGGGTAATTCTAAGATGGGTTCCCGGCCATGCAGGAATCAAGGGAAATGAAAAAGCCATCGAACTTGCTAAGATGAGAGCAAAGGGAACGTTATATGGCCTATATCTATAGTGCACTAACTCCGTTGGCGCGCCGCTATGACGGCACTAATTATTTTTTTTTTTTATTTTTATTTATTTATTTAGGTACATAGGATTAGGTATACAGTTCATTCATAGGTCATGTAATCTTATAATAATTATATAAATTATTTAATAATTAATATAGGGAGGTTTAACACATCTTACATGACCTTTACTGCCAATAGCACATCTAACTAGGCGATAATTTGGCCCGTCTCTAGATGTGCATATTTTTATGCAATTTTAAGAAATGAAGTGTTTTTTTTTAAAAATAAATTATTTGGACCCACCACCTGTATATATACATAAATATACCAATTTTATAAAAAATATAGCTATGTAATATATATATATATATACATTTATAGTTGTAATTTAATAAAATTTAATTAAGAAAAATAGATAAGTGATACTAAATAAATTGTCGTGCGTTGCAAAGAAGTTGATCAGATTTTACATATCCCTTGTTAAGTAGCCATCTATTAAGGTTTGCTTTAAATATTTTTATGTTAGGATAATTTTTCATGTCTTCACTAAGGGAATTATATAATTTTGGGGCTATGTAGAATATATGTCTCTGGGCAAATGTTGTCCTGACTGACGGAATTATATAATTGATACTCGCGGACATTCTTGTGTTCAGATTGTTTTGAGTTCGGGCGTGGTCATCTCTAGATTTGTAGAATGCAAGAAGCGCTTGCTTAATGAATAACTGTTTAGCTGATAGCACATGGGATTGGGAAAATAACAAGGCAGATGGATGACGTCGGTTTTTCCTGTGAATTACTCTCAATAATAATTTCTGCGCTTTTGTCAATCTATCCAGATTATCATTAGTAGTAGCGCCCCATGCCGCGACACCGTAGGACAAAATACTCTGACACAAGGCCATGTATACCATTCTTATGGTTGTTTTGGACAGAATGTTGCGCAGCCGAAGAAATACATAAACCAGCTTTCTAATTCTCGAACTCAAATTTGCAATCTGATTTTCCCAACATAGCTTCTCATCTTCCTTATGCCTAAGTAGGAGACTGTTGCAGATTTGCTTAATTTAGTACATACACATCTATTCTTATCCAAGCATTTGTCGGTATGAATGGCAAGTGTTTGGTTGAGAACCTGGCTGGGATTTCCCCGCAAGCTGAAAGTGATAAATTTTGATTTCGCAGCATTTAGCGTTAAAATATGGTTGTCGATCTAAGTTTTAGCCAGTTCCAAGTCACTTTGAGCTTTGAAGAATGTATCATTCCAATTATTAGTCGCAGTAAGAAGGACAGTGTCGTCCGCGAAGGATACAATTCTACCATTAACAGGTAATTCGCACAATTCGTTGATGTAGATTAAAAAGAGAATTGGACCCAAAACACTACCTTGAGGGACACCGAATGACACGTTAGTCGCTTCGCTTATTTGTCGACCAATTACTGTGCTCTGAGTCCGGGTCAGAGCATCTAAAGCTCAGAACATCTAAAATTATACGATCTGAGCCTCACACGATATTTTCGTGTTTTCGGGTCATAGCATCTAAAATGAAGTAAATGCAGTGCTTTGCAATTTTAGACGCACTGAGCTTTAGATGTTCTGCCCCTCCGTTATAATAAATTACATTTCAGTAAAAACGGGCAGAACGTCTAAAGTAGCAACTAGGGTCAGAACATCTAAAATGTAGCAACCTGTGAATTATAACGGTCTGTCTGCTACCGAAAAATAGCGCTTTAGGGAACGTCAATTGTTGCCAGGTTTCCTCTGTTTTGAGATAATACGTGAATATAAATATAATATTATTATTGTCCTACAACCGAATATACTTGAATTTTCAAGGTGAGAGACGTTAAAAAACTAAATTATAATTAACGTATGGTCCTTAAAAAACTAAATTATAATTAACGTATGGTCCTTCCTTCGATGTAGGAGCCTACTCTGCGATAGTTTTCATAGTTTCGGAAACCTAACACCAGATAAGATTCGCAGGTAGATCCGTTCACATTACTATATTTTGTTTTTACCCCACTCGCAACAGTAGAAAAGCGTCACGATAAAGAAAGAAAAAAAAGGTATCACGGGTGACATATTTTTATTTACAAATACATCTAAATGGTATGTGTTCATAGCAACGTGCCATATTATTATTATATAGAGTTCGTGCTTGCATTACAGTTTTTGTGGAATAAGCCCACTTTATTAAGTCATTGGCACTTTTGGCATTGATCACTTTACTCAGGAGGTATTCCATTCATTTACCACTACTGCTGAGGAAATGTTTCTTGAGATTTGAATGGAATGATTCACGCTGGAGTTTCAGATGATGCCCACGCAGATGTGTGTAGGTGTTCATGGTGCAGATAGCCTGCAACCCAAGAACGTCATACGATGCAGTCAGGATCTTTTTAAATAACATTTATTAAATACGCTGGCAGCACTGACAGCTGTCCATTTAACGCACGTTAAAACATCTATTTTGAAACCAAATTTCGGAACCTCAAATTCAGTTTCAGCGTTTTTCTGCGGAAACCTTGTAAGCGAGCTATCGCAACTTTTCTTCTGTCAAACCTGCCTGTTTTTTACACACCATACAAACCATTATCAAAATAGGAATGTCATGTCATGTCAATTCATGACAACATGAATTGACATGACATGACAACATCAACAACATGAAATTGAAAAAAAATACGTTTTTTCCCTTATGTAACATGTTTCTGAATATTAGATGAAAAACTAAGTTGACAGCTATCTAAAGCGTTTTCCATTTAGGCCGTGGAAAGCGTTCTTATACTCAACTTTCGGATATTCATGACTTTTAACTACTTTTTCATGTACAATAATCTTGCGTACAAAAAATCTCCAGATACCCAAGAGCAGGTGTTTTCAAAAAGAAAGAAAAAATTAAAAAAACAAGTTATTGCTGAATTTTAGGTAAACAAAGCCCTCCAAAGTTTTCTCGTGCAGTCTCATGCAGTCATATTTCGTATATTATGATTGTGTACCTACATTAATTATTCAGAAACCTACCTGCGTCAAAGGATTTATTTAAAAAAAAATGCATGTAAAATTATATAGTGTGGTTATTTTTGTTTCATGTGTATTAGGCATGTGGTTTATTTTATTGATGTTTCGGGTTAATGCATTAAAAACAGTGCCTCAACAGATTTCTATATATTTTATGTGATGTTGAGCGCGCGGTCCAAATTCTCAAAAATACATATACCACATAGTGTTTTCGCATATTTCAGATCTAGATAGAGTATTTTACGAGTATTGATGAGTATTGATCGCCGAGAACAATTTCAAAAATAGCATGTGATATTGCCCATCTCTATTAAAGGAAAACTTTCCGATACGCCTGGTAACACAACATCCATCTATGACTGCTATTTATCAAATATCATTTAACCGTAAAAAGTAGCAGGAGCTATGTCACAGTCGTGATTTTTTAGATGTTCTGACCCGTTAAATGAAATCGATGTATTTATTTCATTTCGAAGGCGGCTCAGTACATCTAAAGGCCAGAGCATCTAATTTAGATGTTCTGCACCTCATCCGATATTATCGCAGTTTACGGGCCAGAGTATCTAAAATGCGTGCGTTTCGATTTTAGAAGCTCTGCGCTTTAGATGTTATGACCCGGACTCCTCCCGTCTAGGTAACTCCGAACCCATTTTAAGGCCACCCCATCGATTCCGTAGTCCGTTAGTTTTTTTTCGAGGATTACATGGGAAACTGTGTCAAAAGCCTTTGACAGGTCAAGGAAAGTGGCAATTACCTTTTTTCCTTTGTCTATGTTTTCCACTATATATTGTATGACAGCATTGATGGCCTCACTGGTTCCCCGACCCTGTCTAAAGCCATACTGATTATTAGATAGCAGCTTCTGTGTCTCTAGATATTGTGTTAGTCTATGTTTGAATATTTTTTCATACACTTTAGAAACCACACTGAGGAGGGAGATAGGGCGATAATTTCCTATATCTTCTTTTTTACCACTTTTAAATATTGGTTTTATTATCGCTTTTTTATATCAGTGAATTATTATTATTCTTATTATTAAATATTATTATTCAGAAATATAATTATTCTCAGTAAAACCCTAAAATAGTTACAAAGTGTAGTTTGCATTCAATAACTAGTAGATTCTGTGTTCCAAGTTGCTGTGCACCCTTAGTGAATTTTGTTTTATATTAGATACATTTACCCTTGAGAAAACATGGAAGAAGGAGATTATTAGGAAAGTTTTTATATCAGTGAAAACGAAAAAGAAAATGAAATTGATATTTCAAATTTTTGAAGACAATTTATTTGGAAATAATACCCAAGAGAGTGAATATACTGATACTGATAGCAGTAATGATAGCGGTGTAATAGTGTAAAAAAATGGAAAACATGTGTTATTGAGAGTGATACTGATGTCCATTTTTGAAAACAGAAGTTCATTTTTCAGGTGTTCCAGAGCAAAAATGTCTCCACTTTTAAGTAAAAAAACACTCGGAGTGCAACGGGTTAAGAGATAAAAACAATTTAACTAATATGTACTAGAATGGTCGCTGGAATAATAATAATAAATGGTATTCAATTGTCAGAAATTAAAAATAAACAAAAGTAATAAAGCAAATCAAAAGAATTATTTAACAAAAAGGCACTAAAATGGTCCTTGCAATAATACAAAACGCTCACTTGCAACAAGACAACTGTCCTCAACCTACCACTGCTAGTCGTCAGTCGGGATTCCAAGGCTCACCCCCCAGTGTACTATTATTACGATAGGGCCCGACTTTGGTCAGTGAATTCCACGGCAACTCCATTTCTATGTGTTTATTGTTGCTTTTTTTCTTAGGTTATGGTGCTGGAGGGCGCCTCGGTATTGGTGGCACTGATTCAGTACTCGTTCCAACCATTCTTTCTTCCATTCAGCACATCTTCATAACACAGGTAACCAAAAATATATTTTAAATAGAATATAAGCCCGTACGTAACAGGCTGTTATGCCTGTGCATAACGGGCTGTTATGTCTATAACAGCCTGTTATGAACGGGCTTGAAAATCAGGCTCCTATGAGATGGATTTATATTTAAATTTATTGGCCGATCCCAAAAAAAGAACTCTTTTTAAAGTGCAATAATCGCTCAGTAAAATCGCTGAAGACAATGCCATATTCACCTGATTTGGCTCCATCTGACGATCATCCCTTTCCAAATCTAAATAAACACTTGGCCAAATCTAAATAAACTGGTGGACGAAAGTTTGTTATAAATGATTAAGTGAAATTTGCACTGAAGAATATTTACAAATTCAACGTCAACACAAATCTTCGAGGTCACAATAAAAAACTCAACCGTACAAAATTTAAATCTAATCCTCTTAACCCCTCAAATGTGAGGCGTCCCTTAAAGGATGCCTTGGCAAAATGTATACAAAATGTATATAAATTTATATAAATGTAAATATAAATGTAAATGTGCGCCGCTTTATAGTAATCCGCTCTATAGTAATGCTATAGCTCTATAGTAAACCCCGCTCTATGTAAATGTAAATGTAAATGTAAATATAAATTTATATACATTTTTCCGTAGGCAACCCGAGCTAATCGCCATTCATTTGAGGGGTTAAGAACGTTCTGCCAAATAGAGTCGTGGACATGTGGAATAAACTACCATTTGAAGTGATTAGTGCAATCTCTGACAATCAATTTAAAAACAGACTGGATTTGTACCTAAAAACTTGTTAATATTGTTTATAGTATATTGTTAACATTATTTAGCTTTACAAGATCTGATCTGGACGTATCAGCAAAGCTGCCTGTCCAGAATAAATAATAATAATTATAATGATAATAATAATAATTAGTTGTTGACACTTATTTTGAGGGCCTTACCTATGAAGTTGTTGTTCTTTAAGAGAAATTTAAGGCCAAAAATTTTGTATAAAAAATATATGTTTAATTAATAGAAATATTGACTCCTGTTATCCATGCAGATTAATCATTTTAATGGGAGTTGCTTTATTTCCTGCTGTAAAACTCTCGTGGCCAGGCTTGAAAGCTTTGGAGGCAATTTTCACTCTTCTCTCTTCAAAGTTGACATTTTTCCCTTTCAAAAAAGTCACCCTTCATCTAAATTCTGAAAAAAAATAAAAAACTGTTGGACCAAGGTCTGACAAGTATGGTGGGTGACCAAGAGTCTCCTAAAACTTTGCGACTGTCTGCAGTGAAATCTGTGGCTATACGTTGTCGTGCAGAAGCAGTGGCGATGAGCGATTGACCAGGCTAGGTTATTTAATCACGAGCTTCTCCATCATTGTTTGTAGTTCTTAACATTTCACATTTATGGTAACTGTATCGCCAGATTGCAAGAAGCTGTAATAGAAAACACCAGATCTCTTATTTGAAAATATTGCAAATTTTCAAGTTTACCATGGTTGCACAAACTAAAATATTTGACCAAAAACAATTGACAGAAATACAAATAAACAGCTGATTCTTCAAAAAGAATAACATGGCCTTGAATTAATATTTATTTGAATGTGAAATTCCAACTCAAACCCAAGTTATACAAGTTCAATGTAGCTAGTGCGAAAAAACAGCAATTACATAGGTAAAGAACGAATATGATGTTGGAATCAAGGTGGAAGAAAATTGTGTTAAAATCGGGGTTTAAATGTTGAAAAATTAAAATATTTCTTAAAATCAAAAGTAATTCCATTCTTGATTAGGCCAAGAACTTTCCAATCCACCCTCGTAGATTATATAGATTTAACATTTGTATTGCGTATCCATAATCCATCTTTAATTGTTTAAGGTGGCCTGCAATTCCGGTGGCAAACATTGCCTGGCTCTTAGTGCAGATGGCGACGTCTACAGCTGGGGTGAAGGCGATGACGGTAAACTCGGACACGGGAATAGAGCGTTAGTACTTGTCTCTTATTAAATAGTTTGGAAACATTCTGAGTATGGCTGTCACATTCTCAGTATTTATTTTATTTTATTTTTTATTTTATAAAGTAATGTACAAAAAGTATAGTTTGGAAATATCAAATTCTTTCATGAAAATAAACATTTCGCCAAATCGAGGCGATCCATCATTTGGTTTGAAATCCTTTAGTCCATATAAATGTATAAAGATGCGTACAAAATGGTTGTTGGCCCAGTGGCCATTTTGTTTGAAAGTTATTTAAAAGCCCCACTGTATTTGCTCGACAGGAGTTACGATCGCCCGAAGTTAATCACCGCGCTTTGCGGTATCGAGGTGATGAAGGTGGCTTGCGGAGGGGCCCATTCCGCCTGCATCACGTCGCGAGGCCGCATCTACACCTGGGGAAAAGGACGCTACGGCAGACTGGGACACGGAGACTCCGAGGATCAACTAGTACCCAAAATGGTTTGTGCCAATTCTACCTCTTTTTTTAAATTCATGTATTGAGGGTCTATCATCAGCAGGGCAAGTAAATCAAATATTTGTGATAGTAGTGCGGCAACATTTTGTTGGCTTTATGATAGTCACCATACATGTTTCTTGAGGCTTTTCGCTAGCCGTGTTTCTAAGTCAGGTTTTTGATCACTTTTGTGAACACTGCAGTGTTCGAACTCGTAACAGGTGTACCCCAGTACAATACAATACAATTTCATTCCACTCCAGTAGATAGGTATTTCTACACTTCGATGTACATCATGACTATTTTTAGTAATGTAATTAATTCTGGAATATTAACTCTCCTGATAGTTGTGAATATATAAATTAATTTAAGTAATTTATAATTGATATAAGAATCATCAGTAATTAGAAAATAATGTAATGATGAAAATGGCTGATTAAATAAAGAGAACAATCTATAACCTTATCTATAACCTTAAATATCATAGTAATAACGTTATAGTCATAAAAATAGACCGGTAATCTGTATACTGAAAATGTTTTTTTTTTATTAATGGTCAAATTCATCAATATAGCCTTCGTCAATAAAAATAAAGATTTGGTAAAGGTTAACTATCAGGATATTTTCCTTTAACCCCTCCTGTCGCGAAGTAAAAACTCACCTATCACTTTTGCGCACGACATATTCGGGCAAAAAATCGACGCGAGTCAACGGCCTTGAGAAAAACGATCATAACTTATAAACCACTAAACGGATTTAAAAAAGATAAAGAGAAAAATGATCGCATTGAAATTTGACATATAAAACATTATAACCTTATCTCGTAAAACAATTAAGATAATAATGAAGAAATATTACAAAATTGGCAAACTGAAAAAACTCGCCTATAAAATCATTTCGATTTTTTTGTCACAAAATACGTAAAATATGCAAAAATTGTAAATACAGTTATGTTCTTTATTAAATGCTTTACCAAAACGATATATTTTTTTTAAATTTATTTATTTATTCAGCCAAGAAAAATTTTATGTATTCTCGTAAAAAAAAAAAAATTAATTTTTAATTTGTGACTACTTATGGTATTTTTTTATATGAAATTCTTTCAAAATAACTTTATTACTACATCACACTTCTTAGAAATCACACCAGAACTTTGAGCTTTGTCTGATATTATAGAAAAATCTAAAGTTTTGTGAGTTTCCGCGTCCGAACTTAATAATAAACTTTGAATGCTCATAATATAAAATTCGTTAGATTTTTTCAATTATATTGTCTTATCATAGACTTATTATATGTCTAATAACTAATTACTATACTCCAAAACTATGGAAAATCGCACTTTATTCTCTCATAGTAATTATCAAAACAAGTTTCTTTGTGCGATTCATTTTACAAAACAAGATATAATTTTCAAAATACGCCAATTATGTGATAACTTAGGATGTAAATGAAGCAATACTTATTTTGTTAGTAAATTAAAGCGACATTACGTCATATTTCGCAATATATCGGGATATTTCATAAACATTACAAAATAATAACAACCATTTTTTCGCGAGCCGTTTGTTGTCGCAGAAGTGTTTTCTTTAAAAATTCGTGAAAAACAGCAAATGGACTATCTCAATTGACTAATCCTCATGCCTAAACTACTTAAAAATGCAAATTACTCACTGTTCTCCAGTAAATGTCACAAAACACTGCACAAAACACTGTTTTTATCAACCATTTCGCGGAACTATACGCGGCCGCGGCGGTTGCCGATGGACACTGCCGTTTTGACGTCTATGCTCACTTTTTAAATCGCCGTTCGATATTGCCACACAGAAATCTTGAATTAAAGATATTTTGGCCATATCGTTGCGCCGTCAGAAAGCATATAGTACGACGTTTCGAATCGTAAATTGCATTTTTCGCAGCGGCGAGCGCTTTATCCGGTAGCGGACATTACGGTGTTTAGGCGGCCGACATAAATGTCCCCAATCGGATGTTACGGAGTGAGCGGGTTAATATATTTCCAAATCGCTCAGTACATTATGTATATGTTTATGTTTTGGCATGGCCCACCTGTTGTGCGTATGTACCCTCTAGATATCTCTGAAATTAACACATTATTATTATTATTTATTCTGGACAGGCAGCTTTGCTGATACGTTCAGATCAGATCTTGTAAAGCTAAACAATATTAACAATATTATATAAACAAAATTAACAAGTTTTTATGTACAAATCGAGTCTGTTTTTAAATTGATTGAAAGAGCTTGCACTAAACACTTCAAATGGTAGTTTATTCCACATGTCCACCACTCTATTTTGCAGAACATTCTTAAAAGGAGGAGAGGAAGAGGACGAAATTGACAACATTAAAAAACACAAAAAAAAAGTTTTCTTGAATATTAGAAGTAAGAGCAATTAAAAATAGTCATAGTTGTAAAATAATTACAATGTCAAAGAAACGTAATAAAGAGGTATTCATTTAAAAAAATAAAAATAAAAGTTCCTTAATAATAGGCTAAGAAAAAATACAATGGTTTAAAAATCAAAATCACAAATAAACTAGTTTAATTATAAAACTGAAATAAATGGTCTTTATTCCACATTTTAAATTTATTGATCATTGAAAATTATTATCTCGATTTTTGGGTCAGCACGACCACTTGTGTGACATCTTCTGAGAGCTCAACCACTGCATTATTAAGGATTCTTTGCTTTACATTTGACTAGATTTTCTGGTCAATGTATGTATGGCTGTTAATTCCTCATTTTTTGGTTTCCTAGATTATTTTTTTTGGGTGTTGATCAAAGTCTCAGAGTCTCGTTAATTTTAGCCATGAGAATTTAGAGGTAGTGATAGTAGAGGTTCGACTGACATTTTAATAATATTTTCTTTCACAGGTGGATGCGTTATCTCCTTACCGTGTCATCGACGTCGCTTGCGGCTCCGGGGATGCCCAAACTCTATGCATCACTGACGATGATAATGTGTGGTCATGGGGTGATGGAGATTATGGAAAATTAGGTATATATTTAATTGATGATGATGATGTCCTCCTTATCGTAATCCGACGACGGCGACCTCTTGGTTGGCAGGACTTCTTCGAATATGCGTGCGGAAGAGCCTCGTGAATCCCAGTTTGTTTTTAAAGGTCCGATTACGACTATAGTAGAGTTCACCGCAGTTGTTGTAAGTGTATGTGTAAGTGGGCTTCGGACGAGTTTTGCGCTGTTTGCGGTTCGAGTCGAGGTTTTCAAGCCGGGCTTCCTCAAACTCTTTCATTTTTGTGGTCACCGTGAAGCGCCACTTGCTGCATTTGTGAGCAGCCCTCTCCCAGCTCTCAGGTGGAATACCACTGGCGGTTAGGTGCCTTTTTGAGACATCCTTATAGCGCAGGTGCTGTCCGCCTACTTTGCGTGCGCCTTTTGAGAGTTGGGTATAAAACACGGCTTTCGGGAGGCGATCGTCTTTCATACGCACTACATGCCCACACTACCTCAGCTGAGCTTTCATGAGCATAGCTTCCATGCCCTGCATTTTCGTCTGTCGTAACACTTATGTGTTTAACACACGATCCTCCCATGTTATCCTCAGGATCTTTCGGAGGCACCTCATGTGGAAGACGTCTAATTTCTTAATCTCTTTCCTGTAGAGGACCACGTTTCGGAGGCATATAACAATATGGGTAGGACAATCGCTTTGTAGACGGCCAGCTTTGTTTTCAGTTTCAGATCATGTGATTTCCAGACACGTTGGTTTAGTTTGCCGAAGGCGGAGGCAGCTCTGGCTATGCGTACTGGGATTTCAGTGTCCAGACGGTTATCATTCCTAATCTCACTGTCAAGGTAGCGAAAGTGAGATACTACTTCTAAGACACCGTTACCCAGGAGAATGTTAGGTTCTTCAGGTGGACTTCCTCGCGGAGGCTGAGCCATTACCTGGGTCTTAGAAGTGCTGATAGTGAAACCGAATTCATTGCAGGATTTATAAAGATGGTTAAGGTTTGACTGGAGTGCGCTAGAACTGTCAGCCATGAAGCAGGCATCGTCAGCATATATGGCGTCGAGGATTTCAGTTGACGGGATTTAGTCTTTGCGCGGAACCTTGACAGGTCAAAGACTCCTTTGTCACTGCGTACTGTTACAAAGATAGGGTCGACACAGTTTTGGGCAGCATGAGAAATAATGGCTCCAAAGAAGATGCCAAATAGTGTAGGGGCCATTACGCACGCAACCTTGTTTTACACCGCATGTAACCGGAAAACCCTCAGAAAGACTGTCGTCAAACTGCACCCTAGCCAACATGGAGTCGTGAAAATTGCGAATGATGTTCACAAATTTTGCGGGGCAGCCAGATCGCTTTAGGACTTCCCAGAGGGCCTCCCGCGGGACACGGTCGAAAGCTTTTTCAAGATCAATGAAGCAGAGGTAAAGTGGACGGTGCTGCTCGAGGCTTTTCTCCTGCATCTCCTACAATATTAAATTAGTTGGTTGACAGTTAGCTGAAAATCCTGGCTTAGCCAAGACCGGCTGACCCGTCGATTCTCTTTAGGTCCGAACACAATTCTAGGCTAGCTCTAAAACTGCCCTCTCTTTTCTATGCCAACTACAGAATAACCAAAACGTCTATTCTGTCCAACTAAGGATCCGGTAATATCAAAGCACGTTAGTGAGTGGCCGTATTGATTGAAATGATCTACACACCCGCGTAGACTTCCACAAAAAGTTTCTTGCTTGAACCAGCCAGAATCGCACTGGTCGGGGTATGGTAGTACAACCATGAGCGATGTAGATCTGAAGAAATTCCTCTTGCGAGGAGACTACGACAGCAACAGTATGGCTCATGCGGCTTTCAGTGCCAGAATGACTGGACAATACTTAGGGGCTTTTGCATTCCTCCTCCGATGCACTAGAAGATAATGTTGATAGTTCATGTCCGCTTTGTAGCAACATATTCTACCTGGCTGCAAGGTGGCCTTAGATCAAGGACGGTACACTTATTGCCACAACAAAATCCTTGCTTTTATTTGCTAGGCAATAAGCCTCTCAGTGGCTCGTGCCAACGCGGGTCTGACAACACCCTCCAAACCCCCAATACAGTTGGTGCGGGATGACTTTAAAGTCATAAAACATTCCGCTACAAAAACTTTCTCAATAATTAAGAAAGCTTCAGATTGGATTCTGGAGGTCGAATTGGTCTCTAAGCAGTATTAATTCCCTGAAAGTCTCGGATGCCCAGCCTTATATATCCGTCCAGATATAACTCTTTACTCCTTATCTCGGAAGATGGCTCTTATTGTAGAATCAACTGTTCCCTGGGAATCTAATATCCCTAAAGACCTTGAATACAAATTAAATATATACCATGATCTCGCAAATGCTTCCACCCGGAACGGCTTCACTGTTCATTAGTTAGCGGTGGAAGTTAGCACTTGTGCCCTGCCAGCCAAATCTTTGTTTCATCTCTTTAAAGATTTTGTTCTCTCCAGGAAAATAATGAACTCTTATAATTTTTTTTATCTAAAACTGCAATTTACTCATTTCAAATTCTATGGCTTTGAAGTGTATGGTGGTAAGGTTGTGGTGTCACATGTGGCGAGACAGACGGTCTTAAACCTACCACAGCTGGTCATTAGTCCAGAATTATGATGGCAGCTCCGTTTGTATTTTATTTTATTGTTAAGATGGTTTTTGTTTTGCTGTTTATTGATTTAGCAATTTGTTTTAACATTGCAATTTTGAGCTGTTTTATAAAAAAGTTGATAAAATGTATACCGATGGTATTTAATCCAGTTTTATTTATTATAATACATTATCAAGAAAATTTATTAGAAATCATACGTCTTTAACTAAAAATTAGCATATAATGAAAACAGCCTGTTCCTCGTTGCCATTCGCTGCAAGTTGTTAGCATTGTTGCCGTGCCAATATATACACATAAATGTTATATTTATACATAACAATGTTCATTATTTTTAGGTCGCGGCGGCTCGGAAGGCTGTAAACTGCCGTTACGGATTGAATCTTTAGCCGGTTTGGGAGTCATCCATGTTGAATGCGGCTCACAATTCTCCGTCGCGCTAACCCGAAGTGGAAGTGTGTATACCTGGTAAGCCACTTTGTGCATATTCGAGGTATTTAATCATAACAACTAGAGCTGTCAAGTACAATGAGCGAACCCGTCACCTCAGGAAATTTTAACAATATTAGATCGTTCTATCTCCCGTCAGGTGAGCGTAGAAGACTTGGGACAAAAATAGTCCACTGTATAGTTACGCCACTCGCCCGTAAGAAGTCAACGCCTTTCCACAAAATAACCAGGTTAATCATCCAGCGGGTGATTTCATACTTCCAGTTGCAACCAGATTACTCTCCACTGGTTACAGGTTTGAGGTCGCTTACGCGATCCTCTCCCTTACGTAGGGGAGATATGGTGTCTACCGAATCTATTGCGGCATCCTTTGCCCAGTTCTTCACCCGGTATTGGGTAGCCGATTGGTCGTTTCAGAAGCAGTTGCTGTAAGATTAACAACTATCCCCGCTCTATAGGAAACAATACTGTTTCCAGTCCCCCCCGCCTGTCAGTCGGAATGCACATTCGATTGTCTGACGCCACACAGTGCACAAACCGTCCAGGAGCGGCCGAAAATTGACTCTTAGGGGAAACTGGCCCGCAGGCCAGAGTCCTACCCAGGCTCTCACTTCTGCGAGGAGGCCGCCGGATGGGTGTTGACCCGTGAGTTTGGCCGATCCTAAACGTATGGGTCTTAGTGGCCTAACTGCAACAGTGTCTATTAGCTCCCATTTAATAATAACTATTATAAACCCTTAATTCACTCTTTTAAAAATACAAAAATCGGTTGGGTCACCCCAAGACTTCCCGGCAAGTAAACAAGCCACCCCCCTCCACCCCTTGCCCAGTTTAAACGCTTAATCCGATTGAGCTGAAATTTGACATGCAGGCATCATTTGGTCATGGCAAGAGTTGAAAAGGTTGTGGTTTAAATCTGTCCACCGGGGGGGGGGCGCACTAGTCATATTTCATTTTTGAAATATCGGACTTATCGACTTGAAATTTGGTACACAGTCCACAGATGCCTTGTTGGGCCTAAATCACATTGAATTTTCGCCAGTCGGTATATTTGCGTAAATGATTGAATCTAACATTCAAACGTTGCATTCTCATTATCCGTATTCTTCGCCGACTATCTCTTTCAATCAGGTCAACTTCCTCCCCAAAGGAATATCATCCTCAAAATCCGTCCATCAGTCCTTGGCTACTCGCCGGGAAAGCTTTGTGGTGACCTAACCAATTTTTCGGTTATTTGACAATACCATATTTTTCATTCCTCTACAGGGGTAAAGGTGACTATCATCGCTTAGGCCATGGGACGGACGATCATGTGCGCAGACCCAAGAAAGTGCAAGCTTTGCAGGGCAAGAGGATCGTGTCCATTGCTACTGGTAAGGAATTCATATTTATTATTTCATTTTGATTTTGATTTTTTTTAGCCAGTCTATTCATATCAAAATTTCGCAGTCATAGAATTTGCTCAACAGCACTAAGCCTAAGAGTTAAAAGTGAGAGGAAAATAAAATTAATAGGGGGCAAATGTTTAAGCTTGAAAGCGCTCATTTAATAATTTTAAAATTTTATTTAGTTATTTAGTACAGTAGAGCGTCGATTATCCGAACTAATTGGGGGACAAGGGTGTTCGGAAAACCGATTTATTTGGATAATCGAACTGTATAAAAAACTGTATTAATAAAACCATATATGGACATAATAATATGTTTTATCTATGTAATCTGTTTTAACTTTTTTTATTTATTACAATAGTGAGTAGTAATCCATTGAACAAAATAGATATGTGTGTATGTAATACATACGTACATGAAGAAGAACTAATTAATGCTTAAAAAAGTCCTTAATTTTGGTCTGTCGAAGCAAGCCTACCCGCTTATGAGCAGCTAATTCCCGCACTTTTTTCAGTACAGATATCTGATACTGGTCGCTTTCATTTTGAGCTTCAAACCATCGCAAGACAGTATCTATACATGTAAATGCTTCAGAAGGTGTAGTTATTTTTCATCTTCATTTTCTGATTCACTAGTTGATGAGGTGCTGGCGGCGTCAGCATTATCAGTGTCGAGGTCTACAATATCGCTGTCCTGCATGATTTGGTACTCTGGATCTGCATCATCAACCCTCATCCACTCTTGAACGTCTTCTTCATCACATTCATGGCAATCGAGTTCTGTTTTTAACGGAGAGTCTGCGGCCGCAGAAGTTCGGTTAAGCGGTCGTTCGGTTGACCGACGTTCGGATAATCGACGCTCTACTGTAATACTTTTTTGTTACAAGCTTGTCGTCATAATTTTTATATAAATAATTGTTCTGGTCAAACTGAGTTCCACTCAGTCTTCTCCACACAGCTAAGGCCTAATTCGCACGAGAGTTAAAAAAGCGTTGCGTTAAAATCCGGCGTGGCGCTTTTAAAACGTCCTCTCTGTAATTGTTCATACGAACGCTTTAAAATCACTCTTGTCTCGTCTCTTGCTTCAGTATGACGTGGAAATGGTTTCTGCTAAATTAATAGCAATAGCAACTTGTGTTGTAGGAGACGAAAAAGAAAACAAAAGGCATTCTGGGTACATCCTCTGAATGAACAGCGGTACTTAAAAGGGCAGTTTGTGACACTGTACGAAGAGTTTTTTAGAGTATGAATTAATATTTATGGTTTAATAGTTTAATATCTACATATATTAATATATTACTAGCAACTGACGAATTCTAATATGCGATAATTAGCTTTAATTCATAATTCATGCTTTTATTGTATATCCTGAATGAATAAATTGAATACTGAGTTGAGGCAATACCCCGAATTTTTAAAAAAAAAAAATCCAATGTCTATAACAACATTTGACGAATTGTTGGAAATAGTGGGGCCTCGAATAATACTTCAAGATACCAACATGCGTTTGGTGCGACCACCTGTACAACGACTGGTTGTTACACTGAGGTAAGTTAAACAATAATAAGAAAATTACATAGCAATTTCTATTTATTAAAAACTTTTTACATTTAACTATCATCTGGAGACAAGTAAAATTCTTCTGGTGAAGTTATATTAATTAAGGGGCTACGAACCGTTGTTGAGCTTGATGGGTGAGTGTTCGATGGAGATGGGCAACTATTTGGGCTGAAAATGGGAAAAAAACTTTGTGCGGAGTGTGGTCTAGAACTTTGTGCAGTTGAATTAGCGAGGCGGTATTGCGATTCTCTAAAATTTGAATTACTTTCGATGGATTTACAGAATTAACGGATGAGGATTGATGCAATGACGGTGTTGGGTGTGACTCTGAGTGCTGCTGATACATATTAGGCTCTTGAGTGAATGTTGGCTGTGAGTACTGCTGTTGTGGCGTCTGAGTATAGATGAACGTGGTCCCCGGCTGCTGATATACATGACGAGCTTGAGTGGATGTTGGCTGTGAGTGCTGCTGTAGTGTGGTCTGAGTATAGATGGGTGTTGGTTGAAGCGAAAGGTTAGAATTTAGGTGACTGAAATATGGTTCATTGTTTGGTCTATTAAGCGGTGATTGGTTAGGCTGAATGATGTATGTATTATGCGACCTATTTGAGAAAGTGCGAATTACGTATAATATTTCGATCTTGGCTAACATTTTGTTATCATCGTCCATCTTTTTAAGCGATTGAACCAGTCGATTCCCCGTCGTATAAGAGTTTTATTGTTATATCCTCCCAGGCATTATTCTTCAGAATTGTATTTGCATATTCTGGCAACGTTTTTGCATATAGAAATGAACCTGACTCTACCTCTATAATTAGTACTTCGGGATCTACAACCCACGACATCATATCGACGTTCTTAGGACGTTAAGACAATCAAACACGTCCTACCGCTAAGCGAGCACGCGGCACACTGAACGCAACGCCGGCGCTTTTTTAGCGCTCGTGTGAATAATAATAAGAAGTCTCATATGGTCTATTCCATTTAACGCCCAATGCCCAGCGCTGAAAATACAACACTGCTCGATAAAAAAGCGTTGCGTTTTAAAAGCGCTGACGTGTGAACATATACTTGGGAATGCATTTGTTCAATTTGAACGCTTTTTTAACGGACGTTTAAAAAGCTCTCGTGCGAATTAGGCCTAATACATAATAAAACGAGTAAATATATTAAAAGTAATAAAAAACACAACTGCCGTTACAGAAAGTGAAGTTGTGTGTCTGTGCTGTTGACCGTGGAAGAGTAACCTTGTCGGGAGCCGATCCTGGGTGTAGAATCAGGTCATGCTCATCATAAAAATGCATTGTTATCTGACCTGAACCAACATGTAAAATTTAATTTTTATATGATAAGAGAAAGTGGTCCTAATTCAGCATGCAAGATTTGACCTAAACAAGCTAACAAACTGACAAACATTGCGAGGTAAATAAAAGCTTGTAAAAATAGATTAAACGCACATCTTAAAAATAAATTGTAATTGTACTGAGTTTTATACTCAGACATATCAGCAATTATGTTGCCTGTTTGTAAAAGTATTATTAAATAAAATACAAACGGAGCTGCCATGGAATTCACCGACCAAAATTCGGGCCCATCATATATAATTATTACACTTCTGGGAGGTGAACGGTGGATTCCGGACCAACGACCGGCTGTGGTAGGTTTAGGACAGCTGTCTTGCCATATGTGAGCGTACACCTTACCACCCATTCACTCCCCCTTCGAAGCCATAGAATTTGAGATGCAGAAATCGCGCTTATCGATATTTTTTCTAGAAAGGAGTTGATTATTTTCCTGGAGAGACCAAGATCTTTAAAAAGGTGAAACAAAGATTTATCTGGCAGGCCACGAGCGCCTACTTCTACCGCGTGAAGGTAAACAGTGAAGCCGTTCCGGGTGACGGCATTTGCGAGATCATGGTATTTATTTAATTTGTACTCGTGCTCTTTTGGGATATTTGATTCCCATGGAACAGTTAATTCTACGATAAGGACCATCTTCCGAGATAAAGAGAGTAAAGAGTTATACCTGGACGCAGGGCTGTGCATCCGAGACTTTCAGGGAATTTATACTGCTTAGAGACCGAATCGACCTCCATAATCCAATCTGAAGCTTTCTCGATTATTGAGAAAGGTTTTGCAGTGAGATGTTTTTTGCCTTTAGAGCCAACCCGCACAAACTGCATTGGGGGTTTGGAGGATACTGTGGAACCCTTGTTGGCACGAGCCACTGAGAGGCTAAGTACCTCGCGAATAACAGCAAGGACTTTGTCGTGGCGATAAGTGTACCGTCCTTGATCCAAGGCCACCTTGCAGCCAGCTAGAATATGTCTAGTTGTGCAAGGGGTGTTGCTACAAAGGGGACATGAACTATCCTCGGCATAGCTCCAACGAGCGAGGTTACTGGGGTCTGGAAGTGTATGCTGAAAGGCATTTAAATAAAATTTCTGGCGTCCAGTCATACAACATTACTTTCCAGTGCATTGGAGGAGGAATGCAAAAGTCTCCAAATGTTGTCCAATCATTCTGGCATTGAAGGCCAATAGCGTGAGCCATACTATTGCTGTCGTAATCTCCCCGCAAGGGAGACTTCTTTAAGTCCACATCGCTCATGGTTGTACTGCCATACCCCAGACCAGTGCCATTCTGGCTGATAATAATAATAATAATGATGCAACGTAAACGCTGAGGAACATCGCGATATTAGGCGCCAAATTTAGTTGGTACGAGATATCATATATGACGGTAGGTTGAAAAGTTTCCGGAATGGGCAAGAAAACGCAGTAATCGAACAGGGTTTTGTTTTTATTTTTCATTATTGTCCCTATCCAGGGCGATACACTTTTCCCAGCGATACTGTTAACTTTTTTAAGCCCTCAGAATAATACGATTTTGGGAATTTGCAAAATAGGCATTCGTGGCGGCGATGCCTATCACTTGCATGCATATGACGTGAAGCACTTGGCCCCAAGCTAAGTCATCAAGAAAACTTGACAGCTTTCCCAAAATAGGTTGGTGTTGCCAACCATCACAACCATTTAGCGATACGCGCGCCATCTCTCGCCCATTCCAGAAACTTTTCAATCTACCCTCGTAAGTATGGTCGAAAGCTGAGGGGCACAGTGCGGTCTCCTTTCATTTATTTTCTGTAATAATGGGTTATTTATTTATTATATATTCAGTAATGATGGGTTATTTTGTTTTTGTAGGATCATTGCACTGTGTGGCATGCACCGACACGGGGGAGGTGTATACTTGGGGCGACAATGACGAGGGACAGCTTGGAGACGGAACTACGACAGCTGCACAGAGACCTAGACAGGTCTTAGCACTCCAGGTGAGTTTCTACATTTTTGTGATTAACCCTTTGTACTCCAGCGGCTCCGCTATGGAGCCCGGGCAGTTTATTGCGTCCACTCAAGCGGCGCTGCCACAGCAGCGTCCAGGCGCCGTAGCAGTGCCGCTCGAGTACGAAAGGCTAAGTTTGCTTGAGTATAAAATCATCTCGACTTGCTGGTTCGCCTGTGCGAAAAAGGCCTCGAGTGCGAAGGGTTAATACATCCTTGAAAATACCACCATCCAAATACTTGGGTATGCCAATGGTTGGACACTTACAGGCTGATGGCATAGTTTAACTGTGAATTGTGGATTGTGCTAGGGCCTGTTGCAGTTAGACCACTAAGACCCATGTGTTCAGTGTCGGTCAAACGCACGGGACAACACCCATTCGGTGGCCTCCACGCAGAAGTGCAAGCCAGGGTAGTACTCTGGCCTGCGAGCCAGTTTCCCCTAGGAGTCTACCTTTGGGTGCTCCTGGACGGTTTGCACACCGTGCGGCATCAGCTAATCGATTGCACATTCTGACACAGCGGGGGGAGTCTGGAAACAGTACTGTCTTCTATAGAGCGGGGGTAGTTGCTAACCTTACGGTAACTGCTCTTAAAACGACCAATCGGCTACCCGATACCGGATGAACAGCCACATAGATTCGGTAGACACCGTATAACCGCTACATAAGGGAGAGGACCGCGCAAGCGACCTCGTACTTGTAACCAGTCGGGAGACCGCAGTAATCTGGTTACAACTGGAAGTAAGGGCGCGAGTGTCGGCCCGCTGGGTGATTAACCTGGTTATCTCGCGGTAAGGCGTTGGTCTCTTACGCCCGAGTGGCGTAACTAGACAATGGACTGTTTTCGGTTCCAAGTCTTCTACGTTCACCTCTAGGGAGACAGATCGATTCAATATCGTTAAAAAATCCTGTGGTGACGGATTCACTCATTGTAGTTGAAAGCTCTAGTTGTGGATTGTGCTGTCCTCTATGTCTTTTATGGAAACTTCACGGGAGACAGGATGGCTCGATGTCATTAAAACTCCCTGGGATGGCGGGTTCGCCCGTAGTAATTGATACCCTTTGAATATCACCTCATCCATATGTGAGATGCATATAGTATTGTGTGGCTTTCCATTGTAAGTTACAGACAAAACTGTCCTATTTATCAGCAGTCAAAAAACAAGATTGGAAAGAAGATCATGCAACATGATCATATAAGAGACTTTTTACCTTTAGCAAATATATTCTGATATATTTGATATATCGCAGTGGCGATTTAACATTTATGCAGCAACGAGCAAGGACTTTACTTGCCAGCGTTACTATTATTATAATATAAATTAGCAGCGTGAAACTGGATCAGTATATCACGTACACTTGTTTTTAAACTTGTGACTGTTTTGCATTAAGAAACATGTTCACGTTATTCTTAAGCTATTGACAGAGTCAGCACTTACCCTTCCTCTGGCAATGCATTCCAAGCATCCACTGCATGATTTGCAAAAAGTGTTTCCTGGGATTCGATGCTGCTATTTTCTTTTTCAACTTCAATGAGTGTCCACGCAGTTGCTTGTTGGTGTTCATGGTGTACATGTTCTCTAGGTTGGGCACACTATAATAACCATGAGCATTTTGTAAGTTTCTATTAGATTTCCTCGCTACCTACCTCTAATGTTGTCGGGCAGAGTTCTTTCAGTCGTGCTTCGAACGACTGATATACTTTGCCGTACTCTTACACTTTGCCTTTCATCGGATCGTACACGATTCGATGAAATCCTACAGCAGTCTAAAAAGTCATAGGGACCTATCTATTTCAACGCATTTCAGGATTTTTTAAAGAAATAAAATGGTATGTAACTAATTATATAATCTTGCAAATAGACTGCAAATAGGATGTAAATTGTACATATCTCGCTCGCCTCTATGTTCGCTCGCCCTCTGGTGGGAGTAATTAGCAGCTGCCAGCGCTACTCATCAAAATTACAATTTATATGAAAAACTGTACAAATTCAAAAAAATTAAATGAAATGAAATGAAATGAAAATCTCTTTATTGCACAATAAAATAAGGTACAATGGCGGACTTATTGCTACACTACAGCAATATCTTCCAGTCAACCAACATGCTGGTGTGAAAAGAAGAGTAGGCAACAAATTATAGCCTAAAATTAAATTTGAAATTATAGCATATAATATATATTGTGTGTGTAACTAAAGTAAAATGTAAATATATAAATAAATTTTTGAGTTTGACATATTATATGTATGTACCTATATGTATATACATACATATTTTGATATATTAACAAATAAATAAATAAATAAATAAGTAAATAAATAAACTGCCAAAATAAGGGAAGAAAAGGGAGGGGATAACGGAAAGGTTAGAATTTATGATTAATATTTATTGTGAAAGGAAGTGCTTTTTCAATGATTGCTTAAAGGTGAACAGCGAGCTAGCGCCTCGAATAGTTAAAGGAAGCTGATTCCACAGTCGAGCTGCATGTACGGAGAAGGAGTAGGAAAAAAAAGTGGTATTGTGTTTTGGGATACGTAGGATATTATTCTGACTTGAACAAAATAGGACACAATAAGAAGCGGGGAATCCGTTTCAGACCATACCGAGTTTTTTACCATTTACCGGTCAAAAGCCAGCCTTTGCGTGCAAAAAACTGCGGTGCAACGTTTTGGTAGATTCTTTAAAAAAATAATAAAAATATTGTTTACTTCAAGAGCAATAAATCCGGGTCACTAACATAATCTTAGTATCTCGGAAACTAAGAATGCCAGCATATTTAAATAAAGAGAATTTTATGGAAAATTTAATTCTACTTAAATAAACTTAATAAAACTCTTTAGTTGCGGTAGAGAAATGCCATCAAAAAAAATATATATATTTTGAAAATAGAACTAGGAATTCACTGCATTTGTTTTTGATTTTGCTCTCTCACAAAAAAAAATATGACGAGCACTCCTGGTATTCAATATTCATTATTATTACAGTAATTTTGAATAAGCTAGCACTTTAGTTTCTGAGATATTCATACATATATGGTGGTGACTCGTATTTATTGCTCTTTAGTGTATTTTATTCTAGGATTTAGGTGCAAATGGACAAGTTTGACAAATTATCAAAATTTGTTACCGTTTCAGGGTCGACGCGTGATTCGAGTCGCTTGTGGCTCAGCCCATACTCTAGCGCTGGTGGCAGCGGCTGCTCGTCCCCAGAAACCTCCGCCAGAGCCGCCGCTGGAGTGCCATCTGCTTCATGACATCAGCCCTCATATTTTAAACAACCGATTGGTGAGGTTTTTTACTCTTTACGAATGTTTACTTTTTATGGCTTTTTACGCCAGCGCAGTGTATTAACCCCTCCTCTCGCGAAGTAAAAATTCAGCTATCAATTTTGCGCGCGACATATTCGCGCGTAAAATCGACGCGAGTCGACGACCTTGATACAAACGACCATAACTTGTAAACCACTACACCGATCATAAAAAGAATAACTGTAAAATGACCGCATTGAAATTTGAAATATAAAACATTATAACTTTATCTCGTAAAACAATTAAGAAATAATGAATAAATATTACAAAATTGGCGAACTGAAAAAACTCGCCTATAAAATCATTTCGATTTTTTTGTCACAAAATACGTAAAATATGCAAAAATTGTCAATACAGTTATGTTCTTTATTAAATGCTTTACCTAAACGATATTTTTTTTTTACTTATTTGCATACAAAAATATTTATTTATTCAGCCAAGAAAAATTTTATGTATTCTCGTAAAAAAAAAAATTTTTAATTTTTAATTTGTGACTACTTATGGTATTTTTTTATATGAAATTCTTTCAAAATAACTGTATTACTACATCACACTTCTTAGAAATCACACCAGAACTTTGAGCTTTGTCTGATATTACAGAAAAATCTAAAGTTTTGAGAGTTTGCGTCCAAAACTTAATAATAAACTTTGAATGCTCATAATATAAAATTCGTTAGATTTTTTCAATTATATTGTCTCATTATAAACTTATTATATGTCTAATAACTAATTACTATACTCCAAAGAGTCACATTTCATCGAAAAACTATGGAAAATCGCACTTAATTCTCTCATAGTAATTATCAAAACAAGTTTCTTTGCGCGAGTCATATTAGAAAACAACATATAATGTTCAAAATACGCCTAATTATGTGATAACTTAGGATGTAAATGAAGCAATACCTATTTTGTTAGTAAATTAAAGCGACATTACGTCATATTTCGCGATATATCGGGATATTTCACAAACATTACAAAATAAAAACGGCCATTTTTTCGCGAGGGGTGTGTTGTCGCCGAAGTCTTTTGTTTAAAAATTCGTGAAAAACAGCAAATGGACTATCTCAAATGACTAATCCTCATTCAGAAACTACTTAAAATGCAAATTACTCACTGTTCTCTAGTAAATGGCACTCAAACACTGCACACACACCATTTTTATCACCCATTTCGCGGAACCATACGCGGCCGTGGGGGTTGGCGGCGGACACTGGCGTTTGACGTCTATGCTCACTTTTTAAATTGTCCTTCGATATTGCCAGACGGAAATCTTGAATTAAAGATATTTTGGCCATATCGGAGCGCCCTCAGAAAGTATATAGTACGGCGTGTCGAATTGTAAATTGCATTTTTCGCAGCGGCGAGCGTTTGGTCCCGTAACGAACGTTACGGAGTGTTAGGCGGCCGACATTTGGTCCCCCAGGGGATGTTACGGAGCGACCGGGTTAACATCGCAAAAAAATGCAAAAATTGCATAGGTGGCAAAAAAAAAGATTTTGCTCAAAAACAAATTTCTCTACGTTTTAGAACCAGGAAAAGGATATTTTGTTGTATGTGTGGATGGATGGATGAATGTCTGTTGAGTCATTAATATCTCAAGAACGCGTTGAAATACTTCGATTTTGAAAATTCTTTCACCAATCTGTTTTATTGATCAATGGGAAGAGCTGATTAGATTTTGGGCGTCGACATGCAATCGCATACAAATACTTGAAAAACCACTTTTTCAGCAATACGGTCAATAACTTTTTATTAGTTTTCTTAATTTAAAAAAAATAATCGAATATCAAAGATTTAAAAAAAATTCGCTATGCCTTTTTCAGTTGCTATTTTCTAATCTTGTAGTTATTGCTAAATTATATGCTCAAAATATGAGACAAATGAAAACATATGTCAGGTGCAGGTTTTTTTAAGAAATATCGCTGGAATTTCATATGGTCTCATTGAAGTTATGTCGTCAAATACTTGTTGATACTTTTTCCGGGGTAAATTTTGTTTTAACCCGTTGAGTATGAGTCAACCAAATCTGGTCGCGAAACAATTATCTGTTGAGTACGAGTCGACCAAATCTGGTCGCGCGTTTTTTTCACTTCTTTGACGTTCTCATATTTATTCATAATTATCTAATTGTTTTACAAAATGATATTTCAATATTCTATATTAATTTCAATGCAACCATTGTGCAGTTGTTCTTTTTATGATTGGTGTAGTAGTTTCGTAGTTATAGTACTTTGAGTCGATGTCGCCGAAAATCCTGCAAAAGAGACAGATGCATCCATGAAAATACCCATTCACTCCAAGGGTTAAAATTTTATTTATGATGAAATTCAGTATGTTCTGTACTTGCGGTATTGGGGTATCTGGTTCTCTGACAAAGGACTTTTCTAATAATTGCTTAGCAAAAGTATTGGCTATCAAGTATTATTATTATTATTACTATTATTACTATTATTACTTTCACAAACAGGCAGCATAATTGCTGATATGTTGAAATATAAAACTGAGTACAATTACAATTTCTGTTTAAGATGTGCGTCTAATCTATTTTTTAATATGTTGACACTTCACCCTTCAACCACTTCAGCAGATAAACTGTTCTACATTCATGTGGAATCGTGTTTTCTCTAGCTTAAAGTTGTGTCCTCGCAGATGATGCTTGTAGTTTCGCTTGAAGATTGAAGGCAATTCGGGGCAATTGTAGCATCTGTTGCGGAACTTATATGTCTCAATGAGGTCACCCCTGATCCGAGGTTCCTTGAGTGTAGGCAGTTGCAATCTGCGGAGTCGTTCTGCATATTCCAGATTTTTTAACCCCATTGGCATCTTGGTCGCTCAGCGCTGGACTTTCTCGAGAAGATCCTCATCTTTCCCAAAGTACAGATTCCATATCTGGAATCTAAACTCTAGCGTAGGTCTGATGTAGGTTTTGTATAGTGATACAAATAAGGCTGGTGTGATATAGTTAAATGAGTTGCGGATGAGGTACATAATTGAGTTTGCTTTTTTCACGATCTGTGTAATGTGCTCACCCCACTACAGATCACTCACTATCGTTAAGCCCAGGTCCTTTTGTTTCATAACACTTTGTAACGGAACTGGCCCTAGATAGTACTGGTGTTTGGGGTTGCTCTTGCCGTTGTGAAGGACCGTATATTTGTCAGCATTTAGTTTCATCAACCATGTTGTGGACCAGTCAAGAATTTGATCAAGGTCTTTGCTGAGATTTGCTATAGTAGGATTTGCAAACAGTTTAGTGTTATCCGCAAAGACACCCACACTTGTTGTTATGCCTTTTTTAAGATCCGCCATGAATAAGTATGTATCTATTGTAATGTCAGTAGAGGACTCAGATTTTAGTTCCATTTGCCCTGACACTTTTGAAGATACTTGCTTTCGAACATAGCTGTAGAAAGATTTCAGACCACTCTTTACTATATTCGTTTCAAAATCTTGTCTTGCCCATGTGCCGATATATACCGAAATGTCTTTTTTGATTCATTTCTTTTTGGCATTTTCCTGTTATGGGTTATTAAGTAGATAAGACTATTGATTATATATGTTATCAGATTGCTCAACTCCATAATACGATTTGGCAACCCTTCTGTGCTGGCAAAATGCAGGTGTTGCTGATAGCAACGACAGTGCAACTAATAGCAATTTATTTGTCCATCTATAATAACATTGATACTTAATGTTTTTTTATAAAGGACTGATTAATCATAAAAACATTTTTTTTTAAGTAATAATAGTAATAATAACATTCAATTATTATTGTCATCTATCGCATTTTTTAAATAGACTGATTACATTACAGAAATAATATGCAGAGATAGAATGCCATCTATTAGTCGATCTACCAATTTCTGTAATTATTACATATTGAAACCTGTTTATTAAATAAAAAAATGACATATTTATGTAAATAATATTAAAATAATAAGAGCTAACTAGTAATAATAAGCGAAACCAAGGTTACTGACTTAGGTCGTAAAATTACCAACATGTAATGGCAATGGTCGGCCATATAACTCGCAGAACCGACAACCGTTGAGGAAAAAGGTTCTCGAATGACGAACACGAACTGGCAGACGCTTGTGGGACAGCCCTCCACAAGATGAACCGATGACACTGCCTCGGTCGCAGGAAGTAGGTGGATGAAACTGTTCGTCACTCAAGACTCTTCGTCATGGGGAGGCCTATGTCCAACAGTGGACGTCTACCGGCTGATGATAATGATGATGATTAAGAGCTATGACCCAAAAATTCGTTTGTTATTATTGTATTATTTTATACCTTATAGACTTGTTTAGAGCGCCGTCTACGGCGCACCACCATTCTGTTATACCATGAAAGTTGCCATATTGAAGATAATAAGAGAAGAATTAACAATTTTTAGAACTGTGACTGCCATCTACTAGTTGCGTTTCATAGTAAAATCCTAGTTGCCAAATCGTAGTACGGCATTGATCAATGATAAGACATACATACATCAGTTTAAAAAAAGTATATAGCAATATTTTACAACTTTTTTTCTTATTTTAATAGGTGTTGTTGCATCATTTTGCGGAGATGGTGTGCCCGATGTTGTCGCTCTTACCATCTCTAGGCATTCTTGATGAACTTCGTGGATTACTTCTTTACAGCGTGAAGGAAGGTGCTTTTAGAAAGGTAAGTGTATTTCTAAGTATTGCTTTTTAGCAACAATAAGCTATTTATTAACTTTGTATACTTTGAGAAAGCCTTTGACTCCATTGCGGTGAGGGGATACGATACAACTTTGGCATACCAAGGTTGTATCGTATCCCCTCACTATTAACCTTTACACCAAGGAGATTGAGGAGATTATTATAAAGGCAAAAGAAGATAAAAGATAAAGGCATATTTCACTTCAAAAAGAACTGCAACTATTGGTTATCAAAAATGACCAGGAGAAAGTTTAAAACTAAACATATGTATCTAAAAATAAACCGCGGTAGACTGAGATTATAATTATGTCAAGATATTGAACGGTGGCAGTATCCTCTCTACTAGACAACGGAAATTTACAAAATGTTACCCACTTTTGGTATCTCAAAGGCATCATTATTTAGTTTCTGATTTCTGATTGATGTTTTATAGAATTTAATGACATCATTAAATTATAATTTTAATCCTTAATTTAGCCCAAAAAACATGAAAACCTTTTGAATTGTCTCGTCTGCGTCGTCTGACCCGAATCAAACAATTTTCGAACTACATTTCCTTTATGGAAAGACACATTTTCCTAATGAACGACTGTACTGTATACTCATATACTTAAAAACCTACCTCTTTAATCCGCCGCAGGTCGCGCTCAATTTTTGTAACAGGGTTGGTCACCTGGGGTCAGCCAGTATCCCCAAAACTAAACATGTTGTTTTATAAAATCTATGGCTTTCTTTTAAATATTTTATGATTTAAAAATAATTTAGAGTATAAAGAAATAAAAATCACAATTATTGATAAAAGAAATGTTTATTTTTTAGTCATCAAAACTACACGGGAGCTTTTTGGCATATTTTTTACAGGAATCTAAAATAAAAATTATTAAAAATAAAAAATAAATCATCAAAAACTTTTCTCCTAACAAAATTAAATCTTCATAAAGTAGACAACTAAATGAGATCATAAAACTTATACCATACCTAAAAAAAACAAAAACAATGGGCCTAAAGTTACCATTACTGTACTGAGATACATTTTTATGGCGATCTATGATAAAAATTACACACTTAAACACTTTTCTTCTAACAAAATTAAATCTTCATAAAGTAGATAACGGTATGAGATCATAAAACCTATAACTATTCAAGAAAAACCCTTGGCTAAAAATTACAATTAGTATATACGCTCAGATACATTCTTTACAAATATTTTTGCAGTGCCTAGGGCACACATTTTTTTACACTTATAGCACAATGTAAAATATTTTCTGTCCATTTAGCGAGGGCAATATGCACATCATCTCTTCTTCGGTTGCGGTTCTTCTTCATCTTCCTCGATTTCTTGAAGTGGAGTTCTTACAAAATGCGTTATTGTGTTAGACTATTCTCGGGGCAAATTTTTCATGGTGCTTCGACATTATAACACCATGGTGCTTTGACATCGTAACACTGTGAAGTTTGCAAATAGGATAAGAGAACGTCATCGTCACTACTTGAAGCAATGTTTTGATCCTCCGTGACAGCTTCTGGTTCTGAATCGCATTTTCTTCTGTATCAGATCCATGCTCACTTATATGAGGTTCGATTTCATCACCACCTTCGTCATCATCTTCCTCACCAACCACATCTTCATCCGACTCTTTTTCCAAACATCTTCTAATACGTTCGTCTTGTGCCAAATTCATCTTCTACTTCTAATAATAAGTACTTTTGTATAATGTCGTTGGTCGCGTGGGGTCAGCTGACGCCCGCGCGTGATGAATACATCCATAGCGTTCAAGCGCAAGGCGCAAACTGAAAGGTGGCACGTTCGTGTCGTGTATTTAGACGTTATAGGAAGGTAGCTAGAGTTTGAATACGATAAAAATATTAGTATTTAAAATATTAAGAAAATAAACTTTTGACGGGCGTTTACGGGCGTGACGGGTTAACTTTAAAACAAAATGTTTGTATTTCTTAGCGGCAACTATTTACCGCATATATGCATCATACTAAGAAATTTACTGAGATTATATCGGCGTTTGTGACACTTTTCTATAGAAGAATATATACTCACAGATACAAATTGATATAAACTCATATACAATTTGATTATTAAACAATTTCAATATTAACAGACTGTTAAAGCCCGTTTGGTAGTCAGTTTCTCTGAGAATTTATTCACCTTGTATCTTACGGATTTTCAAGGCGCATTCCCAGTTTCAGCAGGATCTTGACAAGATACGTGGACGGAAGATTGGTTGCTTACCTTGAACACAGAGAAATGTGTAGTGCTTCATATCGGGAAAGCAACCCCAACACACAATATTCTCTGGCAAATAAAGTTGTGGACATGTGAAATAAACTATCATTTGATGTGATTAGTGCAATATCTGTCAATCAGTTTAAAATAAGACGATTCATACCTAAAACCTTATTAACCCGTTGAGTATGATACGACCAAATCTGGTTGTGAAACAATTATCCGTTGAGTATGATACGACCAGATCTGGTTCCGCGTTTTTTTCACTTCTTTGACGTTCTCATATTTATTCATAATTATCTAATTGTTTTACAAAATGATATTTCAATATTCTATATTCGAAATTTCAATGCAATCATTGTGCAGTTGTTCTTTTTATGATTGGTGTAGTAGTTTCGTAGTTATAGTACTTTAAGGTCGATGTCGCCGAAAATCCTGCAAAAGAGACAGATGCATTCATGAAAATACCCATTTACTCCAAGGGTTAACACTTTAACAGTGGTTGATTTTTATAGCCCGTGCTATGTTGCCCGCGGGCGTTTTTTGGCATTATTGTAACTGCTCTAAAAAAATAACCTGATTAGATATACAAAAAAATTGTTTTGTATCAATTACACTAACTTTTATATCTTCCGGATAAAAAGATAATAAATGATATGATAAGTTATGAAATTATTTATTTAAAAAAGGGGATTTTTGTGCAAAAAAAAAGTTGTTCATGAAGTAATCATTGACAATAATTCTTTTTTGTGTGAATTTTTTTGAAACATGGATAGTAGCATAGTTGTACGTTGCAATAGTAGACTATCTCCTTGCATTCTCGTTTCCCAGTTTACTTCTTTTCAATGTCTGCGCAAACTTTGCAGACTCTTGACACTTTCGCTTGTTTTTGTTTACACTATGAATTCATGCTATTTTTGTTCATGCCATGAATTCATGCTCATGAATTGCATATGTATATATAGATAAAAGACTAAGCTACACGCTGGTACAATGCGAATTATGAACCGAGTATGAGATTTTAAACAAACTGTATAAAAGTCGATGACGCCCTCAGTACGTGAGTCGCGGGTTAGAGAATATTTTGTACACGTGCTGAGTAAGTGCTCCGCTGTTAACCCTTGGAGTAAATGGGTATTTTCATGGATGCATCTGTCTCTTTTGCAGGATTTTCGGCGACATCGACTTAAAGTACTATAACTACGAAACTACTACACCAATCATAAAAAGAACAACTGCACAATGATTGCATTGAAATTTCGAATATGGAATATTGAAATATCATTTTGTAAAACAATTAGATAATTATGAATAAATATGAGAACGTCAAAGAAGTGAAAAAAACGCGGAACCAGATCTGGTCGTATCATACTCAACGGATAATTGTTTCACAACCAGATTTGGTCGTATCATACTCAACGGGTTAAAGTGTTAGTATTGCTTATGACTAGTTTTTCAAGATCTGATCTAGATGTATTATAAAAAAATCCTGTCCAGAATAAATAATAATAATAACAATGATAGAATGCTAGCAAAAAGCCATTTTTAATAAGATTTAGAACCCTCGATGGGAGTCCTAACTCGCAGTTAGCCGGTTTTATTTGAAATTGTTTTTGCAGGTGATAATGAGTACGATGGTGCGAGACAGACAGCACGGGCCGGTGGTGGAGCTGTCGCGGCTGGGGAGCCGCCGCGGGGCCATTCGGCGCAAAGGCGCCTCTGCGGCCGCCGAGGCGCGCGCTTTGCGCTCCGTGTTCGGCCAGATGGTACAAAAGCTGCCCGCGCTCACCCAAGACGCCCTCGCGCTCCCGCACAGAGTCTGGAAAGTCAAATTCGTTGGTACGGATTGTTCTAAATTCCTCTAACAATCACCTTTCATAAACTAAAGTAACAGGCGAAGGGACCGGAGCGAGAATCTCACAAGCCTGAGACTAAAAATGACCTTATCATTGGTGCCTCACACTGCAAAGCTGTGCATAAAGAGTACCGAGCATATTAATTGAATCAAAATATTTTCTTACCCTAAATTGGTTTATTAGATATTATTTTGCAATTCTAAACAGTATATACTTCCTTAATATTGTATATGGCCCACCTGCTTCTATTACCAATTCAAAATATTTGAGTATCGATTTCGTCAGACTTTTATAATTTTAAATTATGGTTTTTTCTCTGAACCATATGTGAACTATGTAGCAAATCAAGCTTCTTTTCGTCCTGCAATCCATGTTTAAAAGTTTTTCCTTACACATTGTCCATAAGTTTTTTATGGAATTAAGATCAGGCGAGTTCCTAGGTCATTTCAAAACCTTTATTTTGTTCCTAATAAAACATTGTTTCATTTTTTAATGTAAGGCATTTTTTCATGTATACATTTAAAAAAGTTAAAAGACTGTTTCAGTTGTTAAAAGACTGTTTCACCCGATGGGTATATTTTTCCAGCTCTGTAAACATTATGTTATTCAAAATGTTTTCGTACTGTGGGCTTTTCATCCTCCCTTCCACGGTACTAAGAGGTCAGACTACTTGATAATAGAAATGAACCCAAAATATTTTCTCTGTACGTTTTGGGTCCTGCTAAATACGAGTTGGACCATTGTTTTCTCCGGCACTTCCATTAATAAGCCTAGTAATGGATTCTCCTCACACACGGAAATGGCTTTCATCGAAAACTTTACTTTTTGCCAATCATCTATGATTTAATTCTTATATTTCTTTATCCATAGATATCATTTCTTCGCATATATCCATAAATTTTGTTTTTGATAGGTTTTCGAGCCATTCTTCCTGCTTTGCGAAGGCTTGTACCAACTGTAGTTGCATGCAGACTAATGCTAGCCTCGGATATTGCCATAGCTGACTTGCTCGCCTATTGCGAATAAGAACATCATCTTTTAGGGTAGTTCTCCTTTTTGGTCCACATTCCTCCAATTGTTTCATTGCAAGGTTTCCAATTTCTTGATGTTTCTTAAAAATACGATTTACAATAGATTGAACTCAATTTCTCAGCATGGACTCAACTTTTTCAGCAATTTGCCTTTGACACTTATTTGCATATAATTGTTTTTTTAAGCTTATAATTGTCACACTATGTGGAAGAGTCGAATCCATCAATTCACAGTGCAAATATGACGTGGTAAAAACATAGAGATATTTTAGAAAATAGTGGCAGTTCGATTAATCTAAAATATAACAAAAAGCAATATTATTAATAATAATAAAATTGCCAAAAGGGAAAAATGCAAAAATAATCACTTCAATTAATAGATTCGGTTCTGTAATTATGACTGTAGGTGAGTTTAGAGACAAGAACCTCAAAGGTACAACACTACACAAAGGTACAACACGGTACTAACACATATAACTTTCGCCAGCTTTATACCCTAGATATCTTACTTGTAGAGGAGGGATTTTAATAAGTATTTTTATTTTTATTTTATTTTATTTTATTTTATTCAGGAAACAAACAGTACAAAAAACATATTTACTTAATCAAAATATAACAATCATAAACCATTTATATGTTTCCACCAATTAAACGGTCATATAGTGCGTTATTCTATAGAAAAGAAAAGTTTAAAATATACAAGCATTTTAAAAGTGAAAAGTGAAATTATTAGGGTTTTTTAAACAAACAGAAAATATTCTGAAAAGTAATTGCTAAGTTACTAAACAGTCCAAAGTATTAAAAGAGTAAATATAAAGTAAATAGAGCAGAAAAACAGTAAATAGATTCATAAACATGTATATATATGGTAATAAATTAATTTATTATTAAATAGATAGTAATAAGAAAAATAAAATATATAATTATGTAATGACACATTTTATGAGAAGGAAAAATAGAAAACAGGAATAAGTTATGTAAATACAAAGATAAGAGGAGAATAACTATTTTCATAATAAACAGATTACTTAATTAAATTGTAATATATTCATAATAAGATTTTTAAATATATCTGGGGTTGTGGCAAATATATCAACATCCATAAACACCAAGTTGTAATGATGACAAGCTCTATAAAGAAAAGCATTTTGTGCATAGTTAGAATTGACAATTGGCAGTTGAAAGGAACGCTGAGAGCGAGCTGGTCGAGGGGGCACGAAAAAATTTATCTGCTCCAAGATTTGACTAGCATCAACACGATTGTTAATTAGCTTATGCAGATATACTGCGTCGATCATTCTTCGGCGCTTTTCTAACGACATCATCTTATGAAACCGAAGCGACTCTGTGTACGAAGCTGGTTTTACAAAATATAACAAATTTAAACGCTTCGTCATCCGTTTTTGAATTGCCTCAATTCGGGAAATATATGTTTTGTATTGCGGATTCCAGATGACTGACGCGAATTCCAAATGACTTCTCACGTAGGAATTAAATAATATTTTTATGGTATCGTATAATTATTAGTATAATTATTTTGTTTTCAGGCGAGAGTGTGGATGATTGCGGCGGTGGGTACAGTGAGTCAATAGCGGAGATGTGCGAAGAACTATCAAATGGTTCTCTACCGTTGCTCATGGTGACTCCAAACGGACGAGGTGACGCTGGAGCCAGCAGGGATTGTCTACTGCTCAATCCGACTGCTATTTCTGTCCTACATCTCAACATGTTCCGTTTCTTAGGTAAGCTGACCCAATCAAAAGTGACTCTTGATCATTTAATTGGTGATGTAAAGGAGCTGGATTTTGATTTAAGTTTATTGGTCGGTCCCAAAAAGAACACGGGAAATCGATCACTCGGTGGAATTGCTGAAGACAACGCCGAATATAATAAATAGAGTGTATCGTTAAGGGTCGACCGGCAGTTAAAAAGTATATTAACGACCGGTTTGGACTCTGATCAGGCACTGAGTGAGACTGATCCTTGCTGGGCACTGGTTGACCGAAGCTAGACAGTCCCGAGGCCCCGCTCATTGCCCGGATGAACATTGCCAACCTTTAATTTTAATGTCTTTCTGACGAAAGGTTTCATACTTTTTAATCGCTTACTGTATAAGTCTGCAACGCTGTGGCGTATCACACTATATCTATTTGTATTTTTCATGCATCTATATGTATTTTATGTATCTCATTAAGCTAGAAAGTACAGTCGAGTTTGTTCCCATTTTGAGGATGTCACCGAAGGTTCCCAACCATAAAATTTGAGTTGACGCAGTGAATTATTGAATGTGTTACAGAGAGAACTGGGCAGTCTTCGGGTTAGGAAAAAAATACTTTATAAAAAAATACTAAATTTAGATGACATTGTTGATAATCTGCATTTATTTAAATTTTCTTCATTTTTGTAATTTTGCTTATAGACAGTAATAAATTACTGATCAACATTACACACAACTAATATATTGAATACTATAATTTAACAATATCGACTAATAAATGTACAAAATAGAACATCTCGTTAATTACTGGCTATGAGATAAGAATAAATAATTAATCACCTTAAATTTAAACCGGTGAGTGTTGGCAGAAAAATATCTAAAATATAGTGCTGTTGAACTAAGATCATTCATGCACCACAAAGCAAAACGCCAACAAATTCAACCACATAAGGTTAGTGAGCGAGAACAGCTCTGCAAAAAAGACTGCTCGATCGAGCACAAAGATCCACCTTGGGCACAAAAAGGTCCATCTTAGTTGGCAAGAGAAGGTTATCAGTTTTGCCTGGAATCAGATTAAATATATAAGTACACGAACAGCATTTCTCTGGAGACAGAGAGAATTATAGCCATGTCAGATACAGAAATGCTTAATATCCGTACTGCTTCAAGTAGAAAAGTCATAAAACCCTTTTACACCTTTTCCAGCATAAGGATATATATAACTACGGACAGTATCCTCACTGCATGCTCTTTTTTTTCTGTTTTAGGTGTTTTGATGGGCATAGCTATTAGAACGGGTTCACCATTGTCTATGAATCTAGCGGAAGGTGTGTGGAGACAGCTGGCCGGCCAAACGTTAAGACCCCAGGATCTAGCTGAGGTTGACAAGGACTTCCTGCCGGCTTTACTCTGCATCAGAGATATGAAACCGGATGATAAGGTTGGTATCTAATACATTTTAACAAGAGTAACTTAGTATGCAATCTAAGACTATAGCGGTTGTTTGATATTGTAAATGAGACAAAAACGGATTTTACCCCCTGACGTTTTGGCGATGTCACAACTTCTTGTCCAGGGATGTCTGATGTCTGTTGTCCAGGGATCGCTGTTGTCGTCTGCTGTTTTTGGATACGGAAAATATCATGACACACGCACATGAACCAATATGAAAGAATCCCAGAAACTGAGCAGTTAATAATATACATCAAGGACGTTACGGATCGAATAAGTAAGATGCTAAATAAATTCGATAGAACAATGATATTCAAACTGACGGAAAGTATAGCTCGGTCTCCTAAACCTGTATAGGACGTAATACCGCTGCAAGCCCTGGGAATGGCCAAGGTTGAGTGCAGCTGTCGTTGGACATGTCACCTTCATGATATTCATCACTGAGATTGACACAACAGCAGTTGAATTCTGTAAACCAGCTTTAAATTGTGGTCTTGCTTGGTGCTTCATCACTAAAAACAGTTTGAAGCCGAGCAATGCACTGGTGAGCTGTTAAACTACACCTAAAATCGTAGAAAATCATACAGTGAAAATTTTCACAATTTAAATCCATTGTAATTTTCAAAATGACGCTACAATAAGAAAGAAATGACAGATGAATAAACTTTATTCTACCGCCAAAGAATTCCATTTTCAAATATTGTAATTATTATTTTTTTATTATTTATGTAATTGGCTAGTTCTGGCAATTTTTAGTGTAACCTATTAGTCGGGGAGGTAGTGAATTTTTTCGGTACCGATTTTCCTAGTCACCAAACGTTGATTGGATTATGGCCCTTTTTTTAAAAATTGGTTAGAAGATACTAAACATTATAATGATAGCTTAGGATAACATCTGGTTGTGTTTTGCAATCGCCAAAGATATGCCAGACCCATTTAAAGCGCATCAGGTAACGCACACTAAATGGGTTTGACGCGCATTAAACGAATTACGCACATAAAACAGTGCGCGCTGCCTTAAACTTCAGTAGAGGAGCCTGACGAGGCTTTAGTTATTATTAACATCAGCCAGATGTTTTTTTCGTGGAGTTATAGGATCAGTTATTACGTATAAAAATTTCAAGACTGATAATGAGGGCAATGAGTTTGTATTTTTGTCTAATTTCTAGATCCCTCTAGATGCATTCCACAACTTCTTAACCCTCCAACTGCGGGAGACGCTCATTGAGCGTTCAGCTCTTTCCATACGATTCCGTACGCTATTATCGCGTTGCATATAATTTCTGTATTTGCGGTATTTCTCCGTTGAATCTGTTTCTGTTGCTGTGTAACATCGAGAGTCGCATTTTCCACATTCTCGATTCGCAGGGCTAACGGGAACGGACAAGTTACGACCTGTATCATAGAATATAGACCAAATTGATCGGAAAATCGCCCGCGGTTGGAGGGTTAAAGTAGCCAGACTGCTATTTTTATGCATTTAACCCCTCAGGCCCCAATTGGCCGATATCGGCCACAACACGATTCAGCGTGACGGCCCCGTTCAAATTTTATTTTAATTTAATTTGTTTTATTTTATTATGTTTTATTATGTTAATATGTTTAATTTTAATTATGGGTACAGTGGTTTGGCAGTAATTAATGTTTTGGTGAGACAGTGTCATAATTCATTTTTTTTACTAATTTTTACTAAAATTTTTTTGGGACATCAACTTGTCAATCGGCTGAGGGGCCGAGGCCTGAAGGGTTAATGATCGACTCTAGTGAATGGAAAAGATTTATAACTCAATTGCAACTAACACCCACCCACCCACCGCTTACTCCTTGCCAGACTCGGAATTTCTTGATCAGCATCAATAATAGACAGATTTAATTACATTCACAAACTGGGAAAGAAGGTCCTAAAAATATTCACCACCTATGCATTATTTAAGATTTCTTGTACTTCTTTTAACCCCTAGAGCCCCGATTGGCCGGTATCGGCCAAAACACGATTCAGCGTGACGGCCCCGTTTTAATTTTATTTGTTTTATTTTATTACGTTTTGTTATGTTAATATGTTTTATTTTAATTATGGGTACAGTGGTTTGGCAGTAATTAATGTTTTGGTGAGACAGTGTCATAATTCATTTTTTTTACTAATTTTTACTAAAAAATTTTGGGACATCAACTTGTCAATCGGCTGAGGGGCCGAGGCCTGAAGGGTTAATGAATATGCGTCACCAAGTCTCCTATTAATTTTTTAAAATTTTCCAAGTCTCCTATTATTTTGTTTAACATTCTCCTTTGACTTCACATAGCTTATCTTCACTTACCATATCTATGAATTTCTGTCCAGGTACCCGCTGATAGTTCTTCTTTGTACTGCCCGCCTCCGTGTGCTATGTTTATAGAACCGGCGCCGGCGCCCTAGGCACTGTGTCAGCTAGAAAATATATTATAAAGAAGATATAAACGAATTTATCGCGTGAAGCTTACAACACCTGACGTTTTAGCGATTTTGCAACTGCCATTGTCCAGGGTAGAGTGTGCAATCCAGGCAGTTGCAACATCGCCGAAACGTTGGGTGTTACAAATTTCATGCTGTAATTTCGTTTTTATCATCTTTATAAAGTGAAACAACCGAGTCTTCGATTTCATTTATAATATATTTTTTTATGTTTGATTAGGAATTTCAAAATTTGGAGCTACCTTTCTCAATTCCATCGGCCGCTGGCCACGAGGTCGTGCTTTCATCTAGACATAAGAGAGTGACTCCGCGGAATAGACACGACTACATACAGATGGCTTTACATTATCGGTAAGTAACATTCGTCTAAGCATCGTATTTGTTCAGAAATACAGAAATATATTTGAGATACCCAACATTGCCTAATGGGCCCATGATGGGTTGGCCACGAAGACCCATGTGTTCAGGGTCGGTCACAATCACGGGTCAACACCCATCCGACGGCCTCCACGCACGGGGTGCGAACCTGGGTAGGACTCTGGCTTTGGTCAGTTTCCCCTGGGAATCAAACCTCTGGCGCTCCTGGACGGTCTGCGCACCGTGCGGCGCAAGCCAATCGATTGTGCACTCTGACTAACAGTCCGGGGAGTCTGGAAGCTGTATTGTTTCCTATAGAGCGGGGGTGGTTGTGTACCTTACGGCGACTGCTCTTGAAATGACCATCGGCCGTCCGATCCTGGGTAAGAGGCGGGCAAAGGACGCCATGGTCCGCGATAGATTCGGTATACACCGTTTCACCGCTTCGTAAGGGAGAGGATTGCGCAAGCGACCTCGAACTCGGAACCAATCGAGAGACCGGAGAAATCTGGTCACAATTGGAAGTTAGGGCGCGAGTGTCGGGCCTGCCAGGTAACATAACTGGCTATCTCGCGGTAAGGCGTTGGTCTCTAACGGGTTGTGGCGTAGCTAGACGGTGGATTGTTTTTTGTCCTAAGTCTTCTACGCTCACTCCAGGTAGATAGAACCTAAAACTGCCGCAAGATTATGGAATAACCTGCCTTCCAATATACGGGATACCGTTAGTTCGAGTGCGTTTCGGTCCCGGCTGAAGCTATATCTGCTGTCAAAATAATATAAGCTTATCCTATTATGCACTTTATGTATTATATGTATGTGTATGTATTATTATTATTATTATTATTATTTATTTATATACACTAGCAGCTTTTGCAGCTGATGCGTGTACTTCACGTGTTGAGTGCACTGTTTGTCTTTATTTTATTTTATTCCTTACACTTTTTAATTGCCATTTTTACTAAATGTTTGTCTAGTAGATTTTTAAAACCATTCACTGAGATAGCACTTATCACTTCTTGTGGAAGTTTGTTCCAAGAGTCCACCACTCGGTTAGTCAAAAAGTACTTTCTTGGGTTGGAACTAAAACTGTTTCGGTTTAGTTTTAAGGAATGTCCACGGAGTTTCTCGTTGGTGTTCATTGTGTACATTGCATTAAGGTTGGCTACATCATAATGACCATTCAGAATCTTAAACGTCTCGATGAGGTCCCCTCTTTGTCTTCTTTGCTCAAGTGTAGTAAGACCCAGTGCATCCAAGCGGTTTTCATAAGGCTCGTTCCTTAGGGATGGAACCATCTTGGTTGCCCGCCTTTGCACTTTCTCCAGCAGTTCAATGTCTTTTATGAAGTAGGGGTTCCACACCTGGTAAGAGTATTCGAGGAGAGGGCGGACGTACGTTTTGTAGAGTTTGAGGAACAAATCAGAGTTTATGTAGGAGAAAGCTTTCCTAATCATGTAAAGAAGTGAGTTTGCTCTTTTTACAACTTCTACTATATGCGGTTCCCATTTGAGGTCCTGGGACACAATGTATGTCTATGTATGCGAATGTATATGTATTCTTTGAAGTCAATGAAAAATTTAAAAATGTTTACGTGTTTAAAAATGTTTAAAAAAATGTATAAAAAAATGTTTAAAATTTAAAACGTAATTACTACCGGCTGGTTGGCTGGAGGATATTGCCGTTTATGGCAATAAGCCCGCCATTTGTACCTGTTGTGGTCAATAAAGAGTTTTATTATTATTATATTATTAAAAGCATATATTTTTGGGTGTTTGTAATAAACAATATCAGAATCTTAAATGAAACTGCTTCAAATGCAACCATTCCATCAGTATTTTCTTATGACGTTGTCTCGTTCAACTATCGTCAGTAAACCGAATTTACAGACAACCGTTTTTTTAAAAATTTAAAGTAACTTCACTTATCGGTCCCTAAACACATAGGAGTATTTACAAGTAATTTTCATATAAAAAAGTCCTTTAGGCCAAGGAGGTATTAAAGTGGCAACGATGATGATTCCTAGTCATCCTATGTCTCATCCCATCCTCTTCGTCCTCCAATCCTTGCGAAAATTCTTTAAATCCTTTTACTTTTCCGACACTAGGGAAAGTTTTGTGAACGCGCTAAAAAAAATCGAGATGAAGACGGAAATATCCATTTTGACACCCCCTGAGATGGTCAGGACCATTTCCAGTCTAACTTTAAGTCTGTGTGTCTGAAATCGGTCCACCAGAGGCCGCGCTAGTCATCTCAAAATGTTGCAGTTAGAGACTTGATATTCATATACAAGCGACGCAATTTTTATCATTTTTGGAAAAATATCATTTTAATACCACGGAAATACTACAAAATACTAAATTTTCTATATATTTTTGCTATTATAGTCACTTGACACAATCACTAGGGGGGGTTGGGGGGAGTTGGTGATGTGCAGGGGGTTGCGGGGGGAAAAGTGTTGTTAGGAATTTAGCACGGGGAGGGGGGGGGGATTTCTGGTTGCCAGGAAAGTCTTGAGGTGACAAAACCGTTATTTTTCTTAAATTGGCATTTCCGTTATTTGATTAATTGTTATTAATTCATTTTAGTAATTATTATTAATAATAAAATTTTCTAATTACTCTACTGGCACCTAAATTCTTTCACTTCAAAGAATGTTGGCTGTAAGAGATTGTAATGTAAGAAAAAGGTTGTTGTATTTTTTTGTACTAAAATAAGAAATAAATAATTTATATCTGTCTATATATCTGTAGCTTTTATTGGGGTTGGCGGGCGTAAGCTTTTGTCGGGATTGTGACGTAGCTAGATGGTGGACTGTTCTTGTCCCAAGTCTTCTATTCACTCCAGGGAGATAGAACGACTAATCGTTAAAACTTCCTGAGGTGACGGGCTCGCCCGCTGTAGTCGACAACCCAAGTTGTAGCTTTTATTTTTAGTAAAGAAATAAAATAAAATAGAAATTTCTTTCTTTCCATAATTTATCTATATTCTCCCTCACTCCTCACACGCTGAACTTTCCCTTCACACCTTTCAGGAACAGTCGCCGCTAGCGCCACCTACGAAAAGTTTTGCGCATGCATCCTCTCGACATTCTCTTCTCATTCTCTCGGCAAAACAAATTGACCAAATGTTTTTTGTTGTAGATTACACGAATTCGACGAGCAAGCAGCGGCCGTTCTGGATGGTATATCGAGGGTAATACCGGCTCCGTTGCTGTCTCTCTTCACTGCGGCAGAGCTGGAGACCATGGTCTGTGGCTCTCCGCATATACCCTTGCAGGTGCTGCGGTCATCCGCTACATATAAGGGTATGTATTGTGTGCATACTAAAATGGCGAGACTTTCGACGATTAGCGCCGCTTCTTGATGACAATTAGCACCGCTTTCGATTTCTGCTACCAGGAGGCATCGAAATTAGTCCGGGAAGTGGCGATACGATACATCAACGTGACACGACATTGAATTTGATATCGTTCTCAATCCGATGACTTGACTGATACTGTTTCAGAATCATCAGCTTATCTCGGAACTCGATACTTCCCACATGATTCCACCTCGATATCGCGTTCTGATTGGCCGGGGTCGACCGTTTAACAGTGAGTGACGTATGCTAAATTCAAACCGGGCTCAGTGCGTGCCTATATCTATGAGGTTAGGGCTATTCGGATCGCGTCCTTTATTTACTAAATCGAATATTATCCTTATTTCTCCGCGCTATATTCAATTTTAAATTGTCTTGGGTGGGAATGGTCAGTAATTATTGCTGAATGGCGATTTTTACTGCCATTTTCCAGCTACATATCTCTGTAACAAAAATCCAAATTTGCGTGGCATGTTATGTTTCAAAAACATGTTGCACGAATTGCAACATGTTTCGGGTGTATTTCTGGTGTGTTTTTATATTGGTCTTATTCACTTTTTGAGTTGTTTCGTAATCATGGTTCAAGATCTAATCGCGTTATACCAACACAAAAAACAATAGCGCCACCGCATTTATCCAAAACGCGGAAAAAGAAAAAATACCGTAAGTTTGGTTAGACAGACCGGAAATGACTGTCGTTATACCAACTTTAGGAGATAAAAAAAAACTCATGACAACTCGTTTACAATAAAATAGTAGAGCACTAGAGCAGTGATTCCCAAAGGTCTATATGAACCCCAGGGGTCGATTTCAATTCGCATGGAGCCCATGTCAGCGAGAAAAAAAAATCGGGGTGCACGAGATGTAAATGGGGGTCCACGTTAGTGGACTCCATCTAGGCAGGTCACCATAAGCATTCAGGCGATCCGTTAATGTCGTATCAAATCTTAAACCGATTTTGTATACAGCTAAGTATTTTAAAATTATAATATTAGCAATAAATAAACGCACGCGTCGCAAGTATCACGGAATGAAATCAACACTCATCTCAAATTGCATCACTAGTCGATTGAAGAGGCCAGCGCACATGACTAACGAGGGAAGGTGCAAATGAGATATGTGAACAAATTGCACTTCAATGCGCTCCGTGCGAGCGAGTAGGATAAACGCTCCACATGAATGAGCTAGCGAGTTAGTGCTACATGTGCACTTATGTGCGGCTTTCCCAAATGTTTCGTACTTCAAGGTCGTGGACGCTTAGAAATAAACAAATAAAACTTGTACATATTTTTCATTTTTTACAATTGTCCACATTACCAAAAACCCTATGTTGTATACCCTATGTTGTATATATCATGTTGTATATACCCTATGTTATATATACCCTATGTTTTATATACTCTATGTTGTATATATCAGTTGTAGGCAATCAGTACTGTTCCAGGTGTCAAAAAACTTTTAATGTTAGTAAGTTAAGGAAAATTCAGGCAGGGAGTCTACAGAAAAACAGCAAGGGGTCTTTGGGTCAAGAAAGTATGGGTACCTCTGTCCTAGAGCAATGACGTGCAGACGACACCTCTTGTGCTGTCGTCTTTTCTAACCTTACTTCTAACGATTAAAGGACTGTCGAATCGCTTCCAGAGTCGCAAATATCGTCGAGTGACGACAATCGAGTATCGTAAATATTGCTTCAGAATTCGGGGGTTGAAGTTATGAACCATAATGCCCCTGCCAGCGTCCAGCGGTCGTCCTTCCAGGTGGCGGTCCATGAATACTTCTCGGGTGTTTACCCAAAATCTACCCATGTCGACCCGGTTCACAGAGAAAACGCATTTAAGGCAAAGCTCCGTAGGCAAAAGCGGCCACTTCGTCGCCAGTTACGTGAAGCCAAGAAAGCCGGGGATAAAGCCCTCTGCCACAACTTCTCGCGCGCGTACCGCTCTATACTAAAACTCATACAGAGCGTAGCAACGCAAAACGACAAACGCAAGGCAGCATTTCTCAAATCCAAAGAGGAAGCCCGGTTCGACAAAAACCGTTTTAACTACAGCAAAAAGGTTTTGTCTGCCGCCAAGGGAAAAATTCAAATCCCGGAAGAAATGGCCACGGAATACTTTTCGACCACGTATGAGGACCCAATGCGGCTCCATAATTACAGCCCTCCGCCGGGCATTACACCTCCGCATCTGCCTACGGTAGCTTTTGCTTCTCAACCTCCATCTCTAGATGAGATTCATAATCAAGTGAAGAGGAAGCCGTCGGGCTCTACTCCGGGTCTCGATGGTATTCCCTATTTATACAAAAAATGCCCCTGCCTTCTGCAATATTTAGGATCCATCTTCCGAAATATATGGAATAGCGGTTTAGTCCCACAGAATTTTGGCCGAGCGACAGTCATCTTAATTCCGAAGGTCCCAGTTTGCACCGGACCAAAGGACGCTCGGCCCATTGCTCTGACAGACACTGTGGCCAAAATCTTTTTCAGCATAGTCCACACGAGGATGAGCGAATTCATGCACCGGAATGAGTACCTTGGAGTATCAGTTCAAAAAGGCTTCATGCGTGGCGTCTCAGGCTGCCTCGAGCACAATTCTCTCCTGGCTGCTGGCATCAAGTATGCGAGACAGCACGAACGCCAAATATGCCAATGTATGCTGGCTCGACCTAGAGAATGCCTTTAGGTCAGTCCGACACAGTCTCGTCCACTTTGCACTCCGCTGGTACAACTTCCCACCAGTCAAGCGTGACATCGTAGCCTCCTACTACAACTGTCTGACGTTCCATGTTAAAACGCAAGAATGGACTACCCGTTCTATACCATATTCAATTGGACTATTTCAGGGCTGTTGCCTCTCCCCGACGATTTTTAATATAGTTTTTAATATACTGCTGGAAAGCCTGACCCAGTTTGACAGGAAGTGGGGCTACCGTTTTAAAACAGACGGCCAATACACCTCGTCGTGCCTCGCTTTTGCCGACGACCTAACTTTCATCACCAGGAGCCCCAAGCAGCTTTCCCTGCTATTACAGAAAGTGGAGCTTTTCTGTGACTGGTCAGGCTGTATAAAAGTGAAGCCCTCCAAATGTTTTTGCCTTGGACTCGCCCGCATAGACACAAAATTTACATTCTATGACCCCAAATTGGTCTATAAGGGCTCTAATATCTCCCTTATAGACCCAAACAATCATTTCAAATCCCTTGGCAGAAAAATCACCCATCAGGGAAAAGACGTCTCGGGCGATCATGTTATAGAGTATTTCAAAAGTTGCCTGGCAAAAATAGATGTCTTGCTAATTTCTGGCCCTCGTAAGGCCTGGATCTATGACAATTATCTAACGTCACATTTGTCATGGCCCTTTCTTATTTACGATTTTACCAAAACCCAACTGTCCCGTCTAGATGCGCTGGTGACAGCTAGTTTAAAATCCTGGCTGTCCTTAGCCAAACCAGCTGACCCCTCGACTCTCTTCAGGTCCAAACAAAATTTTGGGCTAGCGCTAAAACTGCCCTCTCTGCTCTACGCCAACTCCAGAATAACCAAAAATTCGATTCTGTGCAATTCCAAAGATCCGGCAATATCGAAGCACGTAATAAGTGGCCGTAGTGATTCAAACGATCTACAAGCCCGCGTAGACTTCCACAAAAAGTTCCTTACTGGAATCAGCCAGAATGGCACTGGTCTGGGGTATGGCAGTACAACCACGAGCGACGTGGACTTGAAGAAGTCTCTTTTGCGGGGAGATTACGACAGCAACAGTATGGCTCATGCTATTAGCCTTCAATGCCAGAATGATTGGACAACAATTGGGGACTTTTGCATTCCGCCTCCAATGCACTGGAAGGTAATGCTCTATGACTGGACACCAGAGATGCTGAAATTTTATTTGAATGACTTTCAGCATACACTTCCAGACCCCAGTAACCTCGCTCGTTGGAGCTTTGCCGAGGATAGTTCTTGTCCCCTCTGTAGCAATACCCCTTGCACAGCTAGACACATTCTAGCTGGCTGCAAGGTGGCCTTAGATCAAGGACGGTATACTTACCGCCATGACAAAGTTCTCGCTGTTGTTCGCAAGGTAATTAGTCTCTCAGTGGCTCGTGCCAACAAGGGTTTGACAGTATCCTCCAAACCCCCAATACAGTTTGTGCGGGATGGCTCTAAAGGCAAAAAAACATTTAACTACAAAACCTTTCTCAATAATTGAGAAAGCTACAGATTGGATTCTGGAGGTTGATTCGGTCTCTAAGCAGTATAAATTCCCTGAAAGTCTCGGATGCACAGCCCTCCGTCCAGATATAACTCTTTACTCTCTATCTCGGAAGGTGGCCCTTATTGTAGTGTTCCATGGGAATCAAATATCCCAAAAGACCGCGAGTACAAATTAAATAAATACCATGATCTTGCAAATGCCGTAACCCGGAACGGCTTCACTGTTCACCTTCACGCGGTGGAAGTTGGCGCTCGTGGCCTGCCAGCTAAATCTCTATTTCATCTTTTTAAAGATCTTGGCCTCTCCAGAAAAATAATCAACTCTTTCTTAGAAAAAATATCTAAAACTGCGATTTGCGCATCTCAAATTCTATGGCTTCGAAGGGGGAGTGATTGGGTGGTAAGGGTGAACGCTCACATGTGGCAAGACAGCTGTCCTAAACATACCACAGCCGGTTCGTAAGTCCGGAATCCACTGCTCACCCCCCAGAAGTGTAAAAAAATAGTATTATGATGGGCCCGACTCCTGTCGGTGAATTCCATGGCAGCTCCGTTTGTATTTACTAAATAGAAACAAAAAAATATCTATTTAAAGCTTATCATTTCCTTTTTAGGAATTTTGTATACTTCGAGATGTTTCATTAATTTTGTGGGTTTCAGGTGTGGAACCGACGGCGCCTTTGGTACAGTGGTTCTGGGAAGTCATGGAAGAATTAAGCACAGCTGAGAGAGCTCTTTTCTTGCGGTTTGTTTGGGGGAGAACCCGCTTACCCAGGCCTGCGCCTCCTGATCCAAGGCATCGAGATTTTGTACTACAGGTTTGTGTTGTGCATCTATCTATAAGGGAAGATATTTTTTTGACCCTTGCATAATAAACCTTGTAGTAGCTTTCGTCCTGAAAAAAGCTTTCATCTTGGTGAACTCATTGAGTGGTGGATGCTATAATTATAGCATCCGTTGAGGACCTTATACTTCTCAATTAAGTCACAAAGAGAAAAGTTTTTTTCAGGGCAAAGACACAGTATACCAACCAGTAGCTTTACTCTCGAGCTACAGGGCGTTGCGGTAAGAGGGTGCGAGGAATGTGGGCGGAGGGTTTCGTCCCGATGAACGCCTTTGGTTACCATTATGCGCAGGTAAAGGCTTGCGACCTTTTCGAACGTTTGAATATCTGCATGGGCCGAGTAGTGGGACATCTGGCGGCCATATCCGAGCCCTTACAACTCGTGACGTATTTGCTTCGATTTCAATTTTGTTTTAAGAGTAGCTACTGTCTGGTATACTGTGGCGAAGATTTCTTGAGGACGAAAGCTACTAAAAGGTTTATTAAGCAAGGGTCAAAAAAATATCTTCCATTTTTGTCCCCTATCTGCCCTAGTTGTCTTCAATCTTCAAGTGGAACCACATGCATCATCTGCGAGGACACGGCTTCAAATTGGAGAAAGCATTATTCCACACCAACCCCAGGAAACATTTCCTAACCATCGGACTGTGAACGAGTGGAACAGTTTACCCGCTGAAGTGGTTGAAGGGTGAAGTGTTAGCGTATTTTAAAATAGACTAGACATACATTTAAAATAAAATGTAATTGAACTCAGTGGTTAATTCGGACATAACAGCAATTATGCTGCCTCTCTGTAAAGCCTAATAATATTTTTAAAAAAAAACCTGTAAAGGAGAAGTTTCTTGTACAGATCTTTGTTTTTTTTTCTTTTTTTTTAAAAACCTATTCCAAAAAGTATCTTTAGGGTACACTCAAGTCCCAAGAGTAATGGAGTATTTTTTGTTTTTCTTTATTTTCTTTCTCCTCTTCTACTTGGACTTTGATAATAGTGTAGTATTTTTAAATCATGATCTGAATCATTTCTGATCATGTAGTGTGACCTTTCAGAATAGACAATTAATTATAATAATTATTGATAGACGACCTGTCATTTTTTCAAAGATAAGGGAGCATTTTTAATACAATTTATCCATTCAACACAATTTATCCATATTTTTCCATTTTCAACGTTCGTTAAAAATGCACACCGAAATAATAAAGACTAAAATAATTAAAAACACCGTTGTTTAAAATTTTAAATCATAGCGAAGCGGAGAAGAAAAATCCTTTTAAAAAAGAAAAAGTGCCATCTACTGTCGACCCGTCGCAGCATAAGCAACGCCCCTTCGCTGCATAAACAATGCATACTAATGAAATGCGAGCGTGTATATATAAGAAGGACTGATGTAAACGTATGTAACGGCCCATGCAATCAATAAGTACCATCACATGCAATCAATAAATGCATTGATTTCCAGTGAAATACACTGACACAATTCAGCTATTATTTTACCTCGTGAAGTGATGAATCAGCACGATGAAACAATACTGTTACTCGGAATATTTTGGATTGCATCATTTATCGGCCTATATAAACCGGCGAAAAAGCAACCAAAGTATCATTCCTCAAGTGATCACCTCCCCCAAGGTTGCTACGTCATACTCGGTACCCCTCTCACGAGGTCACTTAACGAGTCCGGCTCCTTGGTTTCCTTTCCCTACCTTTTCCAGTCGAGAAGCATCAGTCTGCATTCCCACAGACTCGAGCAGTGCCAAGTACGAGATACTAGGAGCACAAGTAAAATCCATATCGTCACATCATCGTAAACGCATTCATTCCGCGAGTCACTTCATCCGCGTCAATATTACCTATTCGTGAAGCGTTATAACTGGCAATATCAAACTCTCAATCAATTCAGTAAATACCTTCTGATTCGCTCAAAATCGCCTTTTAATACGGAGATAACCCACAAGTTGACACCACCACATCACACCGCACAACTTGGAGTCTAGTGAGGGGTGGTCCCTCGCACGTATGCGTCATCGCCAGGCCCAGTGAATGATAAGGAGAGGATAATTTGAGGGTATTTAGTTAGTAGCTGTGTGAAAGCAAATGTTTGTAATTGTAATAAAAAATGTATACAAAGCAAAGTTTTGCAACTGGGCATGCAGCACTTTTATGACTTTCATGCCCAACAAACCACTGCTACTATAAACTGTACTGTCTCTCAAATATTTTAGGTTTTGGATAAGTACCAGCCTCCAGATCACTTCCTGCCTGAAAGCTACACGTGCTTCTTCCTCTTGAAGATGCCAAGATACTCGTGCAAATCAGTTCTCAGGGAAAAACTAAGGTTTGTATATTCATTCATATCTGTGAATAGTAATCAGATAGATAGACCCATCCACTCTCAGTCTCCTTAACCATATCTCCGAGAACAATACATCATCCACAAGACTGGCGAACCGGAAGGGAGGTTTTGCCATTGGCGGTAGATATACAGTACCGTGCGAATTAATTGGAACAAAGAGTATTTTTCTTTGAAAAGTGCTTTATTGGACATAAACATACAAAAACAGTACTGGTAGCTATTGATTGTTAGTTTTAATATAGAATGTGTCCTCCTTTTGCATTGATAATACTTTTCACTCTTGTAGGCATAGAATATACTAGGTTTTGACAGATTCCTTTCAGTTGATCATCATGAAACCAGACTTGAATTACTGCACTGATTATCTTGGTTTTCGTTGTACAATCCATCTTGGAGAGCCTTTTTTTGCAAATGGCCCAGAGGTTTTCGACCGGGGGAGTTTCCGGGCCATTCAAGTACAGTAATTTGGTTCTGTGTGAAAAACTGTTTTACTTTTTTCAAAGAATGGCATGGGGCGAGACCCTGTTGAAAAATTTCTTCGTTGGAAGGATAAACCTTTGGGGTTGCTTCTATCATGGCACTCGTGCCAGTCAATGGGATGATGAATTTGGACGAATATATTGACAGCTTGTCAAACCATATGATACGAGAGCTCCACAAGGTCTATCCTTGCAACGAAGGAATTTGTCAACAGTATCTCTCCCCATGCCATTCTTCGAAAATAGTGAAACAGTTTTTCACACATAACCAATTTACTGTACTTGAATGGCCCGGAAACTCCCCCGATCTCAACTCGATCGAAAACTTCTGGGCCATTTGCAAAAAACGGCTCTCTAAGATGGATTGTACAACGAAAACCAAGATGATCAGTGCAGTAATTTGTCTGGTTTCACGATGATGAACTTCAGTTTATCATTGTGAAAACGAATTTACCAAGTTTGACAGCTTCCATGAAAGGAAGCTGTCAAAACTTGGTAAATTCTATGCCTACAAGAGTGAAAGGTGTTATCAAGGCAAAAGGAGGACATATTCTATATTAAAACTGACAATCTATAACTACCAGTACTGTTTTTGTATGTTTATGTCCTATAAAGAACTTGTCGAAGAAAAATATTCTTTGTTCCAATTGATTCACACGGTACTGTACTTTGTTGATGCTGCGGGTGAACTAGCCATTTCAGGATGTTATAACGACCATGTCGTCTTTTCGTCCTGAGATGAGTTTCAAAGAATTTGGGATATAACAATGTTCTGATCCAGTTACGCCACTGCCCAGCAGAGAGCACAGCACTGCTTTACTAAATTATTGGAAGTACAAATTAGTTCAATCCGTTTTTTATGGTCAAAAATGCATTTATATCAAAACAAAATGAATGAACAGATTAATTAATGTATTGTCCATCGCTGGCTACTACTTTTTCCCACATTTTCAAATTCCATCAACAAAATGTCTCATATTTTTGAGACGATCCAAGCCATTAGCCAATTTTCATTATCTGCGACAGAAGTTAGGTATAGTGAATATTAGGTAAAATGTTTTAAGTACTTATACGAAATAGGTTGGAGGCATCCCTTTCGCCTCTAAACGAGCGCCAATTTGGTTTCACCCGAGGGAAGGCCACGGAGGATGCTGTCCTCCACGCAACGGACTAATCTCGAACCTACTCGGGCAAGTACGTGGTTGGGGTGTTTCTAGACATTGTCGGTGCCTTTGATAATGCATGGTGGTCTATGATATTATGTAAGCTGCGCTCCAGACAGTGGCCGAATAATATTCTTCGAATTATTCGGAGTTACTTCACGGCTAGATCGGTTACTATCTGCTACGGGTCCACTTCAGTGTCCAAAATATCGACAATGGGATGTCCCCAGGGATCTGTCCTCGGCCCAACACTTTGGAACGTCTTGTTCGACGATCTACTAGGTCTACCTATCCGGGAGGACTGTACTATATGTGCCTACGCGGATGACGCATTGCTCTTGGTGGGCGGAAACAGTCGATCCGAAATCGAGCGAAGAGTGGCTGTGTCACTAGACGTTATTCATCAATGGGGCGAGAGAAATAGACTCTCCTTTTCGCCGAGCAAGACCCAGGCACTTTTAATGAAGGGGTGCCTATTGAGAAACCCAGTTATTCGCCTGGCGGGTTCTTCCGTTTCGTTTTTCCCCCAAGTACGGTACCTTGGAGTTATTCTTGAAGCCTCAGGATCATTCACTGCACACGCCAAAGCTGTCTCCGAAAAGGCACGTGATATTTTCTTTGCTTTGCGACGTGTGACCCGCACAAACTGGGGTATTCGTTTTCCGGCGGTGAGAACTATCTATCGAGGTCTTTACGTACCTCAGATTACATACGCTGCTCGTGCTTGGGCTACCGATACTTTTTCTGAGGCTGGAAGAAAGGTTCTCCTACGGGGCCAGCGGCTCCCTCTGATTGCTATGTACAACTTATCTGGCTTATCGTACAACTTCGACGATGACGCTTCCAGTTATCGCTGGCGTACTTCCTGCAGATCTTGAGGTACTGGAGCGTGCGGCCATTTCGTGGGTCCGTAGGGGTCGCGCTGTGGAGTACCACTCCGTTATTGTCGACCCGGAAACTACAAGGTTTGCGGATTGTGTACGCGCCCTCCATTCAGAGAGTTTTAGAGTATGGCAGGAGAGGTGGGATACCAGTTCCAAAGGCCGCTTAACTCACTGTTTCTTCCCGGCAGTCGACATCAGGTTGCGCAACGGCAATTTCTTGCGGTTTGACTACCACACTACACAAATGGTCGGGGGCCACGGTGACTTCAGGGCCAAACTTTTTGACTTAGGGCTCGCCGATGATCCTTGGTGTGTGTGTGGTGGCGGTCATCAGACTGCAGAGCATATACTATGGTCGTGCTCGTTACTGTCGTACGCCAGGGAAGAACTGCTGGACGCGATGTGTGACCACATAAGTGGATATCTCATTTGGTATTCTGACCTAGTCAGTAGCAAGGAGTGCTTTGCGGCATTTCGTATCTTCGTGGCGCACTGGGCGTCGGGGCTAGAAGAACTGAGACTCCAGGGCACTCCCCCTCTAGGTGCGAGTGACTTGCCGTCTCCGTGAAACACAAGCTGCCCTCCGCGCTGTGCCGGTTTTAAATGCCGGTGCAGCTTTAAATAAACTTTGTATTGTCTCTCTCCATAACGGGTGTGCCCGTGCCACCGTACCAAGCTCGTTCTGTCCCCACTCCCTTCTTGCTGCTGTTTGCGAATGCTGCTTAATTTATAACTTATGCACTGCCACCTGCCAAAATATGAATGTATTTTTTTTTCTTCTCTTTTTATTATTATATATACATATTTTATTTTTTATTTTTTTTAAATTTTATTTTAGATAATACGTATTGTAACTATGTAATGAAATATAATGTAAATACATGTATGTGTATGTAAATGTAAAATGTAAAAAGAGAAAAAATGTATTTATGAAACGAATTAATAAATTTTGTTTTGAAAAAATTAATAAACTTGGGGGATTGAATGGGGATAGAAACCTCCGATTATAATTGGATATACAATTAAGCTCGGGCAGAAAAGACGACTGTAGTCGTTATAACTGCTCGGGTGGTGGATGGATTGGCTTCTGTCTCCATCCACCTCGTTGGAGTATGAAAATGAATGAAAAAATCTGCGACAGAAGTGTGAACCGGGAACAACCATTCTTTAATATATCTCTTTGTGGACTGACCCCCCAGATTAAACGGCTCGACCAATTGACTTGAAATTTGAAACACAGACTCCTCAGGGTCTTCAAGTAAGCGTTGTAATTCATAAAAAGTTCAAAAAAATTCAAAAATGTTTGAATGTTTATTTTTTTTAATGTGTCACATTTTTTAATGCTAAATCTTAAAAATTAAAACAGACTTCTGAGGGTAAGCAGCGTAAGTCATAAAATTCAAAAAAGTTTTAAATTGTTCAAGAATTGTGCCCTGCGAGCTCGGGTTATACCTTAAAATTTAAAACATAGACTCCTGAGGGGTCAAGTATGTGATTTGTAAAAAAGTAAAAAAAAAACAAAAGATTTTTAGTTCAAAAAAGTACAAAAGGCAAACGAATACCAAAACTATTATATTGATAAGTGCCCTGCGAGTACGGACTAAACCTTGTTAGTTTATAATGATATAATAATGATAATGATATTGATAATGATAATGATAATGATATTGATTATAATAATGATATTTTGCAGGTACGCAATTCATTTTTGCAAGAGCATCGACACGGATGAGTACGCTCGAGTGGCACTGGCTGCCACCGAACGAGCGTCCTCCGAGGAGTCTGGCTCCGACGGCGAAGCGGACTCTTCGCACGGGAGACACGGCATCTACTCTCTGAACAGAACCTGATCGGTTCGGCCTCAATATGAGAATTCTCCGCTACTCCCCAATTTGATCTCACCGAAAAGTGGCGATTCCCGTTTGTTGTCTATGGAAAAATTGAGCTTTTAAATTGCCTTCAGCCTATTGGGTCTATGGTATGCAGGCAGTGCTAGGCGCAGAAAATCGTTAATTTCCTTTATCGTTACCTTATTTTTAAGCCACAGCTGGTAACAGTGTGTTTTAACCTTTCAGAAGCCAGCGCCTTTTTTGGTCAATTTTGTATGTACATACTAACAATAACGGTTTTTAAGAATTCTCTCTTGTTACCTAATAATTAACCTCGCTAGGCATGTATATTATATTTTTATATTATATATATATATATATATATATATATATATATATATATATATATATATATATATATATATATATATATATATATATATATATATATATATGTATATGTATATGTATATGTATATGTATATGTATATGTATATGTATATGTATATGTATATGTATATGTATATGTATATGTATATGTATATGTATATGTATATGTATATGTATATGTATATGTATATGTATATGTATATGTATATGTATATGTATATGTATATGTATATGTATATGTATATGTATATGTATATGTTTATGTTTATGTTTATGTTTATGTATATGTATATGTATATGTATATGTATATGTATATGTATATGTATATGTATATGTATATGTATATGTATATGTATATGTATATGTATATGTATATGTATATGTATATGTATATGTATATGTATATGTATATGTATATGTATATGTATATGTATATGTATATGTATATGTATATGTATATGTATATGTATATGTATATGTATATGTATATGTATATGTATATGTATATGTATATGTATATGTATATGTATATGTATATGTATATGTATATGGATATGGATATGTATATGTATATGTATATGTATATGTATATGTATATGTATATGTATATGGATATGGATATGTATATGTATATGTATATATACATATACATATACATATGCATATGTATATGTATATGTATATATATATATATATATATATATATATATATATATATATATATATATATATATATATATATATATATATATATATATATAGAGGCCACCCAAAATGGCTATAAAACACCGCAAAAGACCAATCGGCCTTATTGGCGCCCAACAGTTAAGAAGCAGTTCATTTGTGCTCTTTCTGTATACAGTTATGGTTTCCTCGTCTCTCTTAAGGTTTCCCGAGTTCGAGTGCCTTGGAAAGTAATTTACTTATTCTTTCAGTTGCTGTTGTAGTTTCTATTTCAAATCTGCTCTTGTCCTATGAGTTTCTTGTAGTTTCTCAAATTTTGTTTGTATGTTTCCCAGTCTATTTCTGCTTTGTCGTCTTTACCGTATTAAACTGTCTCCTAAGTTTTGGGCCGTTAAGTTGTATAAACTCGTCAACTGAAGTGTGCGTTTTTTTAAGTTATCTGACTATCTATCAGAAAGTCTATCTACTGTTATTCCAATTTCTGTAACCGTGTCATATCTGTGACTTCTCTGAGTTAAAATTGGCCTAGCTTCTCAACTTATAGAGATCTTCAATTTTTCTAAGATTTCTAGTAGGTTGTCCCATCTATGATCTGACCATTATGCCACTGTTGATACAAGCCATATATAATGATAATGATGGTGATACAGAATATGCTAAGTAACGATTAACGAATTAACAGTTATTTTAGTGCCCAAATTTATATGCAGGTGAGTTTTTAAAATGAGGACAATGAATTAATGTAAGAAATAATGATATATCTCAATACTTTTTTTTTTACTATTCCATACCACGTACTAATATTACGATCGTTTACATATTTTGAGGTATCGCAGTGTAATTGAAGAAGTCTTAATTCATTGTATATAAAGTAAATGAATTATAATAAGCTATAACCTGACATATTTGTCGTTGAGACTTCGGGACCTTTCCTATAATGGAAAGGATTTTTCCCTCAATGTCTTCATTTAAAAATTCAACCTGTATGTAGGCTTTTTGTTGGATGTACAGCGGTCACATTTAAATATTGTTCGAATCCCTCTTTGCACTTTCATCAAAAGGGCTAAATATCAATTTCTTTATAGCTGCAATATATTGCGTTTCAAAAATCTTCTCAGTGCTGCGGGATCCGAATAATTTAATATCTACGGTTTATAGCGGTATATTATAACGTTGAGATTTGTAGTAGGATTATCGTTAAGCAACGAAATATGGGAATGCTCATAAAAACCACAAGAGTTCCTCGACAAATTTGGAAATGACACACATAGACTCGCAAAACTGCCTCAGCGGCATCAGTCATGATCTATTTTAGTGATTTTCAACCAGTGGTTCAAGAGAAACCCAGAGGATCGCAAACTATTTGACCGCTCTACCTTTGGGTTAATATTTAAACAGTAGGTAAAAAATCCGTGGGTTTTTTCTTCAGATTTCTTAAGGGGCCACTTAGTGTGATCGCCTTAAAAAAGGTGATTTTTGTATTTTTTTTTCAAAGAAAAATGTTGCATTGATTGTTTTATAATTTTTAGGATATATTTGTGCTTAAATAATGTATACATAGTATTTTTTTTAAAGGAAAAAATATATTTTCAGCAAATTACTCGCCATCTCCAAAAAGTCAAAAAAAAAACTTCGATTGCCGCAGTGTAATAAAAAAAAAGCACAGCACTTGTAATAAAAAAAGTGCATTAAACAAGAAGGTATTGCCTGTATTGTGATATCAGGATGTGATAAAAAAAGAAATTGAACAAAATGGCAGTTTTGATCAAAGTTTAAAATTTCGCTTAAAAATCATCAGATTTTTACTGTAATTTTTTTTTTTCACAATCCTGGGTCATTGTATATGTATAGGCAATACCTTTTAGTTTGAGCTCTTTTTTTTTCAGGCGCTATTTCAGAAACTGAATTGCTGCACCAATGCATTGCCTGAGAATTTTTCTTTTTCATTGTATTGATTATTATTTATTGTTTGATTATTGATTATTTTGTAAATTTGACTATTTTTGATCACCTCTGATTACAATTATTTTTTTTTCTTTTAATTAATCAAAGCGGTTTTATCATCCGGTAAATTGTGATTGTAAAATTTGACATGTTCCTCGGTATTAGGAAATGCTTTTATGGAATGAATAAATGATGATGATGATGAATGGAAGAACTTTTTTCAGAGATGGCGAGTAACTTGCTGAAAATACATGTTTTCATTAAAAAAAAATACTATGTATACATTATTTATGCAAAAATATATCCTCAAAAATTTTAAACAATCGATGTAATACTTTTTCTTTAACCCCTTGAGCGGCAAACGGGACAATTGTCCCACAATTGAAATTACCGTAGAGCGGCAAAGGGGACATCTGTCCCAGCCGAGATCGGCGCCGATGTTTTCCAATTATTTACCCTTGATACCTCACATAAATCATACGGCCTGTGATATGTGCGAAAAGAGGAGAAGATTCTCTGTCGTTAACCAGTTGGTTCATTATTTATCATACAGTCGCCATTTTTTAGTCTATGATTGAACCAAACCAAACCAAAAACTTCAATATTCATGTTGATTTTCAACACCGAATATTTTTTTATTTTTGTATGGGTATAAGTAAAACGAAGTCATAGGTTGAATGAAACATATTATAATTATTATAAAAGTATTCACAATTTCTTGCATAGGGTGATTTATTTCCAGAAAAAACATAGAAATGTTGGACAAGGCAGTTTTTTTCTGTACCACAACTTTGACAGATAATTCTGAATAATGCTTATTGCTTTACAAAACGACGTTACACGTATCTATTAGCAAATTTCAACAAAAACATAAAACAGGTCTTCTTTATACGATCCGTATAGTAGTTTCGGAGTAATCGTCGTTTTCCTGACCAATATACCAGAAAAAATTTATTACCCTTTTTTGTATACTTTGCAAGTCAGAGGTTGTCAGCATAAGATTTCGCCGAATAATTTTTGTAATATTCTTTTGAATATTTTTTCAAATATATTTGGTATTTCTAATCAATTAACCTAATCTCTGCGTGATAAGTCAAACCGTAGGAACAATCTGACTAATACTTTTTTCTTTTGCTTTTTGTGTTCAGGCGATAATATAGCGGCCGTATCACGTACGTTTGTATGGGTAGAGCGGTTAAAAAAAACTCAAAAATATAACAAAATCTTTATTTATAAAATGAACAAATAACAGCTTCGGAAAGGAAACATTTTTATTATGTTTTACTGTTGCTTTTACAAATTTTATGTTAATTTAAAATGGAAATAGGTGCAGCTTCGAAAGAGAAAATAGTTAAAATTAATGAGGTTTTAGCAGTTGTTTTTACAAAAAAGTTATTTATTGGATGCTTACAATTACAGCTGTAGAAGATATACAGTCTAAGCGTTTAAGAGGGTAGCATAAGACAGTAGACAGACATAACACAGTCAGTCAAAACAGTCGGCGGTTGCAAAAAAGTTATTTTTTTTACCAAAAAGGGGGTTGCGATCTAAAAAAGGTTGAAAAGCACTGATCTATTCTATGAGCCGTTTGTTTCTTTTATTTTATACGCACAATAAAGTCGGTTGTAATTTCCAACACTGCTTTCTCCGCTCATATTTCATGAAATACACTTAGAGAAGGCTAACAGCAAAATATGCTTATAAATATAAATTATAAACGCATGTTGCATAATATGCAAAAAAAGTTTCTTAATAATTTATAAAAAGTGCAATAGCAACCCAATATGCCAAAGATAAAATTAGGAGCATTCTATGCCATTTATGCATATTTTATTTTTCGGTTTAATTAAAACAATTTTATTTTTTCTTAAGTCGTTTCAGTTATACTTTAATGTCTTTGCAACTGTGCTATATTAGTAGTGTAAGAAATATTTAAAATAAATTATTATATTTCAGAAAAATGTTGTTTTTTTTTTTGTTTGAGACCCCCAAACTCAAGAAGAACCGTATCTCAAAGATAGCATTCTCAAAATCTTTTTCTGTGTATTAATGTACAACAATATCACTTAACTATACTCGAGAAGAAACCGCTCCTCAGCTGGTCGTCCAAAAATACACTTAGATACAATATCAATAGAAGTGCCTCAATATCAAAAGTTGCAACCGTCAATGCCATCCAGGGGGCCTCTATTATTGAAAAAATGGCATGCCAAATTGTCTATAGCCCATGTAAATCAAATCAACCATAGACAAATGTGTCGTGCTAAATATTTCAAGAATCACCCCCCCCCCTCCCCCCCCCCCCCCCCCCGGTTCAATATAAGTTGTTGTTCTCTTGTCAATAGTCTATTCGAACCTGTCGAAAGCTAGCCTTCGCTCGCAAAAAATTGCACTGCAAATTTTTTGATCGATTTTGTAGATGAATCTAACTTAGATTTGACTAGTATCGTTTTTTCATGTATTGCCTTTTATTACCTAATATTTATAGTTCAAGAGGCAGTGACAAAAAAGTGCAAACATCCACTACACTACTTGCGAAGTCGATCGAAGTTGGGCGAGGACGAGAGTGTGGAGACGCACTTCGACTCGCTTCGGGCATCATCGCTTCGCCTCGGGCGACTTCCGATCGGCGTTGCTTTTTTGCGCCTGAGTCAAGCGGCCCGCGGAGCGAGTACAAAGCGACTCACTACACTACTCGACTCACTTCAGTTCGCGTGTTCTGTTCCGGTGGATTGCAGTCATCCACCATCTTCTTTTCCTATTTTCGTTGACTGATAAATATCTACGTACTTATAATATGCGAGAAAGCGCATTGCAACGGCAGCTGCCATTTGAACGTTATCCATATCGTGCGGTCGCCGCCTGGCGACTGAGCTCCTCGCGAGGTTGCACGAGTTTGTAGTCACGTACTTCGGACTTCGGTCAACTTCAACCAGTACTTCGTCGAAGCAACTTCGCGAGTAGTGTAGTGGATGCTTAAGAGTTTTGTAAAAGCTGATACTTTCATTACCCTCCTTTTTAAACTTTAGCATCCTTACAGGTGTTAGATTATTTTGCTGTGGCAAATCCTGCGCCCACAAAGAGTTAAGTATATATTTCTTTCTATCCTCTTTTATTGTATTTGTCATACTCTTTATATAGGCTACGTTATGTAGCATTTACTCGCAAATAATACCCTAATATAATAATACCATAATGGGCTCGATTGCGGTTCTTCGTGAACTAAAATCGGAAAATAGTCCGTGTGAACGAGACGGGGCAATACGCTAAAGCGGAGTGAGAGATGACCGGTTGTCACTTTTTCGCATTAAAACTGCTCGCCAAGGTCAAATCTTACACCGCACGAAATATGCTTGAATTTATTCGGACGAGTATAAGTTCGGCAGGTAGTATTTATCGACGATCGTTCGTTTCATATCCCGCTCTAACGTATTGCTCTGTCTCGTACGCTTGGACTAATTTTAGTTTTAGTTCACAAAGAAACGCAATCGGGCCCAATATAATAATAATAACCTATTATCCACAATAGATGCGACTGCTAGTCTTAAGGAAACGTTTATCTCTACCCTGGAGAAGTCTGTGGGTTTATTCTGTGATCTATCCAAAGCCTTTGACTGTGTCGATCATACCACACTATCTTGCTATGGAAGCTCGAGCATTATGACATTCAAGACAGGGAAGTAAATCTAACATTTGCAAGGACGAATGCTAGTTAACCCCTCAAGCCCCGATTTGCCGATATCGACCACAACACGATTCAGTGTGACGGCCCCGTTTTAATTTTATTTTAATTTAATTTGTTTTATTTTATTATGTTTTATTATGGTAATATGTTTCATTTTAATTATGGGTACAGTGGTTTGGCAGTAATTAATGTTTTGGTGAGACTGTTATAATTAAATTTTTTTACTAATTTCTACTAATTTTTTTTGCGACATCAACTCTTTAATCGGTCGAGGGGCCGAGGCCTGAAGGGTTAACTAAAATCCAAAATACTGTGAGTAGTCCTCAGATAAATAGGTAAGGAGTTCCACAAGGCTCTATCCTGGGTCCATTCCTTTTCCTTGTGTACTATATGAGACAATGATAACATTCTTTTTTAATTAAAAACTTACATAAGATTATTTAATCAATACTCTGGTGTTCAAAAAGTATCGAACCTTATTTTTCCCTACATAAACCAATGAAATGGCGATACCCAAGTAGAAACCATTCTCAAGATTTAACAGGTTTCCGGGGACGATGCCAGGAGCACTTTCACGCATAAAGGAGTGGTACAATTGCTTCAACGTTGGCCGCACATCAGTGGATAGTGAGCCGCATTTAGGTTCTGTCCTCGCCCTCAACGAGCTGGAATGATGTCATTGAGCAAGTGCGGACTGTGGTCTTGCAGGACCATCGTATCGCAGCCCGAGAAATTGCGAACGATATAGGGGTAAGCATTGGTTTGTTACATCTAATTTTGACCCAGAATTTGGGCATGAGAGAATCTGCGAAATTTGTACCTAAGCTGCTGCCAATAGAGCAAAAGCAATGGCGTCTGGACATTACACAGTACATGCTGGACAATGCAAAACAGTGACCCCAGCTTTCTGCTTTCTGAACACCTAACCACCACAGGCGATCAGGACATGGGTTTATGGGTACCACCCAGAAACCAAGTTGAATGGGACCTGATTTGAGCCAAGAGAAGATATCCCGCGGAATTCAACGGCACAGTTGCTCACCATTCCAAAAACTGCATTCTAGAAGTGTTTCCAGCAATGGCGGAAGCGCTGGGAGAAGTGTGTGCATTACCAAGGAGACTACTTTGAAGGGGATTAGTGTTTCGGATTTCCAAATCAAAAAATTTATTTTCACCGACCAAAGGTTAAGACCTGTTAAGACCTTTTTGAACACACCAGGTATCTGTACAATGGTATTTTTTGTACAGTTGTACATATGTGATAATTCATTTGCAGCATATCATCAAACAGATCTATGACTAATTTTGCATTTTGTAATTACAGTAGAACTCCAATTATCCGAATTCCGACTATCCGAATCGCTGATTATCCAAAATGGCGAAAAGACGAAGGTGTGTTGGATAACCACAAAAAAATCAATTTAAAAGATTGCACTTATATGGTGGCGGAAGCTTGGAGCTTGGTTAAGGCAGTCACATTGACGTGCGTGCAACAAGTTGAAAGGCATATAAACTGAAGAAGAGAAAGAAAGGAGAAAAAGGAAAAAGAAGCTCAAGAAAAGGAAAGTGAAGAAACAGGATAACATGAGGATGACGTGTCATTCAAGGAATTCAGAAACATTCTCTTTAAAATCCTTGTATGTTCAGAAGTTACTGCTGAAGATATAGAAAAATGGATGGTGGGTTTCAAATTCTAAATGATGAACTTATTGAAAGTGTGAGAGAAGAGAAAGTGTTGACGAAAAAGACGACCCTAATGTCTAAGTTGAAGCAGACATGGACCATCAGCTAGTGAAGCATTTGCCGGCCTTGAAACTGCGTTGAAGTCGATGGAGCGTCAACCCGAGTGTGACCATATGCAACTTCTCACTGCCACGCGGATGCGTGACTCGGTTGCCCGAAAACGGATGAAGACAGTCAAACAGTGTACAGTCTGGCAAAAAAGAGTAGACCCTACGTTTTAGGAAAATTTATTCATATAGCAACACAGTAATGTGAGACTAGTAAGACTAAATAATCTAGGGACATGTCTCACTACTGTCTCCCAAGAGACGTATTGCACTCAGACTAGTGTTTCTGCTCTTTTATTGATTCTATCATGTAACATCGACGTTTGAGCTTGAAAGGAAAATAAAAAAATGTTAGTCATGCCTCCATTAAATAATATTTAATTTTGACTAGGACTGAGAACGGTAGGTACCAAGAAATTGTGATTAAACTATATGAAATGTCAAACAAAACTTAACCTCAAAATGTATATAGACGTACATTTTGAGACACTGAAATGACTTCTCTAGCTCCGCTTCGAATAGTTTTGTTAATTTTTTACGCAAAATGAATACAATTTCATGAACATAACCAACAGCATACAACCATCATCCAACTAACTGACATAAGGGTTAGTGTTGCCACGTCAAATTACTTTTCCCTCACTTCGAAATATCGACACATTAAAGGTAAAACTCACTAAGTGACATTTTTGACAAAAATGACTTTTTTGCATAAGTACACTTACCATGACTCATACTATAAGAGGAAAAAATCTCCAAGCCCTATCTAAAAGGCTTTCCCGCCTTTTTTACTCTCAACATTCACCAAGTGCGTGTTTTGCAAAACCGTCCCAGAAGAAAAAATCACTGCACTTACAGAATTTTACCTCTTTTTAGTATGTACATAATGAAACTTAGGTGCTAAGAAGTAAAATTCACTAACTACTTACGCAGTAAACGAAGAGAATCTATCACTACTGATTCAGAGGACTTTTTGACAACAACCCTGTAGCGTCTCCTACCCGTCGGCATTGATTTTATACTAAAATCAATGCCGTCGGAGGAAAAGAAATGTTGAGAAATGGAAAGTCAATATAACAAAAACAAGAAGATCGATGTGTTTACCATACAACAATAAAAACAAGCAGTTTGAAGGCAAGCGTCCTAAGCACGCAAATTGTAGTCGTTGTCGATTTAACTGTAATGATAATTTTACTGAAATTGAGCGTAACGAAATTTGCCAAACATATTGGGCATTTAATGACAACAAGCGTCAAAAAGATTTTCTAATAAAAAATGTGCAAACAGTGACACCTAAAAGACGGAAGGTGGAAGAATCAAGCAGGAGCGCTCGGTCAATGTCGAAGTCATATTTCTTGCAAAATTCAAGAGGCCGTTTTAGAGTTTGCGCAAATTTCTTTCAAAAAACATTGTGCATATCAAACGGTCCTATTAACACCGCCATTATAGGTATTAGCTTAATAGGAACGTTTGATGGAACCGATAGACGGGGTAGAATAGCTCCAGGAAACAAAACATCGGATGAGCAACTCGAATTTATACAAGTACTCAAGCAACACATAGAGAGTTTTCCATGTATGGAATCTCACTACGTTCGTCAAAGAACAAAGAAGAAGTACCTAGACAGTAAATTATCTGTACTAAAAATGTATGATTTGTATAAAGACAAGTGCACAGAAAAACACGTAGCGTATGTCAGCGAGTTCACATAGAGGAAAGTGTTCTGCACATCATACATACAATCTATCATTCTTCAAGCCAAAGAAGGACCAATGTCCGACATGCAGTAGGTTCGAAGCAGCAGACACCGAAAAAAAGAAAAAATGGAAACAGAATACTCGCAACATATTATTCGTAAAAATGAGTGCAATGCTGCAAAGGAATACGATAAGGAGCGCTGTAAAAATGACCCTTCATTCGTAACAGCAAATTTTGAACTGCAGAGTATACTACAGTTGCCCTTCTCGGGTGTGTCTCAATTCTCGAAAAATATGTATTTACAATTTCACAATCTATGAAGGTGAAGGGTTGAATGCCAATTGTTATTGTTGGAATGAGTTAAATGGCAAACGAGGAAGTAACGAAGTCGGGTCCATTCTGTTGAAATACATACAAAACTTTCCATCTATGGTAAGCGAAATTTCTCTTTTCTCGGACACATGCGGAGGTCAAAATCGAAACCAACAAGTGGCTGCTGCTTTAATGTATGCTGTTAAAGTCACACATTTGCTGAAATTTTTGGAATCAGGTCACACCCACATGGAGTGTGACTCCAAGCACTCCGCTATAGAGGGTGCTAAGCGCAATAGAACAGCGTTTACAATGAATGATTGGATAGGTATATTTAAAAGTGCACGATCAGGTAGAAGCTCTCTACGGCTTCCAATAAAAGAACTAAAGGAGAACAAACAACCATATCATGTGACAGAAGTCAAGTTTACCGACTTCAAAGATCTCCAATCCCTGGCGTCTAAAACGATACGGAATCGAAACAAAGATGAATTTGGGGATAAAGTGTCCTGGTTAAAAATGAAATGTTTAAAATTCGAAAAAACAACACCTGACATAATGTATTATAAGTATAATCACATCTCAGAATATAAACAAATTCATGTGGCTGGCAACGTTCGTAGTGGGAGAGAGCCTGAAGGCGATCAGCAACTCGGGCCTGCCTACCATCACTTATTACCGATATCAAAAAAAAAGAAAGAAGATCTTGAGAAATTATGTAGACTGGGTCTCATTCCTGAAGAAACCTATCTGTGGTACAAGTCACTACCCGTTACTGTTGTAGATGTGGAGAGGCTTCCAGAGCCAGACGCTGATGAGAGCGATTCTGAAGATTATTAGGGAATAATAACCCTTTTATTTCGCAGATGAAACTTTTTATTTTGTTATTAAAAAAGAAAAAAAATGTATGTAAATGATTACAGTCCAAGAGGAAAAAAAAATTAAGTACATTTTTTAAATTTTTTGAGCAAACTTAAAATAAATTTCAGGTTTTATGTTGTAGTCCTAAAAGAAAGCCTTTATATGTATATTCATCCGAAGAAATGTCAAGATTGAGCTAAAAATAAACGTGTTATGACAAAAAATGTCTTTTTTTTTTTAAACAATTATTATCTAAGAACTTGCTCAAAGCACTTAGTTAGTTTTACCTTTAATGTGACGATATTTTCTACTCTTTTTTGCCAAACTGTACTTTGACCGAGATGTTCAGCAAGCAATGACTTTCATTTACAGTACGGTATGTTCATAATGTACGGCACTTGTAAGTGCGTTTAACATATAAAAGTCATGCCTTTTCATTTAATTAAAGTTTTTCTTCCTTAAAAATAGTTTTTTGTCTTATTTTCAACAAACATGTTTGTAGAAAATGTTACATATTGTAATTATTTAAAATAGACCCTGTTTTCGAAAAAAATCCAATTATCCAATGTCCAATTATCCCTCCGTCCAGATATAACTCTTTACTCTCTATCTCGGAAGGTGGCCCTTAACCCTTCAGGCCTCGGCCCCTCAGCCGATTGACGAGTTGATGTCCCAAAAATTTTTAGTAAAAATTAGTAAAAAAATTGAATTATGACACTGTCTCACCAAAACATTAATTACTGCCAAACCACTGTACTCATAATTAAAATAAAACATATTAACATAATAAAACAATAAAATAAAACAAATTAAATTAAAATAAAATTAAAACGGGGCCATCACACTGAATCGTGTTGTGGCCGATATCGGCCAACCGGGGCCTGAGGGGTTATTGTAGAATTAACTGTTCCATGGGAACCAAATAACCCAAAAGACCACGAGTACAAATTAAATAAATACCATGATCTCACAAATGCCGTAACCCAGAACGGCTTCACTGTTCACCGTCACGCGGTGGAAGTTGGCGCTCGTGGCCTGCCAGCTAAATCTCTATTTCACCTCTTTAAAGATCTTGGCCTTTCCAGAAAAATAATTAACTCTTTCCCAGAAAAATTATCTAACACCGCGATTTGCGCATCTCAAATTCTATGGCTTCGAAGGGGGAGTAAATGGGTGGTAAGGTGAACGCTCACATGTAACAAAACAGATGTCCTAAACCTACCACAGCCGGTCGTTAGTCCGGAATCCACTGCTCACCCCCCAGAAGTGTAAAAAAATAATATTATGATGGGCCCGACTCCGGTCGGTGAATTCCATGGCAGCTCCGTTTGTATTTTATTTATTTTTGATTATCCGAATGGGGTCAGGTCCCAATTAATTCGTTTAATTGGATTTCTACTGTACTTTTGTAAACCTTTAGAAATGTGAGAAATTTGTGACCTATTTTTCAGCGACGACCGTAATGTCTTTTCCCCGTGTAATAATTCCCAAATCCTCCTGAGCTGTGACCGGTTTCACTGGTGTGCGAACAAGGAAGTAACTGTTCTTAGGATTATTCTTTCCCATATGCAGCACAGTACATTTGTCACTTCAGACTCCGTAGCCAGTATATTGTCCAGGTCTGAATGATTTCCAAGTCTCGCGCTGTGGATCCGTCTGTGATGCATGAATCGGAGAGAAACTTGGTGTCGTCAGCGAAAAATCGACTGATCGGGCCAGAACCAAACCTTGTGGGTGCCACTGAGTACCTTGTATTTGTGAGGGACCACCCCTCACAAGACTCCAATTTGTTCGGTGTGAGGTGGTGGTATTAACTTACGAGTTATCTCCGTATTGAAAGGTGGTTTTGATGTGAAGTAGAAGGAATTTATTGATCGAAGGTTTGAATATTGCCAGTTATAACGCTTGCCGAATTAACGAGTGCCCGGATTACTTTATCGAGACGCGAGGGTTGCGCGACGGAGGTTATGTAGGAATAGTGGTTGAGGAATGTGCGTGTGCTCCTAGTATCTTGTACTGGGCACGGCTCGAGTCTGTGGGATTACAGACTGATGTTTCGAGACTCAGTGAGGATAAGGAAAGGAAACCAAGGAGCCGGATCCGTTGAGCGACCTCGTAAGAGGGGTACCGGATATGCCGTCGCAACCTTGGGGGAAGGTGATCACTCGGGGAATGATAATTTGGTTGCTTTTTCGCCGGTTTAAATAGGCCGTGAAATGATGCAATCCGAAAATATTCGGAGTAAAAGTATTGTTTCATCGTGCTGATTCATAGCTACATGAGTCAAAATAATAGCTGAATTGTGTCAGTGGATTTCACTGGAAATCGATGCATTTGTTGATCGCATGTAATGGACTTAGGGTCCGTTACATATTCATTCGAGTGTATCGCCCTTGATTTTACACTATAAAATCAATGGTATCGCCAATCTGGATCAAATTTCTTGCTGCACATGAACCATCTTGAATTTACCACAAAAAATACAGAATCATTGATCACTCACTGAAGAGTAGGATATTGTAGCTTTTTACATTATTATTATTATTATAATTAAAACATCAATATAAAAAAAATGCTTTTATTTGAATCAAAATAAACTTCGCACATGATAAAAATCTACAAATCTACGAGATTTGAATGTTGCACGAACTGTGCAATCCAAGCTTTTTTATGATACATTATTTCGGAGTAGCCTATATGAAAATTTTAAAATTGAATATCCAGTTGTAAAGTTTTAAACGCAATTATTATGAGTTTCTTCTTATGAGTTTCTTCTACGAGACAACAGCCCTTCTTCCGTTCCATACTCTAAATGCAAACTTATAAAAATATATCTATACAAAAGGCATTTTGCTTTCCTTTTAACGCTTTATATTATTAGGCTAGGAAATCTTCAAAATATACAAAGAAAAATGGTGACTAAGTTTATTCAACGAGAAGCGATAAAAAACATTTGCTCGTGACTGTGTGTCTCTCTCTGGCACCATTTCAAACCGAGAGGTTTGTCTCTCGCTGGCACCATTTCAAACTGAGAGGTTTGTCGTGTGTGTGTGTGTGTGTGGTGTGTGTGTGTGTGTGTGGGTGGGTGAATGGTGCCAGGGAGAGACACAAGGTCATGTTCCTCTATCCTATCCGACAATGAAACACTATTTATTTTATCACTTCTTGTGGAATGGAATACTAATTATAAGTCACGTTTTAAATAAACATTTGGGGGGTAACTACAAAGTGGGAAATTGCGTATGAAATGCTCTGGCTAATTTAAAACAAACATGTATATACAAAAAAAAAAAACAAATGCGACCATGGCACTCAATAAATTAAAAAAATGCTGCAAAGGCAGATTTGAACAAAACTTACTAAGCATACACCTTAAACATAGCTTCAATACATTGTACCGGCTTTTTGTAAACTTCTTCACACAACTATCAAGAAATTATTAATAAAAACAGATGGCTGTGTGGGCATCGCGAGTGCTATGAGAACAGAGGATTTAGAGACTACGCTAGGTGTTGCGGACGTCGGCGAGTAAGAGAGACTGCCGAGGTGTCAAATTTGGCAAAGAGACAGCAATAAATCAAGCGGCCCCTCACCACACGGCCCAGTGAGCGACAGCATGGCTGCCCGAAAAGGCAGCGCCAGGAAAAGGCGTTGACACCACCATGAGAAGACCAAAATGAATGAAAGCATTAAACATTGAATAAAAACAATATCTTTCACTATTTTTAGTGCGATGTAGATTCATTGGTTTATTGCAAATGCAATCCGGCAAACTTCGCTATGTCAGATCGGACTTACGCCAATAGCGGTAGCTTTAAAAGACCATAAGATCGGCAGCACATTAAGAATGCAGCAGATAGGCCAATGGAATATTTACAGTCAAATTGGACACAGTAAAATTCTAGAGCAGACAAGATTAAATTACATTTTGTTCAAATCCGCCTTGACATATCGTTACAAAATTCTACACTAACACTATTTTGAATACAATATCGCTTCTATCACTTTCTTTCGCCATGCACTACTCTTACTCAATGGCACTATATGACACTGAAAACAAACTAGCGAGATTTTTTCCAGGCCAAAAAATCCTTTCAAGGCATACTCGATGAAATTGGCAAATGCGCCGTTTTATGTCCGAAATCTAATTAAATCGAGAAGACATCAAAAGGCATCATTTCTATTGGCATCGGTTTCATTTTTATAATAACTCCTTTAACCACGAAGTTGCAGTTCTTTACCCAAACCTTTCGGTCATTTACTTCTAGGCTCAAAGTATAGCTTTTGGCGTTGAAGGAGGGCTTATGGAGGTTCAAGTTACTAATGTGCTCTTTTAAAGACATATAGAGGAAAATTAAAAATGTTTATAAGCCATAATAAAAATTATCAGTTACTTGCAGAAAGTCGCGGATTGTGGATCAGTATTTCAGGTTTTCTCTAGGCAAGGAAGAATGACTAATGCAGCATCCTTATTGCAAGGTATTGTTTTTAACCTCTAGAGCCCCAATTGGCCGATATCGGCCACAACACGATTCGGCGTGACGGTCCCGTTTTAATTTTATTTTAATTTAATTTGTTTTATTTTATTATGTTTTATTATGTTAATGTTTTATTTTAATTATGGGTACAGTGGTTTGGCAGTAATTAATGTTTTGGTGAGAATGTGTCATAATTCATTTTTTTTACAAATTTTTACTAATTTTTTTTGGGATATCAACTTGTCAATCGGTTGAGGGGCCAAATTGACCAAAAAGCCAAAAATATATTCTCTAATCGTTGAAAAATTTGCTGATTCCAGCGATATATACAACTCACTTTCAAACAAAATGGACTCGATTGCGTTTCTTCCTGAACTAAATTAGGAAATTAGTTTGTGATCGGGACATGACTACGTTAGAGCGTAATGTGAAATGGATGATTAGTACTTTCCCGCATTAAAACTACCCACCGAAAATAAATTAGCCGAATCTAAGACCGCACAAAATGTGTTCAAACTTATTCGGACGGCTACAAGCTTGACAGGTAGTTTTAGTATATAGAATAGAATAACTTTATTGTGCTATAAAAACATAATGAATATTACATTGGTTTTATAAAAAAGTCAATTTATGCACAAATGGCGGAGATGTAAATAAACTTTTGACATTATTCTTGTAGCAAAAGTGTGTTGAAAATATTAAACAAGCGTGCGAGCTGCGATCGGAGCGAAATATCAATATAAAACAATTATAATTATAGGTAAGTACCTCATGACATGAATGCTGTATGTATGAATATAATCTGCCCAGCAGTGCTGCGCTGCCCGCACACTAAAGAGTCCACTAAAAGAGCTGACGATATCGACGTACCAGTTCTAAACTGCAACAACTCGAAATCTTTTGTTTCTAGATAATTGAGTTTAAAGTTTTAAAATGCAACTGCTAATTGAATATTAATAGTAAGTTTACATAATTATTAATAATTGTTGTAATATGTCTACTCTTTTATATGCTTGATATTACCTGTTCCAACAGTGACACTCCGAAATGTTGCTTTTTAGAACTTTTATGGATAGAAGTAGTCCACTATGACAAAGTGCAATATCTGCTTGTAGACACTGAAATATTTAATTTTTCGAGACGTCAGTGTTTGGAACTTGTAGATAAGGTAAATTTTAGCAATTTTGCATACTTAACTCAAAACGAAACTGGTTTTTTGAGTTGTTGCAGTTTAGAACTGGGGCGTCGATATATTCATTAGCTTGGAAAAGTACGACTTCGAGCTGTACTGTGGTAAAACTGAAATAGTTTCGGTGAATGAAGCTCGGGAGTTTTTATTCACAAAATATAAGGCTTTACAAAATATTTCCCCTATGAGAGATGCTCTGAGAATAGACCGCGAGGCTATCATCGAAGATGACAATTTATGCACAAATGGCGGACTTATCGCTATAGCGATATCTCACAATCAACCATTCAGTGCGGAAAATCAACGATGTTCATTTCTAATTCTTCTTTAACCCTTTCCGGCCTCGGTCCCTCAGCCGTTTGACAAGTTACTGTCCCAAAAAATGTTGGTAAAAATTAGTAAAAAAATTGAATTACGACACTGTCTCACCAAAACACCCCTCTTATCGTGGGGTAAAAATTCAGCCGTCACTTCTGCGTGTGATAGTTTATATTGGATTTTATATCCAATATTGGAACGCTCACATTCCGCCGTGGGTAGGTTGCATCCAATGATGGACGGGTCACATCAGTCGGGTTAATTACTGCCAAACCACTGTACCCATAGTTAAAATGAAACATAATAAAACATAATAAAATAAAATAAAACAAATTAAATTAAAATAAAATTAAAACGAGGCCGTCACGCTGAATTGTGTTGTGGCTGATATCGGCCAATCGGGGCCTGAGGGGTTAACATATTGCCCTGCCTCGTTCGGGTGAACTAATTTCCAATTTTAGTTCATGAAGAAACTCAATCGGGCCCAATGACTTTTTAGTCACTTTACCTTTCGACCGCCTATGTTATTGTTATTATTAATTTATTCTGCTCATCGCTCATACATTTTTTATATATTTTGCATAATTTCACTCGAAACGGCAACTTCATGGTTAAAGCCTTACTTTATGAAACCATGAACTGCCAGAAAAAGAACAAATCTAACCCATGCTCGAATTGCTTATAATATCCAAGTCTTGACTTCTCCGCGACATTTCCCTAAGCTCCGTCTCTTTGGCTCCGCGGTTGGCGCCGTTCATGTCGGCCATCATAGAATGACGCTTCGACTTGTGATTTTCCTTCGGAAGGGTGGCGCACGGTTGCGAGACTCTTCTATTGTCGCCATGATTCGACTCGCCGTGATTCGAAATCGGTAAGCTATCGTGTCGCCTGATTGGCTGCTGGGCCGACGCAAGCTCTTTCTCCGAGTTAGTCAAATTAGGGAGATACGTCTGGAAGGTCGGTCGACTGTTCTGAGCGGCTTCTTTGATCGAACCTGCAAAATTCAATAAGAATTAATAGTTTTAAAAAAAACACTAAAAACACGCTTTTATAATGTTGCTTGATGGACGCTTTTATAATTTTTATCAAGCAACCACATCAGACCTTGAAACCTAATCATGGTCAAAGTTTATTCCAAGACTTTTCTAACAAGTCCAAACACAGCTATGATACGATGTTTCATCATGAAGTTCCAGTTCATATCTTCCGACTCCATCATCAGATCAGTTCGACAGTACCATATTGTTGTATTGTCTGCCAATTTTCATGACGCTACGATCCTTGGAAGATGGTTAAATTAGTTACCTTAGAATCCATTACATAGTTAGTTACATACAGGTCGACCTAATAAAAGCATGTTAATAAATTTATTCCCGATATGAAATGCCAAAAAAGTAGCTATACAATGTCTGCCTAACTAGGCAGAAGCCCTTACCATTATAGAATCGACTATATTTGGAAGGTAGATTAAAAAAAATCTGGAACGGGCAAAAAAACACAGTAATTGAACAGGTTTTTGTTTTTATTTTTATTTTTTAACATAGTTCCCTTCCAGGGCGATACACTATTCCCAGCGGTACTCTTTTTTAAGCCCTCAGAATAATACGATTTTGGGAACTCTGCAAAATAGGCATTCGTGGCGGCGATAACCTCCTCATTTGCAGTGAAGCGCTTGCTCCCGAGCCAAATCTGCATGTTGAGAAACAAAAAGAAGTCGCACGAGGCTAGGTTTGGAGAGTACGGGGGATGCGACATCACCTCGTAGCCCAATTCAACCAAATTGGCCGTGGCGATTCGGGATGAATGGGCCCGAGTATTGTCGAGGTGGAATAGCACTTTTTTTAGCGAGTTTATTATCATAGGACAACCTCTTACAACCAACCATACTATGAAATGTCCATATGTATGTGTGCAAACATGTATGTGTCTTGTTTTTTAATGCAATCCACATAATTGAAATGTAATTCCGTTAATTTTATCCCAATGGAAAACGGTGACAGTCGGGAATCAAACCTGGAAACCTTATGATGTAAGATCAGGCGACATAACCACTATGCCAGTATGTATAGGATGTGAGATCTCGCACAGGCAGTTTGAAGCCGCTGGATACGCTTTTGTTTCAGACTTACGAATACAGGGTCATTATTAATATATTATATTATATACCCTTGTTAATAAACTAGATTTTATAAAGCACAAAGAATATGATGATTCTTACCAATAGTTTTGGATAGCCAAGGCGGCCATGCCTGCTTTGTAGACGCGTTGATATGCGCCAAATGCGTGAGGCGGTGCGACAGTTCTTGATTACTGCACTGCGCTTGCACGTGCGCTAACTTCGTCTGCGCCAACTCGAGCTCTAGCTCGCGAACACGCGATCTAAGGACGTCAACGCTGTCCGTCGTTGACACATCGGTTGCTCCATCCAAAAGTGGCATATCTGTCAAAATTGAAAAAAATCGGTTGAATGCTACCTTATCCATCAGCTAAGAAAGCTAGTTTATTTGATGATTACCACGTTAATAATGAATATTGACACCCAAAGACTTCCCAGGCAAGCAAACAACCCCCTCCCAGTCCGCGCGCCAAATCCCTCAATTTTGTAGTATTAAAAAGGTATTTTTACAAAAATTATGTAGTATTTTCTTAAATACGGTGGTATTTAATTTGTCTTTGGACTTGACTCTGGATTGGACTCTGGAGGTTGATTCGGTCTCTAAGCAGTATAAATTCCCTGAAAGTCTCGGATGCACAGCCCTCCGTCCAGATATAACTCTTTACTCTCTATCTCGGAAGGTGGCTCTTATTGTAGAATTAACTGTTCCATGGGAATCAAATATCCCAAAAGACCACGAGTACAAATTAAATAAATACCATGATCTTGCAAATGCCGTAACCCGGAACGGCTTCACTGTTCACCTTCACGCGGTGGAAGTTGGCGCTCGTGGCCTGCCAGCTAAATCTCTATTTCACCTCTTTAAAGATCTTGGCCTTTCCAGAAAAATAATCAACTCTTTCTTAGAAAAATTATCTAAAACTGCGATTTGCGCATCTCAAATTCTATGGCTTCGAAGGGGGAGTGAATGGGTGGCAAGGTGAACGCTCACATGTGGCAAGACAGCTGTCCTAAACCTACCACAGCCGGTTCGTAAGTCCGGAATCCACTGCTCACCCCCCAGAAGTGTAAAAAATTGTATTATGATGGGCCCGACTCCGGTCGGTGAATTCCATGGCAGCTCCGTTTGTATTTATTATCGCTTGTATGCAAGATATTCGAACCAAAATTTCACAATGTGATTTCGGTCCAACAAGGAATCTGTGTACCGAATTTAAAGTCTCTACCTGCAATATTTTGATATTGAAGTATGACTAGTGCGCCCTCTGGTGGACCGCAATTTCAACTACAATCTTTTCAACTCTTGCCATGACCAAATGATGCCTACATGCGAAATTTCAAGCTCAATCAGATAAAGTGTGTAAGCGCTATGCCGAGGAATACACACAGACGCACAGACACAGACAGACTTCAGTATAGAAATGGTCTTAATCTTATGGGGAGGGGTAAAAATGTAAATAAATATCCATCTACCATTTCGACCCCTCCATTACAAAAAATTTTGCACGTTCACAATACTTCCCTCTGCAGGTAAAATAAAAAAAAACAGTTGTGTCACCCCAAGACTTTCCTGTCAAGTAGCAAGGAATTTAATTCATATGAATATTAATATCATAAATCCTGCCACAACCCCCCTACCCCCAACCTAGCGCCACCCTTTAGCCTTCGAAAATTGAAATCGAAATCGACTCCGACTTCTCTGACTTTTTCGACTGTTTCGACGTTTTCGCCTTGTTTGACTTTTTTGACATTTTTGATTTTTTCCACTTTTTGATTTTTCTATATTTTGAACGTCTGGGTACATCAGCCATGTCATGGTGGAACATGGAAGTTGCTATAATAAATGAATGCGTATACAAAATTTTGGGTCTCTGCTGTTGACCGTTGAGGAGAGCCAACCCAGGGTGGACGAATTTCAACCACAATCTTTTCAGCTCACGCCATGCCCAAATGACGCCTGCATGCCAAATTTCAGCTCAACCGGATGAAGCGTTTCGGTGCTATCGTTGGAGAATACACTTAGACAGATACACAGAGGCCCGTCCACAATACTTTCCTTAAACAGGAAAGTAATAAATGATTCTGATTCAACGAGAACAACATATTATCTGTTATGAAACGCGACAATCTTTAAACATTCTTTACAGCATATAGGTTGGCCCAAATCAATTTATTTATGTTTGATAACTAGGTTTTGAATCACTGGCATTGAACCGCGAGCTCCGCATAACTTTCGTTAATACAAAATGGTTATGTTCAGTAAACGAATGCGGTAAATCTGAAAGTGGTGAAGGTTTAACATGTTTCAATTCGTTATAGAGAACTATCATAGAATGAATTGAAGTACAGTAGAGCGTCGATTATCCGAACTAATTGGGGGACAAGGGTGTTCGGAAAACCGATTTATTTGGATAATCGAAGTGTATAAAAAACTGTAATAAAACCATATATGGACATAATAATATGTATTATCTATGTAATCTGTTTTAACTTTTTTTTATTTATTACAATAGTGTGTAGTAATCCAGTGAGCAAAATAGATGTGTGTATGTAATACATACGTACATGAAGAGGAACGAATTAACGCTTAAAAAGTCCTTAATTTTAGTCTGTCCAAGCAAGCCTACTCTCGCTTATGAGCAGCTAATTCCCGCACATTTTTCAGTACAGATATCTGATACTGGTCGCTTTAAATGAGCTTCAAACCATCGCAAGACAGTATCTAGACATGTAAATGCTTCAGAAGGTGTAGGTTTTTTCATCTTCATTTTCTGATTCACTAGTCGATGAGGTGCTGGCGGCGTCAGCATTATCAGTCACGAGGTCTACAATATCGCTGTCCTGCATGATTTGATACCCTGAATCTGCATCATCAACCCTCATCCATTCTTGAACGTCTTCTTCATCACATTCATGGCAGAGTTCTGTTTTTAACCGAGAGTCTGCGGCCGCAGCAGTTCGGTTAAGCGGTCGTTCGGTTGACCGACGTTCGGATAATCGATGCTCTACTGTATTTAAAAAATACTGTTGTCCTACTTTAGAAATTAAAGGAAAAAAAAGCATTTTAAGTATTACTTTTACCATTTATTATCTCAATTCAATGGATTGAATAAAATTGTTTGACACAGTAATGTAGGGTAGACAGAGAGTAAGATGTAAGAGCTTCGGCCTAAAAACCAGTGTGAAGAAAACCGAAGTGATGGCCAACACACTTAATGAAGAACCTCTATCTATTAAGCTCGGAGAGACTGTTCTGAAGCAAGTGGACAAATTCAAATACCTTGGTAGCAATATAACAGCAAAATGTGACCTTGACTCTGAACTGAACGGGAGGATAGGAGCTGCTTCTGCAGCTTTCGGTAAACTCCGTAGCAAAGTCTTCAGTTCACACGACAGTAAGCTGGGAACAAAAGTGTCTGTCTACATGGCGATCGTCCTCCCAAACCTCCTCTACTCGTCAGAGACATAGTGCCCATACCGAAAGCACATTCGCGCACTAGACAAATTCCACCTTCGATGTCTACGCGACTTAACCCTTGGAGTAAATAGGTATTTTCATGGATGCATCTGTCTCTTTTGCAGGATTTTCGGCGACATCGACCTTAAAGTACTATAACTACGAAACTACTACACCAATCATAAAAAGAACAACTGCACAATGATTGCATTGAAATTTCGAATATACATAGAATATTGAAATATCATTTTGTAAAACAATTAGATAATTATGAATAAATATGAGAACATCAAAGAAGTGAAAAAAAACGCGCGACCAGATTTGGTCGACTCGTACTCAACGGATAATTGTTTCGCGACCAGATTTGGTTGACTCATACTCAACGGGTTAATGAACATCAAGTGGTCGGACCGTGTGAGGAACACGGAAGTTCTTCGACGTTCTAAAGTCAGCGGAATAGAAGCATACATGATGCGACGACAGCTAAGATGGTGCGGACATGTCTCCCATATGCCTGATGAGAGAGTGGCAAAGCGTATCTTTTACTCTGAACTAAAGAACGGCAAGCGGAAACAAGGCGGCCAGCTCCTCAGATACAAGGATGCTCAGAAGAGGCACACGAAAAGGTGCAACATTGAGCCCTCTCAGTGGGAGAGTAAAGCAAAAGATCGCCCCAAATAAAAAAAAATAAAAAAATTACAATGAAGTCACTAGAATCTATAATGCAGTTGCTATGGCGACTGGAGGATATATATGTAGGGCAGACTTTTATATTTATAATTATGGTAGTTTGGTAATAAATATTGACTTAAAAATAATGTGGCAGTTAAGTAAAAACTAACAGTACCTTATAAATCGATAACAAAAGAAAATCGACTTGCATTCAATAGTTTTTGGTCGTTGAATTTTGACATGGTTTATGCTGACAGAGTTTGATCATGTCGGGAAAGAACATACAGTATATGTATGTATATACTTACTGGTAGTATTCGCCTGTGCGATGGCCGTGGAGCAAACCTTACAATGCTGAACGGCAGATCTCGTCGCGTGCAATTCGGCATCGAGCCGCGCCGCAATCACTTGGTAATCTCGCGCGACGGTTGCGCTTCGTTCTGCGTCGCGCTGAGAGCGTTCGCACGATTCCCGCAGGGACGCTATAGCAGTTTCGAAGCTTGACTTTTCCAGCTGCAGCTGGGTGTTGCTCGAACGGAGCTGCTCTAGTTCCGTGTCCATTTTTTCAGTCTCCACTTGTTCTGCAAACACGAATGACAAATGCTCGTGGAAGGGTCTCTTTCAGCAAAATGAATTTACGTTTGATACTATCTGATCTGAAGACACAGCTGGCCTAAATCACCAACTCTCATTTGGAATTCAAATTTTAAACCTACCTTTGGTTAAGTTTTCAAACTCTAGTTGATATTTGGGCAGTCGTTTCACTTTGATGGAGCAAGCGTGTTTCACTATCTGCCGAGCTACTTCTTCCGTTCGACATTTCTTTGGTAAAGTTACTCTGAAATACAAAACAAATAAATAAGAAATGATGCAATCAGGCAAAGAGTATTGTTTGGAATAAACCCCAACAAAAGAGATATTGTTTGGAATTCGCTATGGCAAATCTATCTGCTATTTTCAAGATTACCAATATTACCTAAAATATTTGAGAATTCCCTCAAAATCGGTTTGAAGCAGGTCCTTTTTCGATTTTGATAATAAAGCAAGGGCAATTTGAAAGAGAGTATCTATGCCTTGTAAAAGGAATACGTCAACTATGTGGAACACCTGAAACAAGATAAAACAACATCAGCACAGTTAACTCCGCTTAAGGAGGGGTACCACCTTAAACATTTTATTTATTATTTATTAGGAATTGATTTGTATAAAACATTGATTTTGGCTACAAAAATAATAGGAACCGAATGGCAAAACCCTAACCTCATGCTTGTTTGATTCTGTCACCCAATTAGGACTAACCCATTCTAGGGTGGACAGAGATAAAATTTGACATGTTCCTCAGTATTGTGAAATGCTTTTATGGAATGAATAAATGATGATGATGATGATGAGATCTTATAGTACAATAAGCTATTTAAAAGTTAAAATTATTTAAGTAGCTCATAAAATTTATAAATTGGGTCATAAAAATAAATTGCCTTAAAATAAGGTCCTAAAAAAACGCATTCCAATATTAATATTGGCATTAAAATTGACCATCAAATTCCGTTAACCCTTGGAGTAAATGGGTATTTTCATGGATGCATCTGTCTCTTTTGCAGGATTTTCGGCGACATCGACTTAAACTACTATAACTACGAAACTACTACACCAATCATAAAAAGAACAACTGCACAATGATTGCATTGAAATTTCAAATATAGAATATTGAAATATCATTTTGTAAAACAATTAGATAATTATGAATAAATATGAGAACGTCAAAGAAGTGAAAAAAACGCGCGACCAGATTTGGTCGACTCGTACTCAACGGATAATTGTTTCACGACCAGATTTGGTTGACTCATACTCAACGGGTTAAATAGAGTAAGACAAATAGAATACACTTAAAACTAAAGGAATGATATAAGATAGAAAAGAAAATAAAAAAAACATCACATTGTACAGTGTAGGCCAAAAGGTGTTGGCGAATTGATTTCTTAATTTCTCGGAATCTGCTCATTGCGGGGAGGCAGGGTGTATATTGCTAGAAGCATTGCTTCTTGGAAATTTAGTTGACATGAAGGACGATGTCATTAATCGACTTAACTTCTTTAATCTGAGGCTCGACCATTTCAACGATTTTTTAACGTGATGTTCACTGACGTGGCGAATTTCCTTAGTATCAAGTGAACAAACAAAATTGTGGATTCTGGTCAGAGAACAATCCCCAACGTCTGCATGAGAGTCCACGTAACAGCCCTAAAATTGTCGTGTGGGTTGCAATATCGGCAAACGGTGTTATCGGGCCATACTTTTTCGAGGACGAAAGAGGGCACGCGGTGACGGTGAGAGCTTCCTAATTATCGCAACATGTTAAGAGAGTTCGCGGTCCCAGCTCTGCAAGAATTTCAATGCGATACCTCGAGGATATGGTACCAATAAGATGGTGCAACATGCCATACCGCTAGGTTGTTTATACCTGCTGAAGGAAACGTTTCCAGGAAGACTCCTTTCATAAAAAGGGGATATTGAATGGCCCCCTTGTAGCCCAGACCTAACTCCATGTGATTTTTTGGTCTGAGAATCTGGGACTTTGTTTTCAAGAGTGTCAAGCAGCCGAGGGTCGTCATTTAGAAAAAAATATTTTTAAGACATAAAAATTCCAAGATTTATATTTTTCAAAAATAAAAATAAAAATTTTATGCTTCGTAGTTTTATTAAAAAATCATATTTAAACGGCCAACACCCTTTTGGCCCACCCTGTATAAACAAATAAAATATATAATAACGATTGCTATATGAAAAGTTAATATAAAGATCTAAACTTTGTATGACTAAAGTTTTATTTAGTAATCTTCTGTATCTTATGGGGAAACACACAAATAAATATAGATAAAAATGAGTATAAAATAACAATAAATGAATACCAATGGAGCCGATATAGAATTCAAAGACCGTGGTCAGGCCATTCGTAATATTATTAATTATTAGACTTCTGAGGGTTGAGCGGTGGACTCCGGACTAACAACCGGCTGTGGTACGTTTAGGACAGCTGTCTTGCCACGTTCACATTACTCTCCTTTCAAAGCCATAGAATTTGAGATACGGAAAATGCAGGCAGTTTTAGATATTTTTTCCTAGGAAGGTTAAACTTTTGGTTGAACTCTTATATGAGGTGAAACAGAGATTTTTCTATGATACCATGAGCACTAACATTCACCGCGTAAAGGTGAGTTCTGGGTGATGGCATTTGCAACATCATGGTATTCATTTTTTTGTACTCGTGGTCTTTTGATTCCTATGGAACTGTTAATTCTACAATAAGGGCTGTCTTCCGAGATAGGGAGTAAAGATTTATATCTGGACGGAGTGCTGTGCATCTGAGACTTTCAGGGAATGATATGACTGTCAGAGCCTCGTTGACAAGAGTCACTAAGGCTAATTACCTCGCGAATAACAGCAGGCTTTATATAAGATAAAAAACGAATTTACCGAGTGAATTTTGTAGCACCCGATGTTTCGGCGACTTTGCAGCCGCCGTTGTCTAGGATAGACTGAAAGAGCTGTCAATCTGTTGTTACGCGTTTCTTATCTTATTTATATATTCGTTTTTTATCTTATTTATAATGTCAAATAACCGCGATAGTCTCCGATTTCAGCAGGAACTTTGTCATGGCAGATTTTCAGATTTCGATTTTTAAATAGCATTTTAAATAGCAAGTGACAATTTAACGTCATAAGTAGAAGTATCCTCTAAAGGGGTAGGAAATGTTTCAAAATTCATTAGTTTAGCAGTAAAACGTAATTAAAATTTTCAGCGACAAATAAAAATAAAACCAAGTTTTTTTTCCAAATTTTAGTAAACTTGTAAACTTTGAAAGGATGCAGTGGTTGACAAATCTGCTTTGTAGGCATTGCAAGTGGCCTACATATATATTATATAAATATATATTATACAAGATTAGCAAGATTTAGGTAAACAGAGAATTCATATAAAAACGATATTGTTAGTATTTATATACAAAATGGACCAAAAAAGGTACAGCGTTATTTTTGCATACGTAGGCTGATTTCTGAAATGTTAAATCGTACCTAAGTATTTGGCTATTTATCCATATATGTGTCGTCTCATTTCAAACTCTGCCAGATCCACTTAAAAAAAAACATTTTTACTCTATGGTATTGTCTCACTTAAGTTCTATGTTCTAGTTCTCACCAAAACTTCATTTAAAAAAACAATGCCAGATTCCAAGAAAATATTTAAAAAAAACAGCATTTAATTTCAAACTCCATTACATCCATGAGAAAGTCGCTATATACAAAAAGACCAATCCGAGTAGAGAAATCATCAGAAAACTCTCCTGTGTTTTGGAGATGCCACAGCCTAAAGTTGGTAACAAAAGTAGTCACATCCTACCTAGAGTTCATTAGAAAAACGCGCCAGATCCAAATATGAATATCAAAACCGGCTATATCCTATTTTCCCACAATAATATGCTTATTTTACCGCTTAATCAAATAAAATTTTAAAATATGCAATAGCAGTTTTACTTATCACATATTGCATAAATTTGAATCGGTCATTTTGAAAAGGGCAAATGGGGAACTTTTTCGGAAATTAGTTTTTTGATGGAAATCGATTCTTCACACATTAACGCATGTTCAAATTGAAAATAGCTTTCTAAAATATGCAAGAGTCAATTTGGTACTTTTGTTAATGTACATCTGTGGGCAAAAAGTAAGGTGAATATTGTTATAAAATGAAAAAAAGACAAGGATAAGAAGAGTGAGAAGGGGGGTTAGGGGGAAGGTTGGGGGGTTGATGTTGGGGGGGGGGGGGGGGGGGGTAAGGGGGGAGGTGGAGTGGTTGTAAGGGGGGAGAGGAGGGGGTTATTTGTACATAAATAAGAAGTATGATTTCGTTTATTTTTTAAACATTACTGTCATTAATTTGACCGTCGATCTCGACGGGTTTCAGCTAGTTAATATTTATCATGTAACTCTTATTAACAGAAAATTGACGGATTCAGACCTGTCTGGATCTGACGGAGTATGATATTAGACAACACTTCATTTATAGTAGAACCACTTGTACGAATGCTGTTTTTGAGGACTTGGTTGAGAAGAGAAACATATATGCATTTTGCTGAGAAACATATATGTATTGAACTTTGTCACATCGAAATAAAAGAATGCAGAATATTAACACCGCGTAGGTGTTAAAAGTGATGTATTATCAAGCCACTAACTCCTTTGATTTATTTGGTTGCTCACTTTTTGGACTGCCTATGATCTGGATCACTAAGATCCCCGGATTAGACAAGATCCAGAGAACAGCAAGACCTCGCTAAACATAGTGTACACTTACCAATGGAAGAGGAAATCTGGCAGTGAAGAGTGTGAGGAACCATTGAGAGGCAAACATGTGCGGTTCTACACCCATGACCTGGAAATGATGCCGCAGGTCTCCCATTTGTTCCTAGAACCAAAGATAAAATTATATGAAAGCCGATAAGCAAGACGCTTGTTGATAAACCTATTAAAATTGATTCCGGGTTTGACTGAATTTTTGTAGAAGAAACAAGTGGCACCATTGCTTGGATAACTATGGAACTATGTAGACCGAAGCTTCGTCTACCTACTTCCCTTATTTGATTTTAGCGGTTGGCGGGCTGTGTCTCGTATACACGTCACCTGCATCAGTGTGTCTTTATACATTGACATTTTACTTTCCTCGCCCGCCAACCGACAGAGAGGGAAAGTTTTGTGGACACACAATTTCTTTTTTTCGAGATGGGAGATGGAAAATATATTTTGTGCCCACTTGAGATGCCAGATTGCCACATGTCCAGATTGAAGTCTGTCTGTCTGTATTCCTGTATGTATAATTGTCCGCGTATATTATGCAGCATTATTTGGTCATGGCAATTGTTGAAAAGGTTGTAGTTGAACTCGGTCCACCAGGGGCACACTAGTCATACAGCAATCTCAAAATATTGGATTCAAAGACCTGAAATTTGGTACGCAGATGCATAGACATTGTGAAATTTCACAATAAAGAGTAGAAACCAACAGTACAAATTTTGCTCCATAGAGTACCTCCATAAGCCTGTGTAACTGATAGAGTCGCATATAGAGAGCTTCAAATCCGTCTTTGTACAATTCTCTCAGTCCGTAGCCATACATCAGTCGGACCAAGACGCAGAATGCTTGCTCTTCCGGCATCTGAAACAACAAAAATACAATAATGATTTAATGTGGATGTGACCGCCCTGGGCGCTGCCTCCATTGGGGTGCTCCGCCTCCAGGCCCGTGAAGACTGTGAGACTCTCCTGATCCATACTCGTCCTGGAGAGTTCTGCCACAGCTGCACTTTCAATAGCGTTCCAGCACTGAAGTTACTAGCTTTATTTGCAACCAATTAATGTTCAGACGTTTATCCACCAAAATAGACTTTTCAATTTTAACGTGGGGACTTCACCTTATTTTTTCAGGCCTAAATATTTGAATTTACATGATAATAAGATGTCAAAAAGCTATGGTGCCAATTCATTAAAGCAGTGGCAAAAACGAATAATAGTTCTAGATAGTTCTAGATATTTATTGATTCAATTATATACAAGTAATACATTTAATTTAGTATTCGAATTAGGTATAGAAAATGGGAAAAAGTGAATTATATTTTCATTGACTTATTTCATTCACAGCTTCAAAAATTAAAAATGAACAATTTTCGATAGACGACAGGAAGGAGACCAGATAAAATATTATCTCATAATATGACTAGATTGAATTAGGCAATAGAGTCCGATCGAATTCGATTTAGTTTACGATTTTTGGCAATATTCGGTTATTAAAGGATTTTCAGTTTCGGCTGGAAAAAAGTCAGTTGTGTTACCCCAAGACTTTCCTACCCCCTCCCCCAAGTAGACAAACCCCCCCCCCCAAGTAGACAACCCCCCCCCCCACCCCGCTAGCGCCAACTCAATGCCAATTTGTAGTATTTTCCATGGTATTAAAATGGTATTTTTCCAAAATTATATTGTATTTTCTTTAATATGACGGACTCTAAATACTATTTGTGTCACTTGCATATGAGATATTCACCATAGTTTGTGTTGCACCTTGGTTTGTGAAAAGTCAATAGATCTCAGAGTCAAGGAGCTTGTATGCTCACCCTACTCAGGAGATGGACTGATCACTCCAGAATGAACTATTTTATATAAGAGCGATATAACTGGTGCTACTTGCTGGTCCTCCAACGTCTTTAAACCATAGCGTTGTAGTCCTTCAGCGTGTGACAAGCCGGAGGAAAATGAGCGGAAATTTAGGCGACTGTTTGAGAACCGCTACCTGAACCGTTTGAATTACTTACGTGTAAGAGCAGAGTGGCAGCTACGAAGCTAAGACCCTGGCAGTAGCCGACTTCCTCATCATAGAGGGCATAAGCTCTAGCCAATCGTAGGAGAGAATCCTGTCCCAGGCCGCCGGCTTCTCGGAAATGGTCGTGGGCTGGAAAAGTCCTTGCTATATCCCGCCGGATCACACTCTCGCATGGACACTCCTAAGAGACAAAAAAACACAATTAATATGCACAGGACGTATCATCGGTGAGCACACAGACAGTTTAAAAAGTACCGAACCTTATGTGAATCGCTTATTACTTACGGCATAACTGGATGGGGTGGATGTGGTACAACCCTGCTAGAGCCATTGCAAGTTGCGCAGAAATTTATATTAAAAATTATTCTACGTAGACCATATCGCCATCCCACTAATGAACTTTATAAGGAAGCTAAAGTTCTTGACTGTAGGCAACTTTTTCTAAAAACTTCCCTCTTAAGGCTATTTTTGGACAGTAACTCAAATTTAGGAATAACTCAGAACCGGCGACCAACGAGACAAGTTTTAGAAAATAGCTCAATAATACCCAGAAGGAAAACATCATTTGGACAAAGACATTACTCTTTCATTGCGCCGAGATTTTACAATCTGATCAATATGGAAATAAAAATGAATTTGACATTTAGGGAATTCAAAAATAAACTAAAGAAATGGTTATCGAATCATGACAGACTAACCATACATCAAATGTTAGAAATAATAGTATAATAAAACTTAGGTGCACAAATTATTAACATATTTTTAAACATATATGTTAAGTATATTTTAACATTGAACTAACTACCAAAAATTATTTGACTTTGACAATGAAGTATACTTTTTAGACTAGGTAATTTTATATTAATAAATATTAATGACCGTTTCTTCCTTTTCTCACATATAACTTTATTTATTTTATTTAATCGAATTTTATATGATATTTATTGCCGATTACATAATGGAATTGCATTTTATTTATTATATTATCTTTTAATATTTTTTTATTATTATTATTTTTTTATTTTATTCTGAAGACCACATTTTAGGGCAATTTAGTGTCATTAGCTTTTTACTAAAACTTGTATATTTGTAAGCAACCAAGCAATCAAGCAAACTTGATTGTAATATTGGAGTCCTGTCCACCCTAGAACGGGCTAGTCCCAGTTGGGTGACAGAAACAAATAAGCAAAAGGTTAAGGTTTTGCCATTCGGTTCCTGTTATTTTTATAAGCTAATCAATGTTTCATAGTAATTAATTCTTAAATAAATAAATAAATAAATAAATAAATTATTTTGTTCCGAATAAATAAATGAAGTACAGGAAGAGTCCTTCGGTGCATGAAATGTATAGGGAATATTGTAACGAAAATCCCTTTTCTGTGCACTTAGCACAATATTTGTATCGGTATTTAGATTTTTATTATTCCTTTGTTTTTTGTCCTTATAAAAATGTTTTCTTTCAAAAAATAATTCATAACCTATATATGCATTTGACAGTTAATTATCATTGAGTTTTTCAACAGATTTTCCGTTAGGATATAATTAACGGAATCACATTTCATTTCTGTCGATCGACAAGACACACTTAGACACATGTTACAGGCACACATACTTATAAACACTTCATAGTAGGGTCGGTTAAGAGATTGTTGCATGACCGAGTCTTGATCGATGCCGTATTCTTGCATGGGTTGGTAAATAATTCCATCGATGCGAACGCGATTTTGGAGCGCATTGAATTTTATGTTCCTCCCCGCCCTGTTCGATCGCATCGACTATTTCATCTCCCTGTGGTGAAAACCAACGCATCTCAAAATGCATTTCTATACAGAGCGTGTCATAGATATAATACAGACTTTTTAAGTGTGGACATATTACACTCATCAAAAACCTCTTATAAGAACTCAATTAAAAAAAATCTAGAGTCTATCTAGATGATCACAAAACATTTATACATATTATATTTCATTTAATTTAGTTCAAGGACATAATTTTATCTCAAGTATGTTCATTATAATAACTATATATCATACCTAAAATTAAATATAAATATATTTATATACATACATAATATATTTTTATCTATTTTGTCTCTCCCTTTCACCTCACTTCCCATCCTGATTCCCCCCATTCCCAAGCGGAAACAATATAAAATTATATTACGTTCATTTTGTATACTTTATATTCGGAATCACATTAATGGATTTTTGTCACTTTTAAATAGGTTTTTATTGCATTGTATGTAGTTCTGTTTGGTTCCAGAATAAAATAAAATTAAAAAAAAAAAAAAAAAAAAAAAAAAAAAAACTATATATGCATTTGACACTTAATTGTCATTGAGTTTTTCAATAGATTTTCCGTTAGGATATAATTAACGGAATCACGGAATCACATGTTACAGGCACACATACTTATAAACACTTCATAGTAGGGTCGGTTAAGAGATTGTTGCATGACAATAAACTTGCCCATTGTGAAATTTCACAATTAAGAATAAAAACAAACAAATAAACATATATGAGTATGTCTGTGTTGCAATGTTACAATATAAACAAAAAAAAAGTATTCAGACTGCGGATATAAATTATATACTTTATGCCATAATATCAAAATAAAATTATTCTAGTTATGCATTACCGTGTTAATTATGTAATTTATTTTATTTAAAGTTTTTCTTTTTGTTTTTTTTTAATATTGGATTATGCAACTCGGGCACTCATATAACTTTGTTGAAAAACTCAAACTGAGAAGTTAAGTGGGTTATTTCTCTACGAATGGCAGCTGCTCCATCGCAAACTGTTGGCTCCCAGTTTGGGGAGCTAACGGGCCCGTGATGAGGTGGCCACGATGACCCATGTGTTCAGGGTCGGTCACACTCACGGGTCAACACCCATCCGATGGCCTCCACGCATGGGGTGCGAACCTGGGTAGGACACTGGGTCAACCAGTCTCCCCTGGGAATCAAACCTCTGGCGCTCCTGGACGGTCTGCGCACCGAGCGGCGCAAGCCAATCGATTGTGCTCTCCGACTAACAGTCGGGGGAGTCTGGGAACTGTATTGTTTCCTATAGAGCGGGGGTGGTTGCCTACCTTACGGCGACTGCTCTTGAAATGACCATTGGCCATCCGATCCCGGTTCAGAGTCGGGCAAAGGACGCCTTGGTCCGCGATAGATTCGGTGCACACCGTTTCACCGCTTCGTAAGGGAGAGGACCGCGCAAGCGACCTCGAACTCGGAACCAATCGAGAGACCGGAGAAATCTGGTCACAATTGGAAGCAAGGGCGCGAGTGTCGGCCCGCCAGGTAACATACTGGCTATCTCGCGGTAAAGGCGTTGGCTTCTTGCGGGTTGTGGCGTAGCTAGACGTCGGATTTGTTATGTCCAGTCTTCTACGCTCACTGCACGGTCGATAGAACGAAGAATCGTTAAAACGTCCTGCGGTGACGGGTTCGCCCGTTGTGGTTGACATCTCAATATGTTGGCTCCCAGAAACCGTTCCCACTTTGGTGGTGAACGGTTTCATGCAGCTTGGGCCATAAGATCCATTTTGTTCTCGGATCGGCTCAACTCATGATTCAGCTTTTATTCAGAAGCCTCCTCGAGTGGAAGGCTACCCCGGGTAAGACTCCCGTGTCTCAGGCCTCAGGGCTGGTGGACCGGTTTCTCCCGGCGGGATTGCATCCCGGCGCCACGGGACGGTTTGCGCACCGGTCGGCGTTGCCGTTGTGCATTCTGACGGGGTCTGGAGGCTATGGAAATACACTGTTTCCTAAGCAGCGGGGGTGGATGTTCACCTGTTGTGATGCCACTCTTGAAATGACCTTGGGCCACTTAATCCCGTATGGCACTACGGGCAATGAACGGCCAGGTCCGCGATAAATTCAAACTGAATTACCGCTGTAATACAACAGGTAGAGGTCGCGTAAGCGACTTCGAACTCGTAACCAGTCGAGAGACCGGAGTAATCTGGTCGCAACGGGAAGTAACATTCCTGGCTATCTCGCGAATAAGGCGTTGGCCTCTTACGGGCATGTGGCGGAGCTTGACGGTGGATTGTTTTGTCCTAAGTCTTCTACACTCACTTCACGGGGGATAGAACGATTATTTCGTTAAAACTTCCTAAGGTGACGGGTTCGCCCGTTGTAGTTGACAACTCTACTACTGTTGGCTCCCAGATGATCATGTCAGAGGGACCGAAATGAATACTTTCCGAATCGAAAATCCAAATTTAATGTGCAAATGAAATGTCTCAAATAATCCAAATTTAAAGTGCCTTGTACCTCCTAATCCTCATACCTGCTGGTAACGGTATACTCCTGGATACTTGCGGAGCCGCTATTTCCAATGCTACTTGTATATTTCAGTTTGGCTCGTATTTTAGCCGACATTCATTTTAGTTATATATATTTTTATACCCATTATGGTAATGGCCCACCTTAATATCTAATGACAATTATCTTAGATGGCTGGCAGGCGGCGGTCACCATGCCCGACGCTGCTTAACTTCGGTGATCTGAGAGGAACCAATGTTTTATGGACTCTCGATTTCTCAATTTTCTTTTGTTGTTTCTCAATTTGTTTCTCAATGTTTCTCAATTTCATTTTAATTTATTTCATTATAAATAGCTTGTAATTCTCTACAAATTGAGATAGATGATTGAGTTTGTATATTTACCATGTAAATCAAATTGAAAGTTTTATTATTAGATCAAAACCGCATGGTAGCTGCTCGGAGTGTCTAGCAATACTGATTTTAAAATTATCACCGACGTGGAAATGGTGCTGGAGTTAAGCCGCACTCTGCCAGTCCCTACCCTCTTGCAGAGGCGGCTCAATAGTAAAGTCTTTATTACACTAAGAAACCAAATGTTGCGGAATATGACACGCAACATTCTACACAACGTTTTGCGGCACATTTACAAGACGCAGGATATGTTGCAAGCTTCCGCTCCGAGAAAGAGCGCACGTATCCCGCAAATCTCGCACCCTTTGTTACCGAGTGTGGTCGTGTGTCGGCAGTGTGGGGAAACGACGTTGTGCTTCAACTCGAGCTCAACGAGAGTTATGAGTTGTTATGCGGTACTTCAAATCGTGACTACGACTATAAGAAATAGAGGTCAAAATTGATACACTTCAATAACAATTTATTTGTGAAAAATAAAGCAGATAACCTCTATAAAATCGACTGACATTTCTAAGAACTATCTAGTGGGACTGGGGACATTTCTACAAGAACTATCAGGTAAGATGTTCCACGTAATACAGCAACAGACGCTCCATTTGTCCCCAAGCGTAGCCAAGTTTAAGTAAAAAGTAACTATGTGCCGATTAGAATTACTAAACACCATCTTGTATAGTCATGAAAACGTTACATCAAGATTTTTGAAATGTCACTCTGGTGAGGTGAGGTTCTGATGTATTCACACCAAAACTTCTAACAAATACTCTCTAAAGAAAACCTTAAAACGAATTCATATCCGGAACTTATTAACGTATAATGAAAAATGTATTGTATAGTGTATAAGAAAATTTGTGTTACCTTTGCAATGAGCACTCGATACGTATCCATGAGATGCTGATGCCTATCGGCTTCGGCCAATCGCTGCCAGACCTCCCCGCGAAGCGCTTCCGGGATGCCGTGTCTCACCAAAGAGGCCAGCTGCTTGGGCCTCGCTCCGCTTCCCGGCATGCCCAGCACTTCCGCGCTCCCAGGCGCACCGCCCACCGTTATGTTATTGGAAGTCCAACTGTCAACGTAATCCTACTTTATCTCACTTGAAGAAACAAAATTTAATGGCTAATTAGTTCGAATTTTGGCAGGTGATCAGTTTCAATTTTATTGCCTCGTCAAGTCGCAATTTGATCGTTGCTCAACCCTAAATTTTTCTTTGTCATCATCAAACTCTACCCCCCTCCCTTCCAGCCACACACTGCTCGCTGAGCTATGCCACACCAACGTCCAATTCGTGTGGACTGCCTAGGAAAGCATACGTTATAAAGTGCTTACGTAAGCATATGTTATTAAGGAAAGCATACGTTAAAAAATTAATTCTAATGTATTAGCAAATATCAATACTGTCACATATTATTAACAAACAAAACAGATCACAAAATAAATAATCAAATAAACATAATGAACGTATACTGATGAATAGCATAAAACATACAAAAACCTATACACTTGTATAAAGCAATGAGAATCTCACTGATACGGAGCTTGACAACAAAATGATAAATTACATTAGCATTATTAATTTCTGTAATAAATTCTAATGTAAAATAGCGATACAGCAGGGAATCGTACCCGGTAGCATGCACGTCCCTGTTAATGTCTTGTTTTTTTATTGCCAGTCATACACACAAAATATATTAAACGAAAGCGAATATTTCTACCAAGTATGAATATTATAATAAGTACAGAAGGCTACTCGCTCTCTAGGCAGCATCGAGAAAGTCACATTATTTTATGAAGGATTTGTCATAAAATGATGTGTTTTCCTGTCATCTCTTAAGACTATTTGTATTAGAAATCGTAATATCTCAAGCTACTTTCTGACATCTATTGTCTACTTGACGACGCTGTAAGGAGTTAAGGGACTCCTCTCCTGGAAGCGGAATGGAACTCTGAAGTCGATGCGGTTTAAAAGCTTGCTATTGAACCTTACATGCATTTTTGTGATGAAGAATAACAGACGTTGCGATAGAATTCACTATCATGACTGAAGTTACTGGGCTCTAATTATTTGTTTACCAGGTGTGGTGGTGTGGTAATTTATATCTATTTTAACCCCTCGAGCCTCAGAGGGACCGATCGGACTCAAACGTAAAAGCACAGTTGCGCCTCGTTGGGACCAATCGGACTCAAACGTAAAAGCACAGTTGCGCCTCGTTGGGACCGATCGGACTCAAACGTAAAAGCACAGTTGCGCCTCGTTGGGACCGATCGGACTCAAACGTAAAAGCACAGTTGCGCCTCGTTGGGACCGATCGGACTCAAACGTAAAAGCACAGTTGCGCCTCGTTGGGACCGATCGGACTCAAACGTAAAAGCACAGTTGCGCCTCGTTGGGACCGATCGGACTCAAACGTAAAAGCACAGTTGCGCCTCGTTGGGACCGATCGGACTCAAACGTAAAAGCACAGTAGCGCCTCGTTGGGACCGATCGGACTCAAACGTAAAAGCACAGTTGCGCCTCGTTGGGACCGATCGGACTCAAACGTAAAAGCACAGTTGCGCCTCGTTGGGACCGATCGGACTCTAAAGTTAATATTCTATAGTTCTAATATGCAACAATTCTAAAGTGCAACAAAGGTTTGGGAGAAATTAATATTTTGGTCGGCCGCCATAATAAATCTAAAACTTCCATAATTATACATAGTCTTTCAAAGACATGCGCTCGCGTAATCTCGCAGCTCGAGGGGTTAACCTTTTGAAAGCCAGCCTTCTTGCACAAAATGGCGCCGCCCCTTTTTGGGCGATTTTCTACTAACAATATTATTATTTTATGAATGATCTCTTGTTACCTAATAACTATTTCCATAACTGTATAATCAGAATTTTATTATTTTATCAACCTTAAAATAGCTCTCCTGGAAAATAATGTTTTACGAGTTTCCACCTTCAAAGTGGGTGTGATCTATTATTATAATGCTATGAGATCTTGTAAAATCTTACTGATGTGGACTTCTCGGTGTTTCGATTAAAGAATCTCACTGGGTGTGATAAGTACCTGCGCAACACTTGGGCCCAACTTTCCAGCACACCTTCACAGCAGTCTTTTGACACGGAACCAGTGCCACTCAGGAGGGGCTCCTCACCGTCTAAGGAGAGAAAAGATCAGTTAATGCACCGACTGTTCGCCCTTCTGTCTGTTGGACCGAAAAAACGAAAATATGGACTTGCTATTTAAGAACCCTCTCCAAGAATGTAAACATTTCTATTTTTTTAACTGTGTCTAACACGGGACATAGACTCTGTATGGAATATGTAAGTTACAACATCTCCTACCAGATACTTCTTCATCTGGCGATGGTGCATTCGGCTGCGGCTGTGATGGCGCGAGTGGCGATGGCAGAAGGCTGTACAGACTTAGTGTTAGGTTCACCCGGCTCCGGTCCAATTCTCCCGAAGTTTCCACGGAAGACACGGTATAGGAAACGCAACCGGATGCTTCTATAGACTGCAAACGAAAACTACTATTAAAATAGGCGAAGATGTTCTGAAGTTAGCAAGCAATGCTAATGGTAAATATAATACCAATAATATATTTCATCAATATTGCATGTTCAAAGCAATAATAATATAATATTTTAACAAAAAAAAAAAAAAGACTTATTTTTTTTTAAAAGGGCAGCAGCTATTTCATAGTCAAACTTAGAACGGGTCTGCGCAGTTGACCGTTGAGGAGTTCCCTCGTTAAGGTCAACCCTGGGTGCCGCAGTCCTATCTGGGTGAAACTTAGAACGGGCTGTCTGAATTGAAATTGAATTTGGGAGCTAATGGGCCCATGATGGGTTGGCCTTGAAGACCCATGTGTTCAGGGTCGGTCACACTCACGGGTCAACACCCATCCGACGGCCTCCACGCACGGGGTGCGAACCTGGGTAGGACTCTGGCCTTGGTCAGTTTCCCCTGGGAATCAAACCTCTGGCGCTCCTGGATGGTCTGCGTACCGTGCGGCGCAAGCCAATCGATTGTGCACTCTGACTAACATATTGAGTTGTCGACTACAACGGGCGAGCCCGTCACCACAGGACGTTTTAACGATTAGTCGTTCTATCGACCTGCAGTGAGCGTAGAAGACTTTGGACAAAACAATCCAACGTCTAGCTACGCCACATCCCGTAAGAGACCAACGCCTTACCGCGAGATAGCCAGGAATGCTACCTGGCGGGCGACACTCGCGCCCTTACTACCAATTGTGACCAGATTTCTCCGGTCTCTCGATTGGTTCCGAGTTCGAGGTCGCTTGCGCGGTCCTCTCCCTTACGAAGCGGTGAAACGGTGAATACCGAATCTATCGCGGACCATGGCGTCCTTTGCCCGACTCTGAACCGGGATCGGATGGCCGATGGTCATTTCAAGAGCAGTCGCCGTAGGGTACGCAACTATCCCCGCTCTATAGGAAACAATACAGCTTCCAAACTCCCCCGACTGTTAGTCGGAGAGCACAATCGATTGGCTTGCGCTGCACGGTGCGCAGACCGTCCAGGAGCGCCAGAGGTTTGATTCCCAGGGGAAACTGACCAGGGCCAGAGTCCTACCCAGATTCGCACCCCGTGCGTGGAGGCCGTCGGATGGGTGTTGACCCGTGAGTATGACCGACCCTGAACACATGGGTCTTCGTGGCCAACCCATCATGGGCCCGTTAGCTCCCTCCCGTTAGCTCACTCTGACTAACAGTCGGGGGAGTCTGGAAGCTGTATTGTTTCCTATAGAGCGGGGGTGGTTGCGTACCTTACGGCGACTGCTCTTGAAATGACCATCGGCCATCCGATCCTGGGTAAGAGGCGGGCAAAGGACGCCATGGTCCGCGATAGATTCGGTATACACCGTTTCACCGCTTCGTAAGGGAGAGGATTGCGCAAGCGACCTCGAACTCGGAACCAATCGAGAGACCGGAGAAATCTGGTCACAATTGGAAGTTAGGGGGCGAGTGTCGGGCCTGCCAGGTAACATAACTGGGTATCTCGCGGTAAGGCGTTGGTCTATAACGGGTTGTGGCGTAGCTAGACGGTGGATTGTTTTTGTCCTAAGTCTTCTAAGCTCACTCCAGGGAGATAGAACGACTAATCGTTTAAACTCACTGTGGTGACGGGCTCGCCCGTTGTAGTCGACAACCCAAGTTGTCTAAATTGAATGCATATACACTATGTTCGGCTGAGCTAGAATTGGATATTTGGACGGTGATCTTAGCACAACTGCAAAGTACGGTAATGGCATTTCTTAGCAATCAAGTAATTAGATAAATATGTAGTATGTAGTATTAAAATTGTTAAAAAGTAGTAACTAGTATAATAAGAAAGGTTATATAATCATTAGATATATGTACGTATAATCATTTAATATTACGCTCTAACGTATTTCTCAGTCTCATTTGCTATTGTCTAGAATAATAGTCTATATATTGGAATAATATTGATAGTAATAGTAATGGAGTACAGTAATATAATATTATTTAAAGTAGAATTATAATAATAGCCTATAGAAGAATAATAGTTTTAATCTAGAATAGCCTAGAAAAATAATTAACGATTTGGAATCATCTGTAAGGTTAATTATGTTTTGGGAAATAAATAAATAAATAAATACAAAATTTCGTGTATGTGCTGTTGTGAAGAATCAGGTCATGCTTAACATAAAAAAATGCATTGTCATGGGAATTGAACCAACATGTAAATTTACGCGGGCGCGACGTAAAAACAGGTCTATACGAAAATTGTACACCCGTTGTATGTTGCGTAATTGAAAAGGGACTCTCCTGGTTAACAGGTTAAGCATCCCATTACATTCGAGTTCCCCCCTCATAGTTGTGTTTATTGGGCAATATGTCTCGCAACAAATTTGGCAACATATTAAATGCACTATCAAATACAAAGCAACATCAATGTGGTCTAGCATCTTTGCATACTGATACGAACCTCATTAAGATTGATGAAAAACTGCTGGACGAGAGGCCTTTTTGAAAAATACCAGAATCTCTCTGTCGGGGGATATATTTTGACTGGCGTCTCCATTACCAACCTGTGAATAAATGAAATGGAATATGTAGCAGATTTTCACAAATTCAAGAAGAATAAGTGTAGATAGTAAAACAATGAATAAACATATTTTAAAAAACAATCTTTTATTAAAATGCTCTGTCCCTAACCAACCCTGGGTGCAGCAGCCATGTGATAGTGGAAGTTAGAACGGGCTACCATAATTGAATGCGTATACAAAATTTCATTTCTATGCTGTCGACAACTGAGGAGTCCCCTCGTTGGCAGCCAACCCTGGATGCAGCCAGTCCTGTCTCGGTGAAACTTAGAACGGGCTATCATAATTGAATGCATATACAAAATTTCGTGTTTGTGCTGTTGACCGTTGAGGAGTTCCCTTGTTAGGAGCCAATCCTGGGTGCAGAATCAGGCCGTGCTCACCATAAAAATGCATTGTCATCGGAACTTCAACTTCCACAACATGTAGAATTTCAACTTCATAGGATAAGAGGAAGTGGTTCTACTTCTGCTTGCAAGATTTGACCTAAACAAACTAACATATTGACGAATACTGCAAGATAAATAAATCTTGTAAAAATCAGACGCCATTTTCACTCATTGTGGGTTGTTGTGTCTCGGCTTTCTCGTGAACTTCTATGTCACTTCGCTTTATTATTGACCTCTTGGATTGCTTTTATATTGTATTTTTTATTACTGTTGCATTGGCAACTTCTATTTGGGTATTGGGTATAACCTCAGATAAACGTCCTCGAAGCCAGCAACACTGAACTACAAGAGCATCTGCAGGTCTGAATTATGCCGTTCCCCGAGTTAATTCTTCATTTGCCCAAAGACAATTCAACTATATAGCACCTAAAATATTCAACCGTCTTGATGATAAAATAAAGGAAATAGATAATACCATTTTATTCAAAAAAAATATAAAAAAATGGCTTCTTGACGACATAGGTCGTTCAAGGACAGAGAACGAACTTCTGCAAGTCATATCTTTAAAAAAAATATATTGCTGCATAATTTTACTATTATAATATATAATATGATATAAGATATTAAACAAAATGTACTATATTGTAATATAATGCAAAAGAATAATACTATAATATATTTAGATCGTTATATTTATATATTTAAAAACAGACTCAGAGAGCATTTGAAATCCTCCAGATAAATTCCCTTTCCCCTCCCATTCCCCTCCTTTTAAAACTTTAGCGTCCTTATAGGTGTTAGATTATTTTGATGTGGCAAATCTGTGCCCACAAAGAGTAAAGTATATACTTCTTTCTATCCTCCTCTATTTTATTTGTCATACTTTTTATATAGGTTAAGTTATGTAGTCTACTCGCAAATAATGTTCTTACAATAGTATAGGTTAGCTCTAAAATATTGCCTGCAGGCAATAAGCTCGCCTTTTCTTAAGAATAAAGAGTTTTATTATTATTATTATTATTATTGTGTATGTATGTATATGTATGTGTGTAAATGTGTATATGTATCTATATGAGTACCTACGTCAGTTAGGCTTCTCCCCCAAGTCAGAAAATAAGTCGTATGCCTAGATACAAGCTATATTCGGCCTAGTTGGGTATGCGCTGATGATGGTCATGTGAATGTGGGCCGTTGTTTACTTCGCACCATTACTTGGTATGACCATTATTATGTGTTTTCTCATCATGTTTGAAATAAAATATTTGCCAGAAGTTTGCTGCCTCCCAATCGCTGTCTGCTGGCTGGGATCACTGGGTTCTAGGAATGGTCTGACCAAAGGGGAGTCATTGCTACTTGGCACCCTGGGAAGTGATGTTTTGAGGAGTAGTTTTACTTTAGCGGAAGCTATCCAACCGATTCCTGTCCTCGGGGAGTCTGCCAGTCTCGTGAGTCTTTGTAACCATCAATGACCACCACCTCCATGCCTCTCCCAGCTTGGATTTCGAGCTGGAACTGGAATGGTATGGGTCGACCTACGCTATCGAAGTAAGCCTACATACTCGTTGATGTGGTCATTGTATTCTCAGAGGTGCTGCTGTCCGTACGGATTGGCTCAATTTGGAGGTCTTGGTAGTCGATCAGTTGTGGTCACATCAAGATTAGCACCTTACCAAAGAGAGGCCGTTCTTGTCACTGTCTTCTTTAGCCACTTCAGCCTAGTCTCGTTCTTGCTTCTGCAAGATGTCTTTGTCTGATAAGTGATGAAGTCATAAAATAAGTCGTATGCCCAGATACAGGCTATATTTGGCCTAGTTGGGTATGCGCTGAGCATGGTCATGTGAATGCGGGCCGTTGTTTCTTCGCACCATTACTTAGTATGACCATTTTTATGTGTTTTATAATTATGTTTGAAACAAATAAATCAATAAATAAATTTTAACGATTCTGCCTGATTAACCCTTAGAAAGCTAGCCATGCTACTCGTACAATACATTTATTTAATCACAATAATAAGTATATTTTTAGGATTTCATTCTATTTTTTAAAGCTCCGCGAGCCAGGTCGGCACTTCTTCGACGGTCCTCTCTTTCCTTTAGGGATGTAGCTTTCCTTGTCGTTTGCAGATGATGTAGCAATTTTCACGAATTGTCCTTTCTCGTTACGACGAACTAATCTCATATTTTGTCCGTTGCTTTCTTTCCGTTGCGGTTTTTTTATTCCTTCAGGACGCTTTTCGAGGTCGTCGTGTTTGACAATAAAATATCTTACATTTTTGATTGGAGCCATTTTAAATGTAAATATTCACAAATAATTTAGAATAGCAATAATTATAACGTTCGCAAAAATTGTGTATTTTTAATGAAATGAAATGAAATGAAATGAATTCATGGGAATGAAACTCACGACGGCATGTTTTCAACCCTCGAAAATTTCTTTGTAAAGATTGTCAGTGCATGCATACTAATGTATAATACCGGCTTATTCAATGAAAGCGACTTTTATTCGCATATAATTACATAATTGCTTAAATACGGAGTTATGCCGCCTGCGAGTTGTCGCGATACCACCGATCGGTGGTATTAGCATTCCAGCAGTTAACAGTAATTGAAATTTTGCCTATTTTGTCCATGCCGTTTTTTTGTTTATCACGTAAAAACAACAAATAATCACAGGAATCACAAAACCCATGGGCGTATAACAGCGAGCACGGGCACGAGCAAAACAACCAACATGGCGGCAGTGTGGCGATCCACATTGCTTGGTTTTTTTTCTGATGCTGGCAATGAGATGAACATTACGAAAATTAGGAATATTTTGACAAAACCTATGTACATTTAAAAATCAATAAGCTGATTGATGATTAGCTGAAGCTGATCTGAATCATGAGCGATAAGCTGTTCATGAGCGATAAGCTGAATCATGAGCGATAAGCAATACGCTGAAGCTGAATCATGAGCGATGGCAAATGTTCGATTCTTCATAAGAAATAAAAGTTTGGTAAATTATTTTCAAGCAGTTTAAAAAATAATTATATTCCACTACTAATTAATATTTAATGGCCAATACGTTTTGACAGTATTGCCGCTCGATATGAATTAATTCCCCCAATACTTTAGCCATACTTGTAGGAGTTGGCTGGCTTTTCCCGTATATCAAACACATTGAAATGAAATGAAATGAAAATGAAATGAAATGAAATGAATGAAATGAAAATCTCTTTATTGCACAATAAAATAAGGTACAATGGCGGACTTATTGCTACACTACAGCAATACCTTCCAGTCAACAAACATGCTGGTGTGAAAAGAAGAGTAGGCAACAAATTATAGCCTAAAATTAAATTTGAAATTATAGCATATAATATATATTGTGTGTGTATCTAAAGTAAAATGTAAATATATAAATAAATTTTTGAGTTTGACATATTATATGTATGTATATGTATATACATACATATACATACATACATACACATTGAATACAGGGTAGGCCAAAAGGGTGTTGGCGATTTGATTCCTTAATTTCTCGGAATCTGCTCATTGCAGGAAGACGGGACATGTGTTGCTAGACGCGTCGCTTCTTGGAAATTTAGTCGCCATAGAGGATGATGACAATAATCGGCTTAACTCCGTTAATCTGGTACTCGACCGATTCAAAGATTTTTGCTAGATCTTCACTGACGAGGCGAATTTCCATCTTAATGGTCAAGTGAACAAACAAAATTGTCGATTCTGGTCAGAGAACTATCCTCAATATCTGAATGAACGTCCACTTTACAGCCCTAAAATTGTCGAGCGGGCTGCAATTTTGGCAAACGTTGTTGTCGGGCCATACGTTTTCGAGGATGAAAGGTAACGGTGAGAGCCCACAATTATTGCAACATGTTAACAGAGTTCGGGGTCCCCAGCTTTGCAAAAATTTCAAGATGATACTTCGAGGACATGGTTCCAACAAGATGGTGCCATACCGCTAGGGTGTCTATAGACCTACTGAAGGAAATGTTTCCGGGAAGACTTGTTTCAAAAAGAGGAGATATTGAATGACCCCCACGTATCCCAGACCTAACTCCATGTGATTTTTTTTTGGGGCGTCCTTAAATCGGTGGTCTATGAAAATAATCCGATAAATATGGAGCAATTCAAAAGAAACATTATACGGGAAAACAAAATATTCCAAGAATAATGTAACCCCCCGGGGATTCTCCACACCCTTTGACCATCTAAGGTCTGCCGAGGATTGAGAGCCATGGTTTTACTGTAATCAGCCATAATGATTTTCCTGGGAAGGGGTTATGCGATGGTTTTCCCTTTGTTTTCCGCATCGCTGTTTGTTACAATGGTAACAATTGTGACCCTCGACTGTATTGGTCTCCTTGACCTCCACTCTTGGGTCAACTGCATGCGCAGCTGCCCACTGCAGGGATGGATGTGCTTATTTACTGGTGGCACATATTCGCCATGACACACGGTACTCATCGAACTTGTGTAGCATTTTTTAGGTAAGTCCTTTCCACCAGACTTCCCACCAGACGTCCCGTGTTAACCGCGAGTGAATCCAGACTGTAGAATTTGACTATATTCACAAAATTTATTATTTAATTATTATTTATTGTTGAAAAAATTTCGAAATATGTTGACACTTAGAATTTAAATTTGGAATATAACTATTAATTAAAAAGTGTTTGAGACAGCACGACAAACCTTTTAACCCCTCCTCTCGCGAAGTAAAAATTCAGCTATCACTTTTGCGCGCGACATATTCGCGCGAAAAATCGGCGCGAGTCGACGACCTTGATACAAACGACCATAACTTGTAAACCACTACACCGATTATAAAAAGAATAACTATAAAATGACCGCATTGAAATTTGAATTATAAAACATTATAACTTTATCTCGTAAAACAATTAAGATAATAATGAATAAATATTACAAAATTGGCGAACTGAAAAAACTCGCCTATAAAATCATTTCAATTTTTTTGTCACAAAATACGTAAAATATGCAAAAATTGGAAATACAGCTATGTTCTTTATTAAATGCTTTACCAAAACCATATTTTTTTTTGACTTATTTGCATACAAAAATATTTATTTATTCAGCCAAGAAAAATTTTATGTATTCTCGTAAAAAAAATTTTTTTAATTTTTAATTTGTGACTACTTATGGTATTTTTTTATATGAAATTCTTTCAAAATAACTTTATTACTACATCACACTTCTTAGAAATCACACCAGAACTTTGAGCTTTGTCTGATATTACAGAAAAATCTAAAGTTTTGAGAGTTTGCGTCCAAAACTTAATAATAAACTTTGAATGCTCATAATATAAAATTCGTTAGATTTTTTCAATTATATTGTCTCATTATAAACTTATTATATGTCTAATAACTAATTACTATACTCCAAAGAGTCACATTTCATCGAAAAACTATGGAAAATCGCACTTTATTCTCTCATAGTAATTATCAAAACAAGTTTCTTTGCGCGATTCATATTACAAAACAAGATATAATGTTCAAAATACGCCTAATTATGTGATAACTTAGGATGTAAATGAAGCAATACTTATTTTGTTAGTAAATTAAAGCGACATTACGTCATATTTCGCAATATATCGGGATATTTCATAAACATTACAAAATAATACCAACCATTTTTTCGCGAGCCGTTTGTTGTCGCCGAAGTGTTTTCTTTAAAAATTCGTGAAAACAGCAAATGGACTATCTCAAATGACTAATACTCATTCAGAAACTACTTAAAATGCAAAATACTCACTGTTCTCCAGTAACAAACACTCAAACACTGCACACACACACTTTTTATCACCAATTTCGCGGAGCCGTACGCGGCCGTGCGATTTGCCGACGGACACTGGGCGTTTGACGTCTATGCTCACTTTTTAAATCGTTGTTCGATATTGCCACACGGAAATCTTGAATTAAAGATATTTTGGCCATATCGTTGCGCCCTCAGAAAGCATATAGTACGACGTTTCGAATCGTAAATTGCATTTTTCGCAGCGGCGAGCGCTTGGTCCGGTAGCGGACGTTACGGAGTTTAGGCGGCCGACATTTATGTCCTGTAGGGGATGTTACGTAGCGAGCGGGTTAATGGTTATGGTAGAGGTTTCAATTACCATGGCCAAAATTACAAAAAGTTGCAGATGACTTTCAGCTCAGTTTTTTGTTGTAGGATTTCCTATACGAAAAATCTCCTAATATATAAAAACATGTTTTTTTAGAAAAATAATCTTAATGATTTAAAGGCTTAACCCTTCAAGCCCCGCGACTTCGATATCGAAGTCAACTGAACGCATCCAGGAAAAGTGATTTGATTGGGTTTTTGGTGTCATTCCGTATGCAGTTGTATTATATTTAAATGCACGATGATACAAATATCATTGTGCATTTAAATAAAATACAACTGAATACGGAATGACACGAAAAACCCAATCAAATCACTTTTCCTGGACGCGTCCAGTTGACTTCAATATCGAAGTCGCGGGGCTTGAAGGGTTAAAGGCTATTGGTTTTTACCCATTACCCATTTAAAGGCTTATTGTTCTCTCTCAAACACATATAGCAAAATATGCGAACCTTAATGGATCGGGTATTCCACGAATGACTAGATCGACCGCTAGGGTCATATACTCCGTCCAGGGCTCTGTTGTGGCCGGTTCCAGCCCATCCGGGTGACTCAGTGCCGCTAGAGCAGTCTCGCAAGCGCTCCAGAGACCGCTTACTGTGCATGCTGACCCAGAATTACGAGTCTGTGAAGTCACCTGCAAGAAATCATTTTATGATTCAATACAAGTTTTTTGTAATATATGAATAAGTTTTTTAAAAGTTAATGTAGTGGCAAATCCAGCGGTCAGCGGTTAAACCGATCGAAAATCTGCCACCTTATTTTAGGGTAGCCATAGAATGACAAGGTGCAATTTTGGTGGCACCCAGGGGTGATGTGAACCGGCGTTTTACTGCCGATGGCACACCGGGTACTCCTAGAGGCGTGTCTCTCCTCGATCGAGTTGCGATACAAGGTAGTGATGGGTGTGATCACGAATAGCAATAACAATAACGTGTGATATTTGCAATCACGAAGAACGCGTTACGAGAATTTGAAAGAACATGCTATTTGAATCACGGCTACGAACAGCACCGCGTTGCCATCACTCGGCGCCGCTACGACGCGACCGATCACTGATCAGTGATTGGCCGTTCTCACTGATCGCCTTCGAACGACCGCACGGCGCGCCACTGGACGATGATCGGTGAGCGCCTAATTGAACCGTTCACTTAGTTTCGTTCATTCTTAGATCACTAGTGATCGGCGATCAGTGGATCAGTGATATGATCAGTGGATCAGTGATCCGCCGTTCGTTCTGGCGAACGCCCGCGCCGGCTGGACGATGACTGATGAGTGGGCGTTCATTTCGTAAGTAACGTGAATTTGGACACTGTTATCGTATGAATTTGGACACTGTTATCGCTCGCGTCGTAATCGTTCGTGTAAATGAGTTTGCTTATGATTTATTAAAGCAATAAAATAACTTTTGGGGACAAGTGGCTTACATTATTTCAGAAAGACGAACTCGGCTTAGCGCCAAAAGATCGAGAGAGTTAATCTTTCTGAACGCTAATTCTACTAATTACTAATAAATATTAAGCAAATATAATGCGCGTTTCTGTTATTAGTTATCAAATTGACGAAACTTTGTTACTTAACGTTTCACAGTACATTTCAGTACAATCACGAAAATCACGAGTAGCAGTTATTGTCACGCGTGATAAAATACCAGTAACGTGATCGTCGCGTGATTTAAAATTGATAATCCCGCCCATCACTAATACAAGGTGACCTTAAGCTCTTGTATCGTACGGTCTCCTTTTGCAGATTCCGCAGCGATCTCTTTTCCTATTTGATCGATCTAGTCTCCACTAGTTTGTAAAGCTAGCCGCTCGCATAATTGAGGCATAAAGGTATAAGCTGTTATTGTCGTTTACCGTTTGAAGAGCAGTACTGTCCTGCGAAGCGTAGATATCGTCGGGGTCGGGTTATAAACTCGGTCCGGTCGAAGTCTGGTCTCGCGAAGTTCTCTCTTGTGATGCACTCAATTATCGAAAGTTTTACGAACACTGACTCTAGTATTTTTGTCTCTACCGCTTGAAGGTTGAATAAAAAACTGTTTTGTTATGTCACTTTATAATTCCACTTTTAATGTGGCTCAAATAAATTATAAAGTCAATTATTTCTATTTGTTACATTGTATATGCGTGAAAGAATGAAAATTTTAAAACAAAAATTATGTTACTTTTGTTACTTTTGTTTTTTGTTGTTATTTTCCTTGCCTCTCGTTTCCATGGTGTCTCTCGTTTCCATGGTTTCTTTAATATGCTATGTTGGTGATTCCCTTATTCAAAACTGTAGAATACATATATTCACAGCTTTGTTGTGTGCAATGTTTACGGTACTATGAATATTTTAATATTATTGGTAGTTAATTCTAAATACAACTATTTTGCCGAGACAGTTAATAATGAATGAAACAAACACTAAAAATTGCTAAAAAAGAAAAAACTCATTAGTTAAGAGCCCGTTACAGGGGCGTGAGGTTGCTAAAAGCAGACTATACTCGTTATAGTCTACTTTTATTAGTTATAGTCTGCTTGCGTTATAGTCTGCTTATAGTCTGCTTTAAAAGCAGACTATACGCGCTATAAGCGCCCCCATGCATACAAAGCCTCCACGCAGAAGGGAGAGCCAGGGAAAATCAATATTTTATTGAAATGCTCTGTCCTGAGCCAAACCTGGGTGCAGCAGCCATCTCATAGTGGAACTTAAAACGGGCTATCATAATTGAATGCTAGACAGATTTTCATGTTTGTGCTGTTGACCGTTGAGGAGTCCCCTCGTTGGAAGCTAAGCCTGGGTGCAGAAGCCCTACTGCGGTAAAACTTAGAACGGGCTATCATAATTGAAAGTGTATACAAAATTTCATTTCTGTGTTATCGGCCATTGTGGAGTCCCTACGACGGGAGCCAACCCTGAGTGCAGCAGCCATGTCATGGTGAAATTCAGAACGGGCTATCATAATTGAATGCGAATACAAAATTGTGTGTCTGTGCTGTTGACCATGGAAGAGTAGCCTCGTCGAGAGCCGATCCTGGTTGTAGAATCAGGTCATGATCACCATAAAAATTCATTGTCAACGGAACTGAACCAACATGTAAAATTTCAACTTTATAGGATAAGAGGAAGTGGTTCTAATTCAGCTTGCAAAATTTCACCTAAACAAACATACATACTAACTAACATACATTGCAAGGTAAATAAAAGCTTGTAAAAATATCATTTTTTTGCCATATTTCTGTGCTTCTATAGTCGAACATAAAGAAGTCATAAACTTGTGAAATAAAATCATTCCTCGTAAGTCTTACTTTATATATACAGAAAAAATATCCATAGTCCATTTCTAGTAACTTTGTATTTCCTGAGACACATTTATAATTATTATAATGATGAAAATCTTATAATTTGCAAAACTATTGTGCGCCAGTACTCGCATACCACAAGCAAATATATTAAAAAGAATAAAAAACACGACTGCCGTTACAGAAAGTGAACTATGGTAATTATATTTATTTTTATTACGGATTTTTTATAAAATATTTGTGGTTTATGTATTTATCGATATAGATACATGTATATTTCCAGAAAGTACTCAATCAGGCTGTTCATTTGACACTGAACACAATATATTTATGTCAATTTATTGATATTTGGACATTTATATAACTGTATACTTGATATTTGGACAGTTAAGGTACCCTATGACACTCGGGATGACATAACGATTCTAGCAATACCACACACTTATAAATCGGTTCAAGCGTTTAGAAGTTATGGTGGAATAGAGAAACGAAAAACATACATAGACGAACCCTGATCATATTACACTCCTTTTTTGTTGGGCAATCAAGTAAAAATAGTTTGAATTTAACATGGATTAAAGGATAGGTATGCATTATCTTAATTTACAACTAATGGAGATAGAATTTTCTATTTTGAATTTTGACATCCTCGACGTTTCGAAGTCGAGATTGTGAAAACGAAAACTGGTCTACTTCAGATTATTTAGGCGAAGTCGACAATAGTATAACCACCTGCAGTTTCAAGGAGATCAGACACCACACCTGGGAGCAATATTTCTCGCCGCTACCTGCAGAAAAAGGATTCCTTCCTCGTGATCGCTTTGCTTATGCCGTCGGATAACCCCATGTTAGCCCCTCAAAAAACAGAATTGTACATAAGAAGTATTGAAAGTAATCATACCCAAAATAAAAACCACGTTTGGACAACGATCATTTCGATTTTGTGCCTCAAGATTTTTCAACGCCCTTCCGGAAAACATTAAAACTGAAGAAAATGGGAAACATTTTAAAAAACTATTGACAGCATGGTTTTTAAAAGAGGAAAATCAACACATTCAGAATGAATTAAAGATAATTATTTAGTTAATAATTGCGATAAGAATATTTAAACATACGTTTTTTTTTTTATATTTTAATTTTTCAACAATTTGTACCTATTCATTATTTTATTTTATTCTATTTCATTTAATTTAATTACGTATTTGATTACAATTCCATTTTAATTATATTTTACGATTATTTGTTTGATTTAAGTTTATATATTTATATTTCTGATGATTATTATTATTATTATTTAGCACTAGTTTAATTTGTTTTAATTTAATTTAATTTAATTTACATAATTTTAACATTAAATATTGAGATACTTTCCATTTTTATAAATTGACAAAAAATACGAAATTATATCATTCTAAAATTTTTCATTTCTATTAGGCAATTGATATTTTAAAAAGTGACAATCAATTTGCATTTTTATTAATTCTGATTATTCTAATGTTAATTTAGTTTTATTTATTATTTGGATTAGATTTAGTTTTATTTTATTTTATTTTTATTTTAAAAAGATTAGAATTTTCTATTTTTAATTTAATTTTTTGTAGACTATTTTAATAATTAGTTTTATTTGATTGTGTCTAGAAATATATGCATTGTTAATAAATAGTAATCATAATGCACAAAGAAAATTGCTCAAGTCTGCCTTAGAACAGGCTCAGGCCTAGTTAGGCGACTTTCGGTCATAACCATGTCTCAGTCACAATAAGAATCAGTTTTCTGCTATTGCCTCATTTACATACAGTGTGACATGGTAAAATGTACTAGTTAAATTTTGTAATACCTACTCTAAATAAATAAATAAATAAATAAATAAATCTACTTTCTACCTTTTTCTTTTTATAGCATACTTAAATAAATTTTAATTACCATTTCCAAGAGTTGCATGTCAGAATGTTTGAGGTTACGCCCGGCGCCCACGAGGATTCCAAAACATCTTTCTATTATCAGACCGCCGGATGTAAACTGTTAAAGAAAATACATTTCATTACTTTAGTGTATAAGTGTATCAGTCTTTGTATATGCATTGCTGCAGATATTGACGAGCAAGAGGGATAGTCGCCTCGAGAAAGAGGAGATGTGCAAGGAGTCGAGGAGGCTAAAAATGGTACACCATTAACCTTTCGGAAGCCAGTCATTCCGTGCAAAACTTATATATAATAGTGGCTTATTCAATGGTAGGCTTCAGTGACAGGCTTTTACCACAGTGGAGAGAGAAATAGAGCCGATAATTAAATAAATACGGATATACTACGGATAATACGAAAAACGCCGATCGGCGTGCGTGGCTACCCAGGGGTTAAAACAAGCGACGGTGCGTAGCGTGTGAGAAGTTGAGACAAGCGGGACACAGTGCGAACAGTGAGACGGACGGGACACAGTGTGAGGAGCGGGACACAGGGCGGGAGACACAGGTCGGCCATCTAGAAAAGCAATTTGCCCGCTGAATTGGAAGCTCCAGTGCTCGTGGAAGACCACCCGCCACCCTGGTTGACGACGACCCAAAAGGACCTGAGAGAAGCTCAACTGGACGCCGACACAACACAAGATCGAGCTCTGTGGAGGAGAAGGACAAGGAAGGCCGACCCCAAGTAAATGGGTTAGGGGTTAGGAAGAAGAAGAAGAAGTGTATCATAGCCCAGGGAGAATACTTCGAAGGGAATCACATTAATATGGATCAAACTTCATAACCGATTTGATGTTCGCCGATGATAGCGCCGTTTTCGCCGACACTGATGCCGAAGCAAGGGACATTTTATTTGACATATCCGGAATTGCTCAATCATATGGATTAACCCGTTGAGTATGATACGACCAAATCTGGTTCTGAAACAATTATCCGTTGAGTATGATACGACCAGATCTGGTTCCGCGTTTTTTTCACTTCTTTGACGTTCTCATATTTATTCATAATTATCTAATTGTTTTACAAAATGATATTTCAATATTCTATATTCGAAATTTCAATGCAATCATTGTGCAGTTGTTCTTTTTATGATTGGTGTAGTAGTTTCGTAGTTATAGTACTTTAAGTCGATGTCGCCGAAAATCCTGCAAAAGAGACAGATGCATCCATGAAAATACCCATTTACTCCAAGGGTTAAAAATCAATGCGGATAAGACCAAAGTGCTCACAACGGACGGTTTGAAGGCCAGCGTTTACCTCGATGGAACCCAAACCAAACAGGTCCCACAATTCAAGTATTTAGGATCGTTGGTTCCGGAAAAGAAAGTGGCATCGACGGCCGATGTCCATAGCCGGATCGGTCAGGCAACAGCGACATTCGTCTCGCTCAAGTGGTGCATATGGAAGCGAACGAATATTACCATCAAAACCAAAGTACGACTATACCGAACGTTGGTTCTACCCATTCTTCTTTATGGATCGAAAACGTGGACGTTACTACAATCGGACCTCAAAAAGTTTGAAGTCTTCCAAATGCGATGCTTGAGGCAGATTCTCGGTGTCTCACTCCGCGACCGAATTCGAAACGAGACCAACGAGAACAACGATCGAAGTAGAAGTACAAAAACGTCGACTACGATGGTTCGGCCATGTTTGCCGAATGAACGATAATCGCTTGCCACGTAACTTCTTTGGCGAGACCGTCCGACAGAATGGAGAATTCAGCGATCGGCACCGAAGAAAACCTGGCTAAATAACATCAAAGACGACCTTAAGAATCAACGATTATCGGCTAGGGATGCTTGAGACGTGGCAAAAAATCGTCAAGAATGGAAGCGAATGGTGAATGGAGTACGAGATCCAGCCGCATCCACAGCAGTGTAATGGCTGCCAGGGCGACCCCCTCCCCAATCGCCGCCAAGGAAAAAATAATAATAAATAATAATATTAATATGGACGAATAAAGCACTACTTCTTAGGACAAAATAAAAATGTAATCTTTTTTTTATCAAGGTAGTATGTTACACCATAATTTAAAATGGATTGACATAGATAAACGTATATTATCATTGTTAGTGAAGTTGTAAATAATCAGATAGAATACCGTATTAGTGGAATGTTGAGAGTTGCTATTGACTTGTTGAACGGTGATGACAAGTTGTTTGTCGACTCCAGCGCGTAGTTTCCAACCGAGACGTTCCTTAGGTACAGCACTAAATGCCCCCTGAGAATAGCAAAGAAAGAATACATAAGGAATAGTTTATTACAGAAATAGAGAAACCCTTTGCCACAAAAATAAGCTTACCTTGGTGTCGGTTTCCCTAATATCGACGGTACACTCGAGCACATGCATGGACTGAAGAATCCTGGTGGTAGTCTGCAGTCCTTCTGTCTCCGAGTTGCCCGGGATGGAGGCGTCTCCTGCGGGAGCCAAAGCGCCTGCTAGTCCCGCGGGACCTAGAGACCCAGCCATGCTGGAGGTCATCGAACGTGGTACACGTTCAAAAGCCCTTGCAAAACATCCTGGCAATAATAAGATAATGCGGATGTCAGTAAATGAGGACCTTTTTAGCGCATATTTCATGAGTGGTTGGCAAAAGTAAAATACAGATTGATTATTATATATCAAGCCAGTTGAATATATTTATTTATTTATAACACTCAGAAGATTTCTTCCTATGGACACAAAAAAATCTCTTGGACAGTCTCTCCTCTTACCTTTCCTTGACTATGCAGATGTGGCTTATTTCGATTTATCAGAGGAACTGCTCAACAAACTTGAACGTTTGCAAACTGTATGCATATAATTCATCTTCGGTCTACGTATGATCACGTGTCCGACTATAGGGCACAGTTAAAGTGGTTGCCAGTACGCCAAAGAAGAAATGTTCATATACTTGCTCCACGAGCTTTTTGAACCACTAAGTTCCCACGGTCTCATACTTCGGTCAGCCTCTGACAGTTTATTAAAAATTCCGAGTCATAATAGTGATTTCTATTCCTATTCATTCTGTGTCCATGGTGCAAGACTCTGGAACTCGCCTTCTTTACCATCGTTTAAGACTCACCTTAAGGATTACTACCTTTCTAAGAAGTAACCAGTTCTCCCCTTTCTCTCCTGTTCCTCTCCTCGGGCATTATTAGTTTTAAATTCTTCCACTTGTCTGTATGTTATGTAATAATCTTTATTTTCACAATGCGCGCATGTACCACTGTGTTTAGGTTAGTTGTAAGACATTGCCATGTGGCAATAAGCTCGCCATTTTGTATCCGAAGAGTTTATTATTATTATTATTATATTTGGAGCCCAGGCAAGCCTTTTTATGATAAAAATACTTTTTCCATAAAATCTACAATATTTTTTTAATTACTATAGAGGGTGACCAAATTAATATACTCAAGTTACAAAGTAAAAAATTACAGCGCAGGCACATTAATTTCCTGTCAAACGCCGCAGATATTCAAACGTTTAAAAAATTTGCAACCCCCGCCTGAATAAAGACAGCCACAGACATCTTTGTCGAAGACCAGAAATCCATTGCAATCAATTGATATTCATGCAGCTCATAGCAACAGACCAACTTGTAAAATAGGTGCAAGTCAAAAATCGCATTGATTTACATTTAGAAGTTCTTCATTACTGAAAATATCTCCAAATATTATAGTAAGTTAATATTTAACTAAAAGTAAAATATTCAAGTTGATTGTCAAATTCTTGGAGTGTCTATTTTGAACCTTGGGGTCCCTGCACCGAACAAAAAAATCCTAGTGGTCCCTGGTCAAAAAAAGGATGGAAACTACTGGTTATAAATAAGAGATAAAAAGCTTTGGCGACGATACCTGATACATGAGTGACGGCATCTGGTATTCGACATCTGAAGATGTGGCAGCGGAAGACGGCTGAAGAGGCTCCACTGCCGTGGGCCCAGGTGAAGGCGAAGCAGGCCCTTTCGGGGCTCCCAGCGGCTCCTCTGGCGTAGAACAGGATTCTGCGGACGGCGTAGCGCGCCATTACCGCTCCCGTGCCACCTTCGTACAATCTACCAGTGAAAAATTATATGGTTAAGAGCATGAAGCCAAGAATATACGCAAAGGACAGTGGGGAGGTGTCTACTAACAATGGGCGAACCCATCACCTCAGGCTGGTATAATAATATGTGATCGTCCTTTCAGCCTGGAATGAGCGTAGAGACTTAAGAGACAACTTGGGTTGTCGACTACAGCGGGCGAGCCCGTCACCACAGGAAGTTTTAACGATTGGTCGTTCTATCTCCCTGGAGTGAGCGCAGAACACTTGGGGACAAAACAGTCCACCGTCTAGCTACGCCACAAGCCCGTAAGAGACCAACGCCTTAACCGCGAGATAGCCAGGAATGTTACCCAGTGGGCCGACACTCACGCCCTTACTTCCAATTGTGACCAGATTACTCCGGTCTTTCGATTGGTTACGAGTTCGAGGTCGCTTGCGCGGTCCTCTCCCTTACGAAGCGGTGAAACGGTGTATACCGAATCTATCGCGGACCACAGCGTCCTTTGCCCGGCTGTTCACCCAGGATCGGATGGCCGATGGTCATTTCAAGAGTAGTCGCCGTAAGGTCCGCAACCACCCCCGCTCTATAGGAAACAGTACAGCTTCCAGACTCCCCCGACTGTTAGTCAGAGTTTGGGAGAGTTTGGGAGCTAATGGGCCCATGGGAGCTAATGGGCCTTAGGGAGCTAATGGGCCCATGATGAGGTGGCCACGATGACCCATGTGTTCAGGGTCGGTCACACTCACGGGTCAACACCCATCCGATGGCCTCCACGCATGGGGTGCGAACCTGGGTAGGACACTGGGTCAACCAGTCTCCCCTGGGAATCAAACCTCTGGCGCTCCTGGACGGTCTGCGCACCGAGCGGCGCAAGCCAATCGACTGTGCTCTCCGACTAACAATCGGGGGAGTCTGGGAACTGTATTGTTTCCTATAGAGCGGGGGTGGTTGTCTACCTTACAGCGACTGCTCTTGAAATGACCATTGGCCATCCGATCCCGGTTCAGAGTCGGGCAAAGGACGCCTTGGTCCGCGATAGATTCGGTGCACACCGTTTCACCGCTTCGTAAGGGAGAGGACCGCGCAAGCGACCTCGAACTCGGAACCAATCGAGAGACCGGAGAAATCTGGTCACAATTGGAAGCAAGGGCGCGAGGGTCGGCCCGCCAGGTAACACTGGCTATCTCGCGGTAAGGCGTTGGCTTCTTGCGGGTTGTGGCCTAGCTGGACGTTGGATTTGTTTCTGTCCTAAGTCTTCTACGTTCACTGCAGGGCGACAGAACGAGAAAATCGTTAAAACATCCTGTGGTGACGGGCTCGACCGTTGTAGTTGACACCGCAAGTTGTTAGTCAGAGTGCTCAGTCGATTGTCTTACGCCGCACGGTGCGCAGACCGTCCAGGAGCGCCAGAAGTTTGATTCCTAAGGGAACTGACCATAAGGCCAGAGTCCTACCCAGGCTCGCACTTCATGCGTGGAGGCCGTCGGATAGGTGTTGACCCGTGAGTGTGACCAACCCTGAACAGAATGGGTCTTCGTGGCCAACTCAGCAAGGGCCCATAACTTAAGAGACAGTGACAATCCACTATCTAGCTTCGCTAACTGGCCTGCGAACCCTTGCAGGCCAGTTGTTAGCTTCCCAGTTAACCCAGCGGACTGACCAAGTGCCATCGCTACCAGTTATGGCCGGATTTCTCCGTCCTTTCGACTGGTTACGGGTTCGAGATCGCTCGCGCGGTCCTCTATCTAATGCAAGCAGTAATTAAGTTTGAATTTATCGCAGACCATGGCGCCCTTTACCCGTCTCTTCACTCGGGATATTGCGGTCAATTGGTCGTTTCAAGAGCAGCGGCCATTAGGTTAACTATCTCTCGCGCTCCATAAGAAACAAAGTAATTTCTATACTCCCCCGGTTATCAATCAGGATGCACAGTCGATTGGCTGATGCTGCACAAACCGTCCAGATACGTCCGAAGAATGACTCCCAGGGGAACTGACCGACATGCATACTGTGGCACTGTCTTTTACGTATAGAATACTAATGGTTCTTGTGAAGTTAGGCTACTATGACCCGCTTCGTTTATCGGTCAGCCCAACTAAAGGGTCAGCACTCATCCGATAGCCTACTCGTAATAGTTCGAGCCCGGCAGGGACTCTTGTTCTCCCTGAAACTAAATAGTCTGATTGAGTTTATCCCGGAAATATACATGTATCTATATGAATAAATACATAAACCACAAATATTTCATAAAAAAAACCATAATAAAAATAATTTTAAATACAATAGTTCACTTTCTGTACCTTTTTATTCTGGGCAGGTTGTGCCATTGTGAATCATAACCTCTTAAGAACGTTCTGCTAAATTGAGTGGTACATGTGGCATAAATTACTATTCGAAGTGATTAGTGCGCTCTGTTAATCAATTTAACAAGTAAATATATTAAAAATAATAAAAAACACGACTGCCGTTAAAGAACGTGAACTATTGTATTTATAATTACTTTCATTACGGTTTTTTTTAACCCCTTCAATGTCTAACGACCCGCTCGGAATGCACGCCTACCTACGGCAAAATGTCTAACGTCCCGCGCGGGACGCAGCGTTCACCGTTGCGGGAATTCTATTTAAAAATCGGAATGCGCTTCTGTCGTATACGCCAGAATATAGCCAAATCCCCCTCGCTATTAAAATTTTCAATTGCCGCATGCGACGTCCGAACGTCTCTTACAAAGTCAGTGACGGCCTCGCGGCTGTCAGTTCGTGTGTGCCGCGACCTTGGACAAAAATTGTGATTTTCAAGTGTTTTCAGTGTGATTTCCTGCAGAAAAGTGAGTAATTTGCATTCTAAAAGAGTTTATGAATGAGCATTAGTCATTAGAGATAGCCCATTTGCTTTTGTCAGATATTTTTGAGCTAAAAGTTTTGGTCAACACAACACAAAAAATGGCCAATTTTTTTTCGTAATTTTTATGAAACGACTGAAATATTGCGAAATATGACGTAATAATGGTTTAATTCGCTGATAAAATAGTTATTATTTCATTTACATCGTAAATAATCACAGAATCAGCCGTATTTTGATCGAGAATATTTACGATTTACTAGAATTTTTTACGAGAATACGTCAAATTTTTCTTGGTTATTATGACTGAATAGCTAAATATTTTTGTATGCAAATAAGTAATACAAAATAATAGTTTTGGTAAAGCATTTAATAAAGAACATAACCATATTTACGATTTCTGCATATAGTTCCGTATCTTGTGATAAAAAAATCGACAAGAGTGAATAAGTGAATTTTTTCAGTTCACCAACTTTCTAATATTTATTCATTATTATCTTAATTGTTTTACGAGATAAGGTTATAATGTTTTATATTTCAAATTTCAGTGCGATCATTTTACAGTTCTTCTTTTTATGATCCGTATAGTGGTTTATAACTTATGGTCGTACGGGCGAGTTTTTACTTCCAAATTAAAGGGTTAATGAAATATTTGTGGTTTATGTATTTATACATATAGATACACTCAAACAGATCTTTCATTTGACACGAAAAACGATATATTTGTTAATTTATTGACATTTGGACATTTAGACAACTACTTACACGATGTTTTGACAATTAAGGTACACTATAACACTCGAAATGACATAACGGTTCTAACAATACCACATTTTTCTAAATCAGTTCTGGAATAAAAAACGGAAAACATATATAGATGAACCTGAACACATTACACTGCTTTTTTGTTGGGCAGTCATGTAAAAATTACATCATAAATTATCTATTTTTCCCAAAGTCCCCAACTGCACTGACCAATATTTTCTGAGATAATGAAGGTGGAAAAATACTTTACTATCGACAACTTGCAGACAAAAAATCCTTACCACATTTATGTATTTTTTAATCGATGCTATAACTGCATTTGGTTACTTTCCAACTCAGTATTTAAATACTTTCCATGTCAGCACTTAAAAAAGGTCAATATTTTAAAATGCATGTATCGAACAAAACAAACTATTAATTCAATTCAATTAAAAAGCAAAATGCATATTGGTGTATGACGATATATAACATAAACAAACTTGACTTGGAGTCCAATGTACCCCTCGATACTAACTAAAAATTAAATTACAAGCTATTTTACACTAAATTTACAATCAGTAAATGTGTAAAACACATTTACTGATTGGATTTTGCACATTTAGTGTAAAATCCAAAAGGTAAAGTCGGACAGTAGACAAGGAGTATACTTACACGACAAGTCCCTGCGAGCATGTTGGTATTGACACCGATACTGCTATCCCAGTTTGGCTCTCTCGCTGAGCAGATAAGGTGGCCATCGTCGCTTGTATTTCAGGTTCGCTTCTCGGTTGAGTGATTCCAACGGCGCCCAAATAGCAAACCCCGCTGAATACAGTGCATTCTTGATCCACGTCTGATACTGCAAATTTAAAATCAGATGATGGTATATCGTCACCTTGCAATTATGACTTGATAATTCGAAAATTGGCATTTTTGAGATAAGTATGCCAGAAGATGTAAAAATATCAACTCTATATTCTCTTAACGTGATACTTGAAATTCCTCCGGCCTTAGGAGTTTAATGGTGGTTGATAGGTTGAAAATCAGCTGCAGCTATAATACCAAAAATCGATATGTAGACTTATCTAGCTGAAAGTTCGCATCACTGTCTGCTATCATAGTGCAAAAACTCGATATCTCCACTCAAGGCCGTGCCCAGGGGGGGGGGTCCGAGGGGTCTGGACCCCCCTCGAAATGAAATGGATTTACACTAGATAGAATCGACTTTCCAAAATGAAATAGTACACTAGATAAAATCGACTTTTAGGTGCAAAAAATACATTAGGAGTATTCCGCTAAACTTTTTTTTTTTTGGACCGCCCCCGAAAAAAAATTCTGGGCACGGCCTTGTCTCCACTTATCTAGTTTTAGCGCTCAGACAACTGGTCGAATGATAGCTGCCAGTACATAGCGTTGCGCCATTGAGTTAGCTTGACAGGTGATGTTTTACAGTTTTATTTTACATTTTTTGAAATTTTCTTTAAAGTAGAAGAAATAGTGCATTTATTTATTTAAAACTAGCTGACCTGGCGAACTTTGTACCACCTAATAGTTAAAGAATGTCGTGTTACAGATTAGCTCAACTTAATTTATGATTCTATGAAAGTAATACAATGAATACAAAATAAATATTAAGTTCACTACTTTATTAAAATAATAATACAAAAAGAAATATAAAAGTACAATAATTAAGTATATCAATTGCGTGTCAGCAAGACAGCAGAGCACCTCGCCAGACTTGGCTGCTGCACGTTCATCCGGACCACACATACACATGAATTTACCCGCTCACCTTCCTCATCACTTTCTGTTGGTTTCATGCAGTCTTGCTTCTCAGGTCCGGGCGAAATCGGCGACGCCGTGTCCTCTTCATGTACATCGTTCTTTAACGGGTCGTCTTCCTGTTTATCGCCTTCTTGCAAGACATTGTAAAACTTGGAACCTCCGACCAGACGACAGGCACTCTTCTACAAAGGAGAACAATGACATTTTACTACAAGACCCATTAAAAAATAGCAAAACTATTCCTCCAAAATACAAAATAAATCGCTCAACAGGTAAATATATTAAAGGAATAAAAAACACGACTGACATTACAAAAAGTGAACTAATGTATTTATAATTATTTTTATTATGCTTTTTTTTACGAAATATTTGTGGTTTTTTTATTTATCCATATAGATACATATATATTTTCGGAAAGCACTATATCAGACCTTTCATTTGACACTAAACCCGATATATTTATGTTAATTTATTGATATTTGGAGGACATTGACGCAACTATTTACTAGATATTTGGACAGTTAAGGTGCCCTATGACACTCGGGATGACATAACGATTCTAACAATACTACATACTTCTAAATTGGTTCAAGCATTTAGAAGTTAACCCCTCAAGCCCCGATTGGCCGATATCAGCCATAAAACGATTCAGCGTGACGACCCCGTTTTAATTTTATTTTAATTTAATTTGTTTGATTTTATTATGTTTTATTATGTTAATATGATTCATTTTAATTATGGGTACAGTGGTTTGGCAGTAATTAATGTTTTGGTGAGACAGTGTCGTAATTCTATTTTTTTACAAATTTTACAATTTTTTTTTGGGACAGCAACTTGTCAATCGGCTGAGGAGCCGAGGCCTGAAGGGTTAAGGTGGAATAAAGGAACGGACAACATACATATATAAGAATCCTGAACATATTACACTCCTTTTTTGTTGGGCAGTCATGTAAAAAGGACATTATTTACCCGACTGAGATAAGTCTCTGCACTAACTATTTTTTTGATGAACTAATATGACTATAAGCGGAATTAGTTCATGCGAGCGAGAGAGGACAATATGTTAGAACGGAATATGAAATCAATGGCAACTTTTCCAGCATAAAACTACCAATCGAACATAAAGCGGCAAAATGTAAAACTGGACGAAATATTTGCAAACTGATTCAGATGGTTTTATGTTCGGCAGGTAGTTGTGGGGAAGATACCATCATCCATTTTACATTTCGTTCTAACGCACACTGCTCTGTCTCATTCGCATGGTGTTTCCTGATATCAGTTCACAAAGAAAATCAAAATAGCCCACTGTGATTTCACAATAGTTCTTTTCTGTAATAGCAGTAGAGTTTTTTATTCTTTTTAATACATTTACTTGTTGTTTTCCGTTCTTTTTCAAAACTAAGGTTTTTAAAGGAACCTTTAACCTAGGTGTCTCAATCGGCGACGTGCAAATAAGTTCCATTGAGTATCACTATCGCCGTATGGCTACAGCATTCTTTTGCAAGCGATTATAGCCCTTATAACTCCTCGGAGCATTAATATACAGCAATATCAGCTTTATGCTGTTAAAAATAATAATAATAAACAATTATTTGCGCGGGCATACCATTCTTCTGAAACCGCGCATGACAAATATATTTTTATCTGAAAGATTTTAATGAAAAAATTTAAAGATATTTAAAAAATCAGATCATTATATTTTAATCATTTACTCGATACATGTAATGTTTGCCATGACAGATTACAAGAAAAATGCAAATTTAAAAAAGGTGATGACTTCAGATATTATTTATTTATTAAGAAAAATATTGAAATTGTGCATCTTAGTACGAAATACACAAAGAAATTCCATACAAGATTCATATTTTTATTATTATTTAAATGCAAGCAGAACTCACTTAACCCGTTGAGTATGAGTCAACCAAATCTGGTCGCGAAACAGTTATTCGTTAAGTACGAGTCGTCCAAATCTGGTCGCGCGTTTTTTTCATTTCTTTGACGTTCTCATATTTATTCATAATTATCTAATTGTTTTACAAAATGATATTTCAATATTCTATATTCGAAATTTCAATGCAATCATTGTGCAGTTGTTCTTTTTATGATTGGTGTAGTAGTTTCGTAGTTATAGTACTTTAAGTCGATGTCGCCGAAAATCCTGCAAAGAGACAGATGCATCCATGAAAATACCCATTTACTCCAAGGGTTAAAATTGATTACAAAATGTAAATTTTCCACTGTTTGAGAGAGGTAGTCCTATTAATACTTCTTACGGTAACGGCCCATGTCTTAACGACAATTATCTTACAGGCGCCTGGATTTTTATCACGTGGCAGCACTCAGGCGGTCACCCATCCGAGAACTGACCACGCCCAACGCTGCTTAACTCTTAACGACCTAGCATACGTCTCACAGACCCTGACGAATTTTTAGGCGTAAATATTATTGCACCCGAGCTTCGTATAAACGTGTTCATTCTTGTACCTTTTCCTCGCTCCCCTTAGGAGGGCGGTGGTTGGCTTGATTTTCCCCAACCCGAAAAAACCCACTGGGTTAAATTGGGTAAAACCCACCTGAAAAACCCGAGGGTTTTTGACGAATGTGGATTTTTGAAAAAATACATGTTTATAATAATTAAATCAATGAACGGATATAGCATTTATATTATATTTTATCAAAAAGAAGAAAAAGGATGTATTTGTGACATATACATATAGTACAAGTTAAGTTAAACAGTTTAATACACTTTAATTAATAGTGTTACTTCAATTCACCAATCCCACTCACACATATTCTTGTCATGGAGATATCGGTATACTGAGACTAGTAGTTTCTGGGCTTTTTCCACACCCAATCTGTTCCGTAATTTACTCCAGACAATTCCAAATGTTGAGAAAAGTCTTTCAATTGATGCAGAACTGGCCGGACAAGTGTGTAATGCGGAGAAAAATGAGCAAAATCCATTGGGCAATTTGCTTTGGTCAATCACCACCTCCATCTTTTCCGTTTTTTTGGCCCACGATTTTCCACAATTCTGGGTAAAATTTTCGAGACTACATTTTCATGAAATAAAGTAGACGGGTATACATCAGTGTCCTTGATTGAAAATGCCAAAACACCAGCCATGAACTCAGGGTAATGCTTCGTTACCCATTCTTCGGCCATTTTCTCTTGATCTGGTTTCAGGCGCCGACCGTAGTATCGCGGATCCATCATATTCGCCAAGAAGTGAAAAGGTTGCATCGCATCATTGAACCTCGCACTTATGGCCGTCCTGTAGGGCTCAAGTTCATGACTTTCCATCAAATCAAGCCATACTTCAACTGCATCAGATATAGTCGTATCGTCAGCCTGTAGTTTGTCCAGCGCCACAGAAACTTCCTTCAATTGCTTCTGAAGATGGATGGCAAATACATCGAACTGTATTTGCGGGTCAGGATGAGCTTCGATATACATGCGAATTTCAACATATTTGTAATAATTCGAGATAAACAATTGTTGGGAAAATAAAGGGGATCTCCCTGACAATTGACAATAACGATTTTTTGGGGAATTTCCTTCATGGTAGTGTTAAAACTTTATTTAGTAGTAAATAGATTTGAATTGGGAGAAAAAATGCAATAAAATGGTAATAAAATCAAATTAAATGTAAAATTATAATATATTCATTTGAAATTATCATTAACCCATTGAGTATGAGTCAACCAAATCTGGTCGCGAAACAATTATCCGTTGAGTACGAGTCGACCAAATCTGGTCGCGCGTTTTTTTCACTTCTTTGACGTTCTCATATTTATTCATAATTATCTAATTGTTTTACAAAATGATATTTCAATATTCTATATTCGAAATTTCAATGCAATCATTGTGCAGTTGTTCTTTTTATGATTGGTGTAGTAGTTTCGTAGTTATAGTACTTTAAGTCGATGTCGCCGAAAATCCTGCAAAAGAGACAGATGCATCCATGAAAATACCCATTTACTCCAAGGGTTAACTCCGAAAAAACCCAAAATTCCCCGAAAAAGCCCGAAAATCCCCAAAAAAACCCAGTGGGCAGATATTTTTTGATAAAACCCGGGTTTTTGCCAACCCTGAAGTCTACAACGGACGAACCCGTCACCCCAGGCTGGTATAACGATATAGATCGTTCTTTCAGCCGTGGGATGAGCGTAGAAGACTTGGGGACAACAAAATCTACTGTCAAGTTCACCAGCAACCCGTTACAGATTAACGCCTTACGGAGAGACACCGGGAAAGGTACCCAGCGGGCAGCCTCACTACCTGTTGTATTACAGCGGTAATTCAGTTTGAATTTATTGCGGACCTGGGCGTTCTTTGCCCGTAGTGCCACACGGGATCGAGTGGCCCAAGGTCATTTCAAGAGTGGCATGACAACAGGTGAACATACATCCCCGCTGCTTAGGAAACAGTTTATTTCCATAGTCCCCAGAACCCTTCAGCAATTAGTCAGAATGCACAACCAATTGGCTTTGCCGACCGGTGCGCAAACCGTCCAGTGGGGATGCAATCCAGCCGGGAGAAACCGTTCCACCTCGCGCCCCTCAGTGCCACGCAACCGCTCACCGCAGTCGGTAATCTGTTTGTCTCTGGTAAGTAAAAAACTGTTGCCGGGGGTCTAAGAGTCCCCTGTTAGGCGGTTATACGAGACTTTTTAACATTCAACTATTTTTGATTATTTTAGTTGATAATGGCTTTAAATGACTAAGACATCTAGCAGTGGTTGGAACAAGATGTCAAACGACGAAAATATATCAAACGATGAATGCAGCGATGTTGAGGCAGTTGTAGGAATAGAGCTCGTGTTAGAAGAAAATTGCGAGTCAGACTCAGAATGCGAAGAGACAAATGAAGTGGAAAATATGCTCCTATCGAAATTGATTTATCTTTGACTTTAACTGATGAGAAAGAATTATCTCCTGAAGATCATATGCCTTTATCTCAAGACCGAGGCCCGTTATTACTCACAGTTTTTCACTGTTGTGAAAAACTGTAAGTTAAGGTTTTGCAATTTCGTTTAGGTTTTGTTTTAAACCATCAGGCTTCGGCCACTCAGCCGATTGACAAGTTAATGTCCCAAATTTTTTTTGTAAAATTTAGTAAAAAAATTGAATTATGACACTGTTTCACCAAAACATTAATTACTGCCCAGCCACTGTACCCATAATTAAAATAAAACTTTAACATAATAAAACATAATAAAATAAAACAAATTAAATGAAAATAAAATTAAAACGGGGCCGTCACACTGAATCGTGTTGTGGCCAATATTGGCCAATTGGGGCTCTAGGGGTTAATTGAGATTTTTTTTTTTATTTATGTTTTTTGATTACTGAATATTTAAAAAAAAGTACAAATAAGTACCTACTTTATGTAATTGTTATAATGGATCTCATTTTAAAAATGTGTCAGTTTATAAGTATAAAATAAGAAATGTTGAATATTAAACCGTTGAGTATGAGTCAACCAAATCTGGTTGCGAAACAATTATCCGTTGAGTACGAGTCGACCAAATCTGGTCGCGCGTTTTTTTCACTTCTTTGACGTTCTCATATTTATTCATAATTATCTAATTGTTTTACAAAATGATATTTCAATATTCTATATTCGAAATTTCAATGCAATCATTGTGCAGTTGTTCTTTTTATGATTGGTGTAGTAGTTACGTAGTTATAGTACTTTAAGGTCGATGTCGCCGAAAATCCTGCAAAAGAGACAGATGCATCCATGAAAATACCCATTTACTCCAAAGGTTAAAATGAGATTTGAAACAAAAATGTTGATTTCCTGTGCCTTTCTTATTCTAATAAATATTTTAATATGTTCCTAAACTGTTTTTCTATTATAAACTAAAGCTTACCTCACAAAATGTTACAAATGAGAATAATTTTGTTCCAGGGTCTCAAAGACGTACATTAGGTGGTAGTGTGACAATAACAGGTGCTAGGTTGTTAAGTGTGAACTTCGGTGATCTGACGGTAATCAGTGTTTCAGCGCGGCTATAGATTTTCCGGATTTCACCTGACAGATTTAAATGCATTTAATAAAACTTACATCAGATTCATTAATAGCGGTGTCTTCCGTTTTCTTTGACGCCGACAAGTCTTGTTTGTCGTTGTTCGCATTTTGGAACGACTCCAGCTTGACGTTCATTTCGCAGATATTGAGATCGGAGATCTCTCGGCACAGGTCCAGGCCGGAGGGTATGTTTGTATCGACGGTGAGCCTGTCACCGTCTTTACGCTTCGCCATCTTGCCGGCATCCGCTTCACTCAACGCCTGCAACCAAAAGATATTGCAATACAGTAAACAAACTGTACTTAGATTAGATAATAATATTTCCTGGAAGTACCCACTCAAGTACAATAAACCGGTGGAATTACATCCCTGCGGCGAAATTATTCGGTCTTACTAGGGACGGAACCTATTACAGTTACGATACGATTAATCAACGAATATTTTTGTTTTTATAATAATAATAACTCTTTATTTGCACATAAAAAATAAAATACAATAGACAAAATTAAAAATTAAAAAATAACTAATTTTTTTTTATAAGTAGCAGCCATGTCATGGTGAAACTTATAACGGGCTATCATAATTGAATGCTGTGCTTTTGACCATTGAGGAGTTCCCTCGTTGGAAGACAATCCTGGGTGCCGCAGTTCTGTCTTGGTGAAACTTAGAACGAGCTGTCGTAATTGAATGCATATACAAAATTCCATGTCTGCGCTGTTGACTGTTGAGGAGGCCCCTTGTTGGGAGCCAACTCTGGGTGCATCGACCATGTCATGGTGAAACTCAGAATGGGCTATCATAACTGAATGCGTCTACAAAATTTTGTGTCTGTGCTGTTAACCATTGAGGAGTCCCCTCGTCGGGAGCCAACCCTGGGTGTACAATAAGGTCATACTTACCATAAAAAATGCATTATCATCGGAGCTGAACCAATATGTAAATTTTCAAACTTCATATGATAACATTTGAGGAGTACATCCTATACTCCTTATTAAACAATCTGGAAGTACATCCTTTCAAATAAAAATAGAATTTTCCAAATCGGTTCATAAATGACGGAGTTCTGATGTAACAAATATTTTTAAAAAATACAACCGAATTGATAAGCTCCTCCTTTTCTTGAAGTTGGTTAAAAAGGTGAGTCTATTGCCACATGGCAATATCTTGCAACTAACCTGATCACATTGCAGTGGTACATGAGTGCGTTTTGAAATAGATTATTATTAATTATTTAAAGTTTTCTATTTCTACCTTATACGCAAATTTTTAAAACATATTTGCACCCCTTGCACAGCTAGACATATTCTAGCTGGCTGCAAGGTGGCCTTAGATCAAGGACGGTACACTTACGCCATGACAAAGTCCTCACTGTTATTCGCGAGGTAATTAGCCTCTCAGTGGCTTATGCCAACAAGGGTTTGACAGTATCCTCCAAACCCCCAATACAGTTTGTACGGGATGGCTTTAAAGGCAAAAACATTTAAATACAAAACCTTTCTCAATAATTGAGAAAGCTTCAGATTGGATTCTGGAGGTTGATTCGGTCTCTAAGCAGTATAAATTCCCTGAAAGTCTCGGATGCACAGCCCTCCGTCCAGATATAACTCTTTACTCTCTATCTCGGAAGATGGCCCTTATTGTAGAATTAACTGTTCCATGGGGACCAAATATCCCAAAAGACCACGAGTACAAATTAAATAAATACCATGATCTCGCAAATGCCATAACCCGGAACGGCTTCACTGTTCACCTTCGAGCAGTGGAAGTTGGCGCTCGTGGCCTGCCAGCTAAATCTCTATTTCACCTCTTTAAAGATCTTGGCCTTTCCAGAAAAATAATAAACTCTTTCCTAGAAAAAATATCTAAAACCGCAATTTGCGCATCTCAAATTCTATGGCTTCGAAGGAGAAGTGAATGGGTGGTAAGGTGCACGCTCACATGTGGCAAGACAGCTCTCCTAAACCTACCACAGCCGGTCGTTAGTCCGGAATCCACTGCTCACCCCCCAGAAGAGTAAAAAAAAATTTGTATTATGATGGGCCCGACTCCGGTCAGTGAATTCCATGGCAGCTCCGTTTGTATTTTATTTATGTTATTGGTGATATTTAAATTATTATTGTTTTTTTATTATGAAAATAATTAATTTGAAATTATATAAATTTTCTATTTTTACTTTATGCGTGGATTTTTTTAATGTTTTAATAACATTGAAGTATTATTTTCACTTTAAGTTCTATACATTCCAGGATCAATTATTACTTGATCCTGTCTCTGTTTTTTTCTGTTATGTCAATTCTATATCTATTGTAAAACGTTATATTGTTACAAGCCCTCTCAATATATAGTTTTTGACGATTTTTTTACGGAAATGTTTTTTTTTTTTTTAATAATCTACATTTACAATCGGAAGTTACTTTGTTGCCAACTCAATATAATTCAATGTTTTAATAACGGAACGTTTAACTGTATTTTTTTATTATTATTTTTTTTATTATATTTAATGGACATCATTTATTATTGATATTATAGGAAAGCCAGAGCAATAAGGATAGCAATTAATTTAACAACAATTAACATAACATTCTTTTCAAAACCAGACAGAAGTTCGACTTCTCCACACTGAGTCGGTATTGGTTTCAAAAATGCTCACCTAACAACGAGTTTTGTTTCAACCTCGTATTTTTGGATGATTGGACTGATTTTTAAAACTTAATTTCACTTATTTATCTAAATAAATTGATATTGGTCGCCTCACAATATCTTTTCTGGAGTATTAAACAAAATTATTGAAAAAAAAACACCTAAAATATTAAATGTTCATTTTACAAATAATCTAATTTAATTCGAGTAAGTGGCAGATGTCCACTTTTGATACCGAGGTACTTATGTACATTGGTAGTAGTTATCCTGCTTGCTTTTTAAGAAGCGCTTTATAGGGTTACTGTAGAAAGAGGTGATTGTCAGCTTCAGAGAATGACCTCATAAGTGGTTGTTGCTCATCCCATATAAGATAAGATAAGATACAGGCATACCCTTCTTTGCTCAATATAGTTCTGAGAAAATTTCACTAAATGAAATAGGGAGCGCCAAAGTCAGGATAAGCATGGAGGATAAACATGGATATTTTATAAGCCGGTCGTTAGTCCAGTCCAGAGTCAAAGCTGTCTGGTCGAGATATGATAATAATTACAGCGTTCAAAACCCATATTCCTTACCATAGTCTTATCTACATGTTACACTTTTTCTTCAAAACAAAACTGACTTATTTATATTAAAATGAAGCAACTGTGATTAATGTTATTAAATGATTAATAGTATTAAAATTAAGCAAAGGTGACCCTAAAACCACAACATGATTACACACAGACTACTGCCGTAGTATTATTTGAAAGTGGGCGGATGATTGACTAACATATGTGACATACTGATATAGATATCAAGAACAACAGACCACTGAGAGCATTCACAAATTAAAAAAAAAAGAATGAATCCAATATATGATTAAAATACTTTTTACTTGTAAGAGTCTGTACCTATATTATTTATAGTACAGGATGAGTTTTTAATTAGTGACATCTTTGTAGTGAATGAATAAGTACGAGTAAGTAAGCAACTTTTTATAAATATTTGTGGGAAAAATATTTTTTTCTACAAATTTGAAATTTGAAAATATGTCAAAAAGCTATACAGTGTGATCCGAGAGTGCTGAATTTGACAGATAGCCAATACACAGAAGACGTACTTACATTACAGGAATTATCGCCTTCAAGACTTTGAGATAGTTAATTTTTTTCTTCGTTTTTGTACACAATGAAATACACCATCACTTTATACGCATTAATCAATAAGTACACATTTAATTAAACGAATCGGAAACGAAAATCGAAAATAGCGCCCTTCAAGGCCGCGATGTTTCCATCACTAAAGTTTGTCTACAATTTTGACCATTTCGACATACTTTAGCTATGTCATGGGCAGTGTTGCCAGTTAACGAGTTAATTTCAAACATTTTATTTTTTTTGATTTCTCAGTTTCGAGCTCTCAAATGTTTCTTTAATATCGGAAATATATAGAATTCACTAGGGGCAAGGTCCGGTGAGTATGGAGGATGTTCTTGTACTTTAGCACTGCAAAAAGACACAGTTTACTAGGACTAGCCTTTCTCGAAACCAGCGATCTGCCCAACTTGAAGGTTAGTGATCTACCTGGACTGGTAAGAAGCACTGGGCTACTAGCTGACCACTGACCCAACCACAAAGTGGGTAGTTACAAAAGATCTTATAGATCTAGGTGACATCAAGGGCTGGAAACAAGCCCCCACTCCGTCTACTACTACTACTACTAGCACCAGCTTCTTCATCACAACTGTGGACTCAAGTGCTGGTGCATTATCTTAGTGAAACAAAACAATTCGAGCGAGATTGCCTCTTCGTTTTTCACGTATTTCGTTTCGCATTTTCTTTATCTGTTCAGCAGATACCGCCCCCGTTATAGTAGCTCCAAGATAATCAATCATCACGATTTCTTGACTATCCCAAAAAAGAAAGCCTATAATCTAACATTCTAACCGGCGCGGTGGATGGAATAGCCTTGAAATGAGTTGGGACAATGGTCATTTTCAGGCCATGGACTGATGTTTCTTTTCTGGATCGTAATAGTGAAGCCATGTTTCGTCAATACTTATGAATCGAGCCAAAAAATAATCAGAATCCTGTTGTTCTTCAATCTATTTTTTTTCTGCGAGTCCGAAAGCATTCTACGCACGAATACCTTTTTATTCCTAAGCGATCATGTAAAATAAGATATCTTTTCCGCTTTTATGACTCTTCAGTGACCGCCGTCATAGGGCGACTCGAATGAGGGATATCATTAGCTGAAGTTCATCCAAGCCTCAACTCAGCACACCAAAATGCAACTGTATAATATGGGGGAGCATCAACCCCTAATGTATCTCATAAGTCTTGAAATATTTGCTCCATACATTTTTTTTTAAGGAAATATCTTTAATAACAGCACGAAATTCCGATTTTTTTCATTTCTGCAAACACGCTTCGACAAGATGCAAGCAAATAAGTTTTACTTAACCCTTCAGGCCTCGGCCCTTCAACCGATTGACAAGTTGATGTCCCAAAAAAAAACAGTAAAAATTAGTAAAAAAATTGAATTATGACACTATAAATAGGATAGAAAACGAATTTACCGCGTGAAATTTGTAGCACCCGACGTTTCGGTGACGTTGCAGCCGTCGTTGTTCAGGGTAGACTCAGTCCAGTCCAGTCTACCCTGGCTGCAACGTCACCGAAACGTCGGGTGCTACAAATTTCACGCGGTAAATTCGTTTTCTATCCTATTTATAATGTCAAACAACCGCGATAGTCTTCGATTTTAAATTATGACACTGTCTCACCAAAACATTAATTACTGCCAAACCACTGTACCCATAATTAAAATAAAACATAATAAAATAAAACAAATTAAATTAAAATTAAATTAAAACGGGGCCATAACGCTGAATCGTGTTGTAGCCGATATCAGCCAATTGGGGCCCTAGTGGTTAAAAAAAACAGTTTTTGTTATTTAGAACATACTATAGTATCCGCAGTACAAACTGGCGACTGGGGCAATTAGAGACAGTTAACATAGGAATGGTACCATGTCGATAAAATATGTATCTATACTAATATTATAAAGAGGTAAAGTTTGTGATGTTGTAGGAAGTAATCTCTGGATCTAATGAACCGATTTTGAACCGAATTCTTTTACCAATAGAAAGCCACATTATTTGTGAGTGTCATAAGTTATATATTAATCCGAAAAATGAAAAGACCTTTTCGTGGTAGTCGGATTTGCAAAGTAAGTCGGAGAATAAGCGGTCGAACAAAAACGTCTCTAACTAACACTGCCTTAACGATGAGAGATATATGATTAAGTTCTAGAGAAAAGTTGTAGAGCTTGATAATGCCTACAAAAAAGTCAGCGACAGCATATGTCTAACTTTTATATTATATTAATTATGAATTCTTATCAAAATAAGTAAATTTATCGTCTCAAGTGTTTAAAACAAAAGACTTTTCCCTTTTACTGCATAAATAATTAAAGAGATAATACGACATAGGTATGGAACCGTATCGTAATCTGTACTTCTATACTAATATTATAAAGAGGTAAAGTTTGTGACGTTGTAGGAAGTAATCTCTGGATCTACTGAACCGATTTTGAAAATTCTTTTACCAATAGAAAGCCACATTATTTGTGAGTGTCATAGGCTATATATTAATCCGAAAATTGAAAAGACTTTTACCTGCTAAAATTAGATAGATAAAATTCCTATATTTAGCCAAAACCGGTGAGTAAATACCGTAATATGTGGTAAGTAGCTAACCGATTAGGACTATTAATTGTAGTAACCGTAACAGTTCGATTTCGACATTTTATGACATTTTAACGACGCTTTTGCCAAATTAGTTTCGTCTACTTTAATTATTGTGCGTACTGTGTAGGTCATTAGGCATTATTGATAACAAAATATTCTGCTATAAAAGGCTTAATGTCAAAGAGCATAACTCATTCGTTATACGAACTCTATTTGTGAATCTACATCATGATGGAAGATTTTTGCAAAACTAATTTGACCAAGTTAAGAAGTGATGTTAACCAGCAAAGCCGGCATGTCATTCTCAACATTTATAAGTGGTTTCATAAGTTGAAAGAAGACCCTGATGTCATAAGGAAAATTGATTTTCAACAACCAAGAAAGTTGGCAGCATTAGTTTGTGGAACGAGCGAACGAACTCTAGATCGAATTCGGAATCGATTCAAAAATCTCCAGAACGAAGACCTGGCCAAAGCACATAATATAATTGACACCCATTCTCATGTTATTAATCTATAAGACGATAGTGACAGTGAACACGAATATGAATAGCTTGGTGACTTTCTTTGTTCAGTTTTATTTTTTTTTGTATAACAATTATTTTATTGTCAACTATTATAAATTTGATACTTTTATATTTTTATTTTAATAATTCAATATCAATATCAATATGTTTAACTTATTTAATATTTATCGTAATGAAACAATACTGAAATATAAATAGGATAGAAAATGATGCTGTAAATTCGTTTTCTATCCTATTTATAATGTCAAAAAACCTCGATAGTCTTCGATTTTATAATACTGAAATAATATTTATTTCCCTCGTTCCATTACTTTATCGACATTCCTTTTGTATGCGTAAACTACCTACACTACGGTTACAGGTATCGCTCCATAAGGCCGTGCAAGTGCGAAAGAGATGGCACGATTTCGATGATAAATTACCTGACTCGCCACTTTGTAATGCGGATAGTATAACAAATGTATGTATGCTGTGCCTGTCAGTGTTTATTTTTATATGGTTCCAATGAGTTTGTAACTCATTATCACACTCTCGTATGATAAATGACACCTTAAGTCTAGTCGAGTGCTACAAACTCTCTAGATTTCTCCACCACTTCTCCACCCGACTGGTTCAGGGTCCAAAGTCACTTACGCTGCCTCTACCTGATGTAATTCAGTTTGAACTTATCGCGGACCATGGCATACTTTGCCCGTCTTTTCACTTTTGGATAGAGTGGCTAGTTGGTCAATCGTTAGAATAGTAAGCTATCATTTTTATAAAATTTAATCCCATTATTTTATAACTATTGTGACTGAAGTTATTCAGTTTTCGTCATGCCCTAAAAAGTATGATTGTTCGCATGTATGAGTTCTCACATATAGAGCAACGATAATAAAAGCTTGTTGATCATTATAGTCTTAACCCGCACAGCACGTAACATCCATTTGGGGACATGTATGGCGGCCGCCTACAATCCGGAACATCCGATTTTGGATATCGCGCTCGCCGCTGCGAAAAATGCAATTTACGATTCGAAACGTCGTACTTAATGCTTTCTGACCGCGGAACGACATGGCCAAATAATCTTTCATTCGCCGGCCAACGACGATAAAATCGATCGCCGATTTAAAAAGTCAGCATAGACGTCAAAACGCAGTCTCCATCGGCACCGCCGCGGCGGCGTATAGTTCCGCGAAATGGTTGTTTTGTGCAGTGTTTTGTGGATAAAAGTGCAGTGTTTACTGGATAAAAGTGAGTAATTTCCATTTTTAAGTAGTTTAGGCATAAGTATTAGTCAATTGAGATAGTCCATTTGCTGTTTTTCACGAATTTTCAAAGAAAACACTTCGGCAACAACAAACGGCTCGCGAAAAAATGGTTGTTATTATTTTGTAATGTTTATGAAATATCCCGATATATTGCGAAATATGACGTAATGTCGCTTTAATTTACTAACAAAATAAGTATTGTTTCATTTACATCCTAAGTTATCACATAATTAGGCGTATTTTGAAAATTATATCTTGTTTTGTAAATTGAATCGCGCAAAGAAACTTCTTTTGATAATTACTATGAGAGAATAAAGTGCGATTTTCCATAGTTTTTCGATGAAATGTGACTCTTTGGAGTATAGTAATTAGTTATTAGACATATAATAAGTCTATGATAAGACAATATAATTGCAAAAATCTAACGAATTTTATATTATGGGCATTCAAAGTTTATTATTAAGTTCGGACGCGGAAACTCTCAAAACTTTAGATTTTTCTATAATATCAGACAAAGCTCAAAGTTCTGGTGTGATTTCTAAGAAGTGTGATGTAGTAATAAAGTTATTTTGAAAGAATTTCATATAAAAAAATACCATAAGTAGTAACAAATTAAAAAAAATTTTTTTTACGAGAATACATAAAATTTTTCTTGGCTGAATAAATAAATATTTTTGTATGCAAATAGGTAAAAAAAAAATATCGTTTTGGTAAAGCATTTAATAAAGAACATAACTGTATTTACAATTTTTGCATATTTTACGTATTTTGTGACAAAAAAATCGAAATGATTTTATAGGCCAGTTTTTTCAGTTTGCCAATTTTGTAATATTTATTCATTATTATCTTAATTGTTTTACGAGATAAGGTTATAATGTTTTATATGTCAAATTTCAATGCGATCATTTTTATCTTTATCTTTTTTAAATACGTTTAGTGGTTTATAAGTTATGATCGTTTTTCTCAAGGCCGTTGATTTTTTGCCCGAATATGTCGCGCGCAAAAGTGATAGGTGAGTTTTTACCTCGCAACGTGAGGGGTTAAGAACATGCTATCACTATGCTTTGAATAGTTCCAGGACAGCCCCGAGTTACTGGAAAGCACGTACCTCATTCATCGTCTGCTCGAAGTCCCCAGAGTCGGTTCCGATGGGCAGTTGATAGTTGAGGGTCTTACCAACCGGGCATATTATCTCAAACTCATCGCTAATCACCAGAGAATCGCTGGACTTTACACTGCTACTATCCTCCATCCCGTAACCTGAAAAAATTGCAAGAAAAAACGTCAGACGGTAGTAAATGCAGTCTCTTCCCCTCTGCTTAATGGTAGCTAATGGTTCTTGTGCAGTGCAGTTAGACCCGCTTGTTACATAGGTCGGCTCAAAACATGGTACAACTCCTATCCGGTAGCCTCTTCAAAGAGTCAAACCTTGAATAGACTTTGTTTCCCCTGCCACGGCAGATGGATTAGTTCCTCCGGGGGATGTCCTTCGGGCGAAATTAGGCGGTTTGCGCGTCGTCTGGCATCAGCCAATCGACAGTACATTCCGGAAAATAACCGGAGGGATCTGGAAATGCTCTTATTCACAATAAAGAGTAGAAACAAACAAACAAACTCTTTGGTACACGTTTTTTTTTTAATTTCCGGCTTTTCTTGATTTTTTGGATGATATATCGGAAATGTATATCGCTTTTTGAGTGTCTCGGGACTTTCCTGACCTTTTTCCTAAAGTCTATTTCACAACAAGAAATAAAATATGTAAACAATGTCGCCCAGGGAACTGTCACGCACCTTTGCTTGCGCAAGGGGGTATTTTTCAGTGGAAAAAAAATGCTACGCAAGCTAAATATACAAACCAAAGAGAATATATTCTCCTTAACTGCTTATATTACAGTCTTATAGACTGAGTAATTATTGTGATGTTAACACTGTATATTTAAAAAAAAACACACTAATAAACTCGATCATTTTAATGCTAAATCTCATATAAAATAACGGAAACATTTTTTTTTCAAACTTTTTGTTTAATTTTTAAATTAGTTTTTATGATGGTTTTTTAAATAAAACGAGTTTACCTACCGCCATATAGGTTGGTTTATGATTATGAATCGTTTAAAAAGAACGGAATAAATGATATAATATAGGAAGCTTACACACAAAAATAAAAATTCAAACCATACTAAATCCGATAAAAAAATTTTTTACATGCAACAAAAAAAAAGTTAACTTGGTTTTTAAGTTTGTTTTTAAAAAATCTAGCCTAACCTACCGCCATATACAGGGTGAATTTTAATAGCCCCGTATTCTTGAAGGGGGTGAATCAATACGAGACGGTAAGTAACTTTTAAACATCAAATAATTAGAAAAAAACAAAAACAAAAAAATATATATTTTTTACGCATTTATTATTTGATTTTTTTGTGAATTTGAAGAATTTTATTGCTAAATAAAAGTTTTACAAGCGTTGAGCGCGCTGCGCCATCTAGCGTTAGGTAAAATATCCCTAATAAACAATATTAGCGGTATATTACCTATCGCTTGATGGCGGATCATGGCGGCGCTTTGTATACTATATTTCAAAAACTAATATTTTTCAAATTTAGAAAACATTTTTTTTTTTAATTGTTTTTCCCACAATTTTTTATCTAAAATTGCTTACTTGCTCGTGCTGATTCACCCTCTTCAAGGATGCCAGTTAATTAAAACTCACCCATAGGTGTTTTAAAGTAAAAAAAACTAAACCTACCGAAATGTATGGGTTGGACGCTTCTTTGAATGCCAATACGCTTATTATATTTCCGTTTTCCCTTCCCTCACCTTACCTTATTTTGGCAGTTTATTTATTTAAATTATGAACTATACATTTTAACCTTTCCGTTTTGCCTTCCGTTTCCTTACCTTATTTTGGCAGTTTATTTATTTATATATTAATATATGTATCATATACAACTCAAAAATTCATTTATTTATTTACTTTGGCTTTAGATACACATAAAATGCACAATATTTGCTATACCTTAAAATTTTGTTTTACATCTTTTTGTATCTTATTATACTTTAATTTTTGCCTACTTTTCTTTTCACATCAGTATGTTGGTTGACTGGAAGATATTGTTATGTAGCTATATTTATTATATTTACATAATATATATGGGGGCCGGCCGAAATGTTTACGCGCGGATCTGTCAAACGATGCTAAGTGCCTATAGGCACTGTTGGCGTCCGATGGGTTAAACCACTGGTTAAACTGGTATCCAATTAGACTGGGTAACACATTTTCTCGACCCCATTTAGGCCCTCAAAATAACCGGATAGATATATTTATTCCATTTCGACTTTTGGGCTAGATGAGGGTAAGGAAGTTCTACCACCATTTCAAATTTCATGTCGATAGGTTCAAAACAGGCTGAGATAATCAACTGTGACATCCTTACATACATACACCAGAGACTCGGATCACCATACGTATATTCATGTACGGAACCGTAACAAAAAAAGCTACACACAAAATATACACGATACACTTTAATCCCTAACGTCATTTAGTCCCAAAACTACGAAACATACACAAGGAACCAATGTGAACGAAAAATCGATTTTTTCCGTCGCGTAAAAACTCACCGGTGGAGTCTAATCCATGCCGCGGCGACTATTTTGTTAGATAAAGAACGCTCCGCGCGCGCAGCATTCCCGCGAAGTCTCCAATGAATATCTAGCCGCCGATCCAAAACAATCTAATCGAAAATACCCCCGAAATCTTTCTCGGGCGAGACAACGCAGCGAAGGCGATCGAAATGTCAAACTGTCAATATTTAAATAGCGTTGGACGAGTCATTTGACCGGTGAGTCGGTTTCTGCGGATTCGAGTACGAAACGCGCTGTTTCGGGTACTTCTTTTCTAGTTCTTTTTTAACAAGAAACAGAAACTGCGTAACTTTTGCTGGGTATAAGGTTTAATAAGTATTAAGGGAAAATACATTTTTAAAAACAAGCTTTTATTAAAATTCTCTGTCCCGAGCCCACCCTGGGTGCAGCAGCCATGTGATAGTGGAACTTAGAACGGGCTATAATAATTGAATGCTATACAGCATTTCGTGTTTGCGCTGTTGACCGTCGAGAAGTGCCCTAGTTGTAAGCCAACCCAATTGGTGCGGCCTATCGCGGTGAAACATAGAACGGGCATAATTTAATGAGTTTACAAAATTTCGTTTCTGTGTACATAACATTTAGTGCCACCAGTGTAGCTCAACCAAAAAAAGGGCATATTCTGAAACTCCACAAAGATTGTCTTAAACCCGGTTGATAACATTAAATATCTAGGTATATTTATTGATTACCGGTTACAATGGAGCACCCACATAATAGAGCTGTCGGCGAAAGTTAGGAAACCCACGTATGTTGGTTTCCTAACTTTCTGGATCAAAGGACACTTAAGATAGTATACCATGCCCTGTGCCAATCCATTCTAACCTATGGGATCATAGGGTGGGGATGTGCAGCGAAAATTCACACGAAGCCCTTGATCAGAGCTCAGAAACTAGTACTGTAAATTATAAAGAGAAAGCTTTGGAGATACTCGTCAGATGATCTCTACATATAATATAATGTGCTAGACGTACCACAACTCTACGTGAAAGCGGCGCTCTGTGATTATCAAACTAATTTAGAGACCGCAATAAGAACTCAGCAAAGAATCTGCACGCGACAATCTCGAGCTATTTCGACGTCCCTCGAATGCAGACCACTTTTGGGCAGAGGCATTTTGTATACATAACCCCCAGGATATTTAATATGCTAGACAAATTAAAAAAAACTTATATACCTAAGTCTTATTTTAAAGCCAAAATTGACTCCTGTTTGAAACATGACGCCCGGCAAAATATCCATAAATTAATATACCCAGACAATTTAATCATTAAATTTTATCCCTAACAATTCTTCTTATTATTATTTTTATTTTATTCGTTGACTTTTTTATTACTATTACTTATTCCATAATTTTGGTTATTATTGTTTATTGACGTTTATTTTATTGTTTATTGACGTTATATTTGACGTTTATTTTATTTTATTTAACACGATTATTTATTTTCTATATTATATTTTTGATATTTCCGGTTTTGTTTATTAGTTTTAATTTGTAATGGTGACGGTAATGTATATTTATATTGTTTCGTTTTTTTAATTGCCGAATATATGTGAATGTAAATCTGGAGAGCTCGCTGCCCTGCAACAAGTCCTGGCACTTAGTTGGGCAATAGCCGTACTTACATGCTAATGCTCATATCGTCCGTGTTTAATTGTTATTTTATTTTAATATTTTTTAATACCTATTAAATATTGATATGAATATTAGCGATGCATATTTATTGTAAATGCGTTGGTAAATTAATTAATTAAATAAATAAATATACTCAATAGCACAACATATACTCAATATTTACAACGTCGGTTAAAACATTTACAACAAGGTTTAAAAACAACTTTGATTTTATCTGGCGCGTCGACTTACACGGTATCACTAAAGTCACGACGCTCCCTAGCGCGTCAGATCTACTACGTCTTTTCTTCGAAAATGTTGCCCGCAACAAAAAAAAAACATTTTCGAAAAATAACATCTTGCATTGCTTTTGACAGTTGACACTAGTTCCCTAATAGCCGTAACAGACGTTCGTATTTGGTACTGTTTGGTACGGGCAGACCGAATCCGCGGACCAAATCCGCTGTCCGGTCGTACCAAATCCGAGCGTGTGTTACGGGTATAAGTCTGCAGTTGACGTAAATGGCGGTTCGAATCTGAATTGCAGTTTTGTGTTACCTAGTAATTTCGTCCATTTTAGTAATTTGCTGCGGATTTTGACATTATGATGGCTGATACATCTGTTGAAGAAGAGTTCGTGTTCGGTTGTGGGGAAGAAACAACGACCAATAATCGCCGCCGTTCGTCGTTTTTCGTAAAAAGAACTTCGATAAGTATGCGACAAACAAATGTTTTATTTAAGTTGACCTAAATCGAAAATATGCTGTGTATTTATTATGTTTTAGTGCCTGAACCCAGACCGAATTCAGAGAAATGTCCGGATGAGATATCCAAGTTAGTATTTTTAATACTTTTTCGTTGAGATAAAATTAATGATCGAATGCAACAACAAGACACACACACTTATAGTCGGGGAGGTAGTGAATATTTTTGGGACTTCCCAGTTTGTAAAAGTAATTAAATCTGGCCTATTATTGCTGCTTATCAAGAAATTCCGCGTCTGGCGAGGATTATGCGATGGGTGGGTGGGTGTATTCGAATTTTACTTATTTTATCAGTTATAGTGTACTCGTGCACGTTCTCCAGCGGTTGTATTCAATCAATTAACCCGGTTAAGTAACCCGACCAGGTTGCTACAAGCCTAGGAAATGGAAATATTTTCTTAAAGTGTGTAGCTCGCCAAGACAAAGGGCCGATGTGGCGGGTATCGAGCTAAATACCTCCAATCATGATGAACAGTACAACCTTACCATGGCCCCCAGTCCCCAGCAGCCCCACTAGCCCGAGCCATGGCAGCGGTTACGGTAACGGCGGGGCAGGGAGTGCTAAGAATCCCTGGGTACGATCAGGCTGCCAAACCAAACTGACACCGGCAACGCATAATGTAAGAACTCTGAGAGATGAAGCAAGACTAGAGGAGATACAGAAGGAACTAGCACTTATAATTTATGACATAGTCGGACTGAGCTAAACTAGGCGACAGGGAGAAGGGACCATAAGGCTTCAGTCGGGTGACCTGTTTTACTACATATACCACCAATAGTTTGCTGTAAATTCGTTTACAAAATTGCTTGTATAAAGCGCTCGTCCAAGGACGGTTTTTATGAGGTCCATTGCAAGAGTGTTCAGATAGGAACGCCTATCTGCTAATATTTGCTTTTCATTGACATTAGACGACTGCAGCAGTATTGGGGCATTAATCGCAATGAAATTTAATATTCCATAAAACAAGCACAAGCTCCAGCGTTTCGAGTTTTACATGAAACGCTGTACGTGTGGCACAATTGGTCGAAAGTGCCAATTAAACATACGAAATCTTTGTTGTATTATAAAAGCTTATTATATCCGTGAGATTGACCGTTTTGTCTGGTAAGTAATGCAATGTCGACATCATCATAACATCTTAATTTTCTGCGCGAAAATCCGGTATAACTTCATCACGCTCCTCTTGTAAAGCATCCCCAAGAACTGTTTGATCCTTTGTCACTTTCAGTCAAAGCACGAGAAGTGGAAGCCATCTGAAATAAAATGTAAAACCGTTTCAACCTAAACGAAAAAGAACCAAATGTAACATTAAAAAATCAAAATAGAATTGTTTTGAACACTATTGTATAGTAGGTGCATAATATATTCAATTTTAAATTACCACATAATTAATTATTATAACTGATAATATATCCTTCTTAAAACAAGGCAAAAACAATGTTTCTTTAAGAATTATACCTAACTGTATTCATTGAACAAAACTTACGTTAACCGTATCCAGGGGTACCAGGGTACCCTAAGCTCTCACTGAAACGTCCTGTGTCGGCCGACTGAAGAGCAAGCGTGATCCCCGCCCCTCTTGGATTACCTAAAGCCGCGAAACAAATGCACGCGTACTTATAAAATAATCTTTATTTTATTTTTAAGCTATTGCATAGCTTTTATCGCGGGCCTATGCCAGCGCGGCGACCGAATGAAGAAATTTCTTAACGAAAATTAATGATTTTAAACTGATAATTACGTCTAAACGAGTACTGCTTAAGATTCGAAAAAAATATATGTTAAACAAGAACATTTTCCTAATATTCTTAGCTTTGAATATTTTAGATTTTGTTTATATTACATAGTGTAATTAAATTGTGAAATTAGGTCTAACCGAACACAAAAACGACTACTACGCAAATACTATCTGGCGTATTATTATGAAACCTGCACCATTTTAAAGATAATTTAATTATCTATCTTTTTATCTACGAATTTTATTGAATAGTCAAAGAATAATATTCGTTTTTTTTTGCTTTATCGAATAAAATTTGTGCGCGGCGATCTATCGGAAGACGTTTAAATTATTCCGAATCATTTGCTCCCGCAGCCGCAAATGATTCGGAATAATTTCAACGTTTTCCGATAGAGCGCAGTTATCTGATATCAGAAAAAATGACCTAAATAAATAATTACAATTGCATAAGTTGTTAAAAATGCTATGCAATAGCTTTACCGCGGCAGTCCCCGAGTGCCACACGTATTTTTTTTCCGTTTGTACCCCAGGGTACGGTTCTAAGGTTAATTTAATACCTGCTTACATGTTATCTTTTTGTGTTGTAGATATATGGATGAATTGAAAAGAGAGGAGGCGTCATGGAAGGCAGAACTGAGAAATCAGAAGTTGGTGTATCAGGATTCTAAAAAGTGAGTAAAAAAGATTACTGTAAGTAATATCTTGATTTAAAAAAATGGATATATTACAGTTGAGCTATTACTATTATTATTTGTTGAGTGGCGCTTATCTAAGGTCTTTATGAGCCTTGTAACACTGCGACCATTGCTGATCTATTGTGTTCGCCACCTACTATAGTTCTGCGCTAAGCCTCGTGTCATTTAAGAACCGCAGCAGGCTTTTGGCGCCAGATTGTTTTACCTCCTCAGGTTGGAGGTAATAACCACCCAAGTGGGTGTATATTTTACGCATCAGCGGGCCATACTTGCACATGAGGTGCAGGGGAGTTTCCTCTGCCCCTTGGCAGAACCTGCACATTTGCGCGTCCCGGAGCTTGAGGTTGTACATGTGTTTATTCAGACCACAAAACCCCGTGAGCGTCTAATATAGTTTATGTAGTTTAAAAAAAAAAACTAACGTAACCTATCACCCTATACAGTACCTTGCAAATTAATTGGAACTAAGAGTATTTTTCGTCGAAAAGTGCTTTATTGGTCATAAACATACAAAAACAGTACTAGTAGTTATTGGTAGTTATTGAATGTGTCATCCTTTTGCGTTGATAACACCTTTCACTCTTGTAGGCATATAATTTACCAGGTTTTGACAGCTTCCTTTCACTTCATCATCTTGAAACCAGACTTGAATTACTGCACTATCATCTTGGTTTTCATTGTGCAATCCATGTTGGAGAGCCGTTTTTTGCAAATGGCCCAGACGTTTCAATCGGGTTGAGTTCGGAGGAGTTTCTGGGTCATTCAAATCCTGTTGAAAAATTCCCTCGTTGAAAGGTTAGACCTTGTGGAGCTCATGTACCATATGGTTTGATAAGATGTCAATATATTGGCTCGAATTTGAAATCAGACCAATATATTGGAATTCGGACCGAATTTGAATTTGTATTGGCAAGCTGAGGCTTGTTTTTTCCGCAAGTGCAGATAGCGCTTCAACCGCCAAGTTCCGCCCGAGGTATTCCCCCGAATCCGCGATCTTCTGCTCCCAACCGCCTCCCAACTGCAGGATTACAGCCGTGGCGGAAGCTCACAGCAGCCCTGACAGGGTAAACCCATCTTCGATGAGGCTACAAGATAGAAGTTAAACCATGAGTTGGGCAGGCCAGATGACAGAGAGTTTTGCCAACCCCACCCAAGCTGCATGGAACCATTAGGAACCCGTCAATGATGACAATATGATTTATTTGATGTTTTTCAGACGGTACGAAGCAAAACAAGACTCGCAAGTGAAGCGGTTGGACTACTCTGTGTTGACCGCCGAAGACATGGATTTGATGAAGAGCAAACCCTCGCTGGCCATCTTCACGGAAAACGTGGCAGCCCTCGAACGGACGGTCTCCGACACCTGTCACCTCTATTTGCAGCTGGCTGAGCAACGGCAGAGGATGGCCGACGAGTGCGAAGGACAACTCGACAGCATACAGGATTACATCCTCGAAAATAGTAATACACCAAAATTGGTTTAGGAAAAGATTCTTCGGTGGAATTATCATTTATACTTAGTTAAATTAAATGTATATTATCGACAAAACATTTTCATTTCCTAATATTGTTAGTAATAACTACATAATAACAGAACAGACTGGGACAAGTCGCACAACCCAGTTTGTGAAAAAATCAAATACAAATCAAAACATTTATTTTGAGTCAAAACACATACAAAAACATACAAGCTACAGTAAATGTTGAAATGCTCCCCCCCCCCCTCTCTTGGTGACAGCGCTCTTGGCGATTAACCATATCTCGGCTACATTTCCCATTTAATTGAATTTATCCACCATACATTTTTTTGTTGACTTGTTTGGCATTGTGTCATTTTCAATTTTGCGGTAAGAATTTGTGCGAAATTAATCACGTACAGTAGAACTCCAATTATCCGAATCAATTGGGACCGGACCCCATTCAGATAATCGAAAATTCGGATAATTGGATTTATTCCGAAAAAAGGGTCTATTTTAATTAATTATTGTATATATGTTTAAATTGGGAGAAAAACTATTTAATATTTACATTTATAATAAAATAAATACAAACGGAGCTGCCATGGAATTCACCGACCGGAGTCGGGCCCATCATAATACTATTTTTTTTACACTTCTGGGGGGTGAGCAGTGGATTCCGGACTTACGAACCGGCTGTGGTAGGTTTAGGACAGCTGTCTTGCCACATGTGAGCGTTCACCTTGCCACCCATTCACTCCCCCTTCGAAGCCATAGAATTTGAGATGCGCAAATCGCAGTTTTAGATAATTTTTCTAAGAAAGAGTTGATTATTTTTCTGGAAAGGCCAAGATCTTTAAAGAGGTGAAATAGAGATTTAGCTGGCAGGCCACGAGCGCCAACTTCCACCGCGTGAAGGTGAACAGTGAAGCCGTTCTGGGTTACGGCATTTGCAAGATCATGGTATTTATTTAATTTGTACTCGTGGTCTTTTGGGATATTTGATTCCCATGGAACAGTTAATTCTACGATAAGAGCCACCTTCCGAGATAGAGAGTAAAGAGTTATATCTGGACGGAGGGCTGTGCATCCGAGACTTTCAGGGAATTTATACTGCTTAGAGACCGAATCAACCTCCAGAATCCAATCTGTAGCTTTCTCGATTATTGAGAAAGGTTTTGTAGTTAAATGTTTTTTGCCTTTAGAGCCATCCCGCACAAACTGTATTGGGGGTTTGGAGGATACTGTCAAACCCTTGTTGGCACGAGCCACTGAGAGACTAATTACCTCGCGAATAACAGCGAGAACTTTGTCATGGCGGTAAGTGTACCGTCCTTGATCTAAGGCCACCTTGCAGCCAGCTAGAATGTGCCTAGCTGTGCAAGGGGTATTGCTACAGAGGGGACAAGAACTATCCTCGGCAAAGCTCCAACGAGCGAGGTTACTGGGGTCTGGAAGTGTATGCTGAAAGGCATTCAAATAAAATTTCAGCATCTCTGGCGTCCAGTCATAGAGGTCCAGTCAGACCTTCCAGTGCATTGGAGGCGGAATGCAAAAGTCACCAATTGTTGTCCAATCATTCTGGCATTGAAGGCCAATAGCATGAGCCATACTCTTGCTGTCGTAATCTCCCCGCAAAAGAGACTTCTTCAAGTCCACGTCGCTCGTGGTTGTACTGCCATACCCCAGACCAGTGCCATTCTGGCTGATTCCAGTAAGGAACCTTTTGTGGAAGTCTACGCGGGCTTGTAGTTCATTTGAATCACTACAGCCACTTATTACGTGCTTCGATATTGCCGGATCTTTGGAATTGCACAGAATCGAATTTTTGGTTATTCTGGAGTTGGCGTAGAGCAGAGAGGGCAGTTTAAGCGCTAGCCCAAAATTTTGTTTGGACCTGAAGAGAGTCGAGGGGTCAGCTGGTTTGGCTAAGGACAGCCAGGATTTTAAACTAGCTGTCACCAGTGCATCTAGACGGGACAGTTGGGTTTTGGTAAAATCGTAAATAAGAAAGGGCCATGACAAATGTGACGTTAGATAATTGTCATAGATCCAGGCCTTACGAGGGCCAGAAATTAGCAAGGCATCTATTTTCGCCAGGCCACTTTTGAAATGCTCTATAACATGATCGCCCGAGACGTCTTTTCCCTGATGGGTGATTTTTCTGCCGAGGAATTTGAAATGATTGTTTGGGTCTATAAGGGAGATATTAGAGCCCTTATAGACCAATTTGGGGTCATAGGATGTAAATTTTGTGCCCATGCGGGCGAGTCCAAGGCAAAAACATTTGGAGGGCTTCACTTTTATACAGCCTGACCAGTCGCAGAAAAGCTCCACTTTCTGTAATAGCAGGGAAAGCTGCTTGGGGCTTCTGGTGATGAAAGTTAGGTCGTCGGCAAAAGCGAGGCACGACGAGGTGTATTGGCCGTCTGTTTTAAAACGGTAGCCCCACTTCCTGTCAAACTGGCTCAGGCTTTCCAGAAGTATATTAAAAACTATATTAAAAATCGTCGGGGAGAGGCAACAGCCCTGAAATAGTCCAATTGAATATGGTATAGAGCGGGTAGTCCATTCTTGCGTTTTAACATGGAAAGTCAGACAGTTGTAGTAGGAGGCTACAATGTCACGCACGACTGGTGGGAAGTTGTACCAGCGGAGTGCAAAGTGGAGGAGACTGTGTCGGACTGACCCAAAGGCATTCTCTAGGTCGAGCCAGCATACATTGATTTGGCGTTCGTGCTGTCTCGCATCCTTGATGGCAGCAGCCAGGAGAGAGTTGTGCTCGAGGCAGCCCGAGACGCCGCGCATGAAGCCTTTTTGAACTGATACTCCAAGGTACTCATTCCGGTGCATGAATTCGCTCATCCTCGTGTGGACTATGCTAAAAAAGATTTTGGCCACAGTGTCTGTGAGAGCAATGGGCCGAGCGTCCTTTGGTCCGGTGCAAACTGGGACCTTCGGAATTAAGATGACTGTCGCTCGGCCAAAATTCTGTGGGACTACACCGCTATTCCATATATTTCGGAAGATGGATCCTAAATATTGCAGAAGGCAGGGGCATTTTTTGTATACTAAATAGGGAATACCATCGGGACCCGGAGTTAGTATGAATATCATAATATTATTTATTATGAATATCAATATTAATTAAACGTAAAGTACTTAGAAAGTGCTGTACTAGTACATCATCCCCAAAGACAATAGCGCGCGTAGACAGAATCATTATTTTGCAAATTGCAGTACGTTTCCGTCCTAATAGTTTTCCGTTTTAATTTTGGATAATCAGAGATTCGGATAATCGGAGTTCGGATAATTGAATTTCTACTGTACAATGAAAATTCGGTGAAATTTGAGCATTTTTGAACTTCGATCTGTCAACACATAAACTGTCACAAAAAACCAACCGGGTTCCGCCTGCTTTCATTCCAAAGAGGGATCTTTTTTTTTGTGCTACGCATTTGAACTTTTGGTGGTGCGACTTTTGCCCCACCCCGTACTAACTGGATACAGACAAATCTTAGAACAGCCTGGGAGCGACAAGCCGGTACTGGAAATGACCTCAGACCAAGTCATTCAGAAAAATGTATAAACCATACTTTTACTGCAGATTTTTTCCAATGCAGAATTCCCATTACTATAGAACTCTATAGAACCCATACTATAGAACTCTTTGCAAGTGTATAAAACTGTATAGTTCATCTGACGCTGTAATATTGACTCCACAGTTTTTGGCAGCAGAGAATTTCTGTCATCAGTCCACTGGACTGACATTAACCCCTCAGGCCCCGATTGGCCGATATCGGCCACAACACGATTCAGCGTGACGGCCGTGTTTTAATTTAATTTTAATTTAATTTGTTTTATTTTATTATGTTAATGTTTCATTTTAATTATGGGTACAGTGGTTTGACAGTAATTAATGTTTTGATGAGACAGTGTCGTAATTCAATTTTTTTACTAATTTTTACAAAAAATTTTTGGGACAGCAACTTGTCAATCAGCTGAGGGGCCGAGGCCTGAAGGGTTAAAGAAAACCCCCCTTCCACTGTAGTGTTACTTTTAGTATTTGGAATTTTCTTTCTGTATTTTTTGTTTTATTGCAAAAGTAAATCCATCTCTTTGCATAGTCTTCCTCGAGGACCACTCTTCAGACGTTCAGACTACAAAAAGTTTTTCAGATACTTACATTGTTGAAAGCATCCGTCGCCCACATCTACACACCACTTTAATTAACAGGTTCTCTGAGGATGCGGGTGACCGCCTTGGTAACGAATATTCGTTTTTATGCATTACTACGCCCCGTAGGCTATGTGACCTCACAAAGTTTTCTTTAACTGCTGGAATGCTAATACCATCAGTTTAGTCAATCATACGCCATTATTGAATGTGCGGATATCAACCTGCATAAGAACTACGCCAACCACGCAACCAACAATCGGTCAACCACTGGAACATCACGCCAGGGTTGAATCATTCCAAAGCGCTAATTAATGCTTACGACCGTAAGACTGCCCGTGAGGCCTAATCGCTAAATAGGAATAATCCATGCATACTGGTGGGGGCGCTCACGGGGCATTGTGGCCTGAACAAACGTATGTACATCCTTAAGCTCCGGGACACGAAAATGTGCAGGTTCTGCCAAGGAGCAAAGGAAACTCCCCAGCACCTCATGTGCGAGTGTGGCCCGCTGATGCGTAAAAGATACACCCACTTGGGTGGTCATTACCTCCAACCTGAGGAGGTAAAACAATCTGGCGCCAAAAACCTGTTGCGATTCTTAATTAACCATACAGTATGATGTCCGAACACATATCAATAAATTTTATTTATTTGTGGGCGGGCGATAATTTTATTATTTTGTAACTGCAACGGGCGAACCCAACACCTCAGGAAGTTTTAACGATATTAGATTATTCTGTCTCCCGTGAGGTGAGCGCAAAAGACTAAGACGAAAAACAGTCTAGTTACGCCACCTGCCCGTCAGCTCACCCACTGACTACCAGTTTGGAAGGATATCTCCATCTGGAATTAACCTTCAGGATACCTCCTGCCTCCCGACTGGTTACAGGATCGAGGTCGCTTGCATGGTCCTCTTCCTTATGAAGCGGTGATACGGTGTACACCGAATCTATCGCGGACCACGGCATCCTTTGCCCGGCTTATTCATCCGGGATCGGGTGGCCGAATGGTTGTTTCAAGGGCAGTTGCCATAAGGTTAACGAACACCTCGCTCCATAGGAAACATTACTGTTCTCATACTCCTCTGGCTGTTAGTCGGAATGCACAATCGATTGGCTGACGATGCACGGTGCGGAAACTGTCCAGGAGCACTCGAAGGTTGACTCCTAGGGGAAACTGGCCCGCAGGCCAGCGGGGTAGAAACCCTGGCTCTCCCTTCTGCGTGGAGGCCGCCGGATGGGTGTTGACCTGTGCGAATACAACTGTGTCTTAGTGGCCAAACAGCAACAGGGCCCATTTGTACTAGTGTTGTGTGCCATTTCGTGATTAGGGTTCGAGATAGTTGATTTATTTATTTATTTATTTCATAACAAATCAACATTACAGTTTCTACCAATCCGTTGATATGCAATATACACATAAATATAAAAAAAATTAATAGAATTCTTACAAGTACATACATAACATGTTTAAATAAGCGTTAAATACAAATACCGGCATTAAGAATAGAAAAACTTACAAACTTACAGTACATAAGAGTGAAAACAGTTTATATTATTCTGCCATAAACAAGTAGCGCAATGCCCACACCTTGAAGAGATGCGGGCTCGCTGTAAAAATATCAAAGTCTGCCGCTGTCGAACATAGCGCATTTATGTGACGCAAAGCACGGGTAAGCAGACTCCATCGACTTAGGTTGGTGCGCGAGGACGGCTCCGCAAATAGATTATGAGTGCGAGCACGATTATAATTGTCCGGGACAAAGAGACAAACCTTCGCTAGCATGCTAGGATTATCAACTCTTCCCCTAATCAGCTTGAAAACGTAGGCCATAGCGAGCATTTCTCTACGCAACTTAAGAGAGTTATAGTCCACCATGCCTAGTAGGAAACTAGTAGGGTATAAGTACGGATAATATCCGTACTGCTTAAAATATATAAATCGTAAGAAACATTTTTGAATTTTTTCCAACATAGTGATATATTGATCCTGATGTGGATTCCATATAACTGCATTCGTTTCCAATCTGCTTCTCACAATTGAATTATACAATGTATGCATAACCCGTACATTATATGATATGTTCCGATGTCGGACACAGCACTTAGAGCACTTGGGACCTGCCGCCGGCCACAAAGCTAGTGCCTTTTAGCACAAATGAAACGCGATTCAAGAACAATATCAACATTATTTATTATTATTTAACAGTGGGACAATACACATTTTGGTCGATTCAACTAAAATAGGAATTTACTTATAGCTAGAGTGGTCGCTGCTGCTTTTGGGAATGTGGAAACTGCGCCTCGACTGCAGCTTCCTCTCCTTGGCCGTTTTGTACTCTTTTCGGCAGGCGCTCGATCGCAACTCGAGGATCCGGTTGATCTTCTCCACTATCTCCTTCGCTGTGTCCACTTCCGTCTCAAAGTCGTGATGCTTGAACGAGGCGCTCGATTGGAGCAAACCGTGATGGCGAGAGCTACCTGCGTTTGAAATAAAATGAAAGCGGTCAGGTGTGAGTTTGACTTGCTCACCGAGGGTTCTTAAAAACTTTAGTAGTAAGGGAGTTTTTGCTGTGAAACATCATATTGACACACATATTGACTATTCAATAATTCATTAAAAATTAACAGGTTAGGACACATCTCTCCAACAAGTAAATATATTAAAAGGAATAAAAACCACGACTGCCTTTACAAAGAAGTGAACTACTCTATTTATAGTAATTTTTTTACGTTTTTTTTATTTGAAATATTTGTGGTGTATATGTATCAGGATTCTTGCTGATGCAGGTTTTTTAATATCAGCGAATGCTGATGCGGAAAAAATTTATTGGTTTTATGAGCTAATATCTAAATATGTTTGTATGATCGACTTTCGCGATTATGGCGTGGCTCTTGTCCATGCGGTGGGTGTCTTGGGTCATCTATAACTTTTACGCGATCCGAATCAGCCAGGACATCATGACGTATTGCAGTGGGAGCCATGCCTATGAGCGGACAAAGCTCTTCGACAGGGGTAGGTTTGAGGCAGCCGGAGACGATTCTTACAACATCGTTCACAGCAGTGTCGACCATTTTTGCATGTGTTGATCTACTCCAAACTGGAGTGGCATATTCCGCTGAGGAGATGCACAGGCCCGAGCTGAGGTTCTGGTGTAGCTGGATTGGCTCCCTATGTATTACCAACTAGAGATGTCAACTACAACGGGCGAACCCGTCACCTCAGGAAATAACGATGTTTATTTATTTATTTATTTATTTGCAGCTGATATAAAAAACATATACAAAAAAAAACAAGAACACACAGATTAAAAATTAAAACTATAAATAGACAAAGACTATGAAATAAAGCTACAAACGCTGCAAATTAGGGGTATCCTCAGGATATCTCCTATCCTGGTTTTCAGGACACACCTATTAATTATTGATACATAGGCATATGATTTTTAAAATAAAATAACCAAATCAAATAAATCTTAATCAAATCAATCCAAATAATCATAATCAAATAAATACCCAAATCAAAAAAATCAAAATCAAGATATTTAACATCAAATGATATTAAAAGAAAATAACGTAATTACATAAATTTAATAATCTACATATAATAAATAAAAAATAATCAAAATCAAAATATTTAACATTAAATAATCAGGTTACAAATTAATAAATAAACGAAGACAATAGTAATAATCCAATTGCAATAGTTATTTTAAAATAAAATCAAATTATGACATCTAAATATCTTCCTTTAATAATAAACTTTTAAAGTGGTCCTTAAATACTGCAATTGATTTCGATCGCAAAGCCTTTCCCAACCGATTCCATACAACCGCAGAATAATACGAAAAGCTGCACTGGAAATGTGTAGTTTTGTGCTTGGGTATTATAGCAAGTTGTTCACGTGCCCGTGTTGAATGGACATGCCGGTTACGGGACCACGTCATAATCGAGTAAAGATATCGCGGCTGTTTATTGCGTACTACCTTGAGTACAAGGGTCGCAAGATGGAGCTGCCTTCTTTTACTCATATTCAACATGGAAGCTTTCGCAATGTTCTGTCTCCCATGAGGTGAGCGCAGAAGACTTCCACTGTCAAGCTCCGCCACATGCCCGTCAGAGGCCAACGCCTTACGGCGAGGCACCGGCAAAGGTAACAAGCGGGCAGCCTCGGCCCCTGACTACCAGTTTTGGCAGGATATCTCCGTCTGGAATTAACCTTCAGGATACCTCCGTCCTCCCGACTGGTTACAGGTCTGAAGTCGCTTACACGATCTCTACCTGTTGTATTACAGCGGTAATTCGGTTTGAATTTATCGCGGACCTGGGCGTTCTTTGCCCGTAGTGCCACACGGGATCGAGTGGCCCAAGGTCATTTCAAGAGTGGCATGACAACAGGTCAACGTCCACCCCCGCTGCTTAGGAAACAGTATATTTCCATAGTCTCCAGACCCCTTCAGAAATTAGTCAGAATGCACAGTCGATTGACTTCGCCAACCGGTGCGCAAACCGTCCAGTGGCGCCGGGATGCAATGCCGCCGGGAGAAACCGGTCCACCAGCTCTGAGGCCTGAGACAAGGGAGTCTTACCCGGGGTAGCCTTCCACTCGAGGAGGCTTCTGAATAGGAGCTGAATCGTGAGTTGAGCCGATCTGAGAACAAAATGGATCTTGTGGCCCAAGCTGCACGAAACCGTTCACCACCCCATATGTATTACCAGTTAGTTTCCTGACGATGGTATTGACGATGACATTGACTATAAAAGGAGTTTCAGCAGTTCATTGATGACACAGGGGCGTTTTTAGCCTCAGTGCAATCGGTGCATTATACAAATGTTTATCCTTACCTGAATTGTTGGCATTGTTTCCATATGACAGCGAGTAGACGAGTCTAAAAGTGCCTCTTGTGGATTTAGCCTCTATGACTTCACACCACGCCACCGAGTCTATGTTGTAGGATACTGGCTTGAGGCGAGACTGCAACAATCAATAGATTGACATAGTAAGTATAATCCTCTTGCAAAATCTTGAGCAAGAAAAGGAAATAAATAATACAACATGAATGATACCATGAAAACATATCTTTCACTAAAATAATGCTAAATTATAGGCTTACTAGCTGACCCGTGCCCACTTCATTGGGCGGTAAACATTTTTACTTGTGATGAAATTATGAGTGTGGTTCGGTTAGTACTGAGCAATGGATCAAGGCACACAGTAACTCAAGAGGAAACGATGCTGCGGATGAACTAGCCCGTAAGGGCTCAGACACACCGGCATACGGACCCGAACCTATCGTGCCCCTACCTTACTCGCACATAAACAACCAACTTGACAACCACTACAAACAACTACATCAAACACACTGGAAAGAGATAGACACCTGCAGACAAACCAAAGAAATAGTAATGGAATACAACCACAAACTTACCAAAACACTTCTAAGGACAAAAAGGCCCCAACTACGCAAACTAGTGGGACTGATAACTAGTGATGGGTGTGATCACGAATAGCAATAACAATAACGTGTGATATTTGCAATCACGAAGAACGCGTTACGAGAATTTGAAAGAACATGCTATTTGAATCACGGCTACGAATAGCACCGCGTTGCCATCACTCAGCGCCGCTACGACGCGACCGATCACTGATCAGTGATTGGCCGTTCTCACTGATCGCCGTCGAACGACCGGGCGGCGCGCCACTGAACGATGATCGGTGAGCCGTTCATTTGGTTTCGTTCATTCTTAGATCACTAGACGTGATCGGCGATCAGTGGATCAGTGATATGATCAGTGGATCAGTGATCTGCCGTTCGTTCTGGGCGAACGCCCGCGCCGGCTGGACGATGACTGATGAGTGGCGCGTTCATTTCGTACGTAACGTGAATTTGGACACTGTTATCGCTCGTGTCGTAATCGTTCGTGTAAATGAGTTTGCTCATGATTTGTTAAAGCAATAAAGTAACTTTTGGGGACAAGTGGCTTACATTATTTCAGAAAGACGAACTCGGCTTAGCACCAAAAGAGCGAGAGAGATAATCTTTCTGAACGCGAATTCTTCTAATTACTAATAAATATTAAGCAAATATAATGCGCGTTTCTGTTATCAGTTATCACATTGACGAAACTTTGTTACTTAACGTTTCACAGTACATTTCAGTACAATCACGAAAATCACGAGTAGCAGTTATTATCACGCGTGATAAAATACCAGTAACGTGATCGTTGCGTGATTTAAAATTGAGAATCAGGCCCATCACACTGATAACAGGACACAACACACTAAACAAACACCTCTTCAAAATGGGCGGAACGAATAGCCCTATGTGCAGAGCATGCATGGAGGCGGAAGAAACCACAAAACACATTCTGCTAGATTGTGAACAGGTAGAAGTATACAGGACAAAACACCTTGGGACCCCAGGCACCCTGCGCGAGGCGGCAGGAAACCTGAAAGCCCTGCTGGCTTTCGTCGGAGAACTGGGGTGGGTGGAATAGCGCTACCCCCGTTACACGCAAAATAGGCACACTGGATGTGGACTTGCGGAGGCACGCCCAGTATAACTAACTAACTAACTAACTTAGTACTGAGTGCTATGAATAATTTCCTAACCTGAGGGTTATATTTTTACTCCATATTTATGTATGTATTTGCATGCCAATTTGGCTATATTACCGGGTTTCAAATGAGTGAATGAAATGATTATGATTGAATATATATATTTTTTTAATTGTTCAAAACTTCTTTGTATACTATATTAGATGTAATGTTATTATTTGGTACCAAAAATATATTGTCTTTCAGGAGCTCCAACCCGAGATACGGTCGCGGTTCCATACCTATTTTGTATTATCTCTTTAACCATTTATGCAGTAAAAGGGAAAAAATCCTTTGTTTTTTAAACACTTGAGGCGATAAATTTACTTATTTTGATAAGAATTCATATTTGTTGATAATATGACCAATAAACATGACCTAACGATTTAAATTATTTTTTTAATATAAAAAAACTACTTTTTGTGACCTAAATATAAAAGTTAGACAAATGCTGTCATTGACTTTCTTGTAGACATTACCAAACTACAACTTTTCTCTAGGTTCCCGGCCATGCAGGAATCGAGGGAAATGAAAAAGCCGACGAACTTGCTAGGACGGGAGCAAAGGGAACGTTATACGGCCCTGAACCTTGCTGTGGCGTACCAAAAAGCCTTGCAAACCTAATGCTCAAACAAATGTGTTTAGAACAATCCGTCAACCACTGGAACACGCCAGGGTTGAATCATTCCAAAGCGCTTATTAAGCCTTACGACCGTAAGACGGCCCGTGAGGCCCTATCGCTAAATAGGAACAATCTACGCATACTGGTAAGGGCGCTCACGGGGCATTGTGGCCTGAACAAACACATGTTCAACCTCAAGCTCAAAGACACAAAAATGTGCAGGTTCTGCCAAGGGGCAGAGGAAACTCCCCAGCACCTCATGTGCGAGTGTGGCCCGCTGATGCGTAAAAGATACAACCACCTGGGTGGTCACTACCTCTAACCTGAGGAGGTAAAACAATCTGGCGCCAAAAGCCTGCTGCGGATCTTAAATGACACGAGGCTTAGCGCAGAACTATAGTAGGTGGCGAGCACAATAGATCAGCAATGGTCGCACTGTTACAAGGCTCATAAAGACCTTAGAAAAGCCCCACTCAACAAATAAAAACTTTTCTCTAGAACTCAATCAAATATCTGTCATCGTTGAAGCAGCGTTCGTAAGAAACATTTTCATTCGACCGTTTTTTCTCCGACTTTGCAAATCCGACTACCACGAAAAAATCTTTTCATTTTTCGGATTAATATATAGCCCATGACACTCACAAATAACGTGGATTTCTATTGGTAAAAGAATTTTCAAAATCGGTTCAGTAGATCCAGAGATTACTCCCTACAACCTCACAAACGTTACCTCTTTATAATATTAGTATAGATTAAGAAATTCTTTCATAAGACTTTCCCGGCGAGTGGAGAACCCCCCGCGCGCCAAACCCTCAACCCCCCCGTTTATATTACTGAGAATGTGAGACGCAATGACGCATACAAGTGTAGGAATGCCTACCAACTAGGGTAGAAGTAATTGAATTGTATTGTAGTAGTAAAACAGCGAAGGAGATACTTACCCAGAATTTGTTGGTGTTTCCGTGCAGTGGATCAATTTCTATCCGCTCTCCAGATATACCAATTAGGATATTGGTATGCGTCATAGGTACTCTATTGCACAGTTGAACCCTGAAAGACTGGTATTGAGGCGCTTCTACAGTTAATTTGTGCGTCTCCATACGAGCTAATGTTTCGCATTCCTGCGGTGAATGTAGTAAGGATTTGCCTGAAAAACATTACAAAATTTCATGAAAACCAATGATTGCCAGGGTCGGGTCAGATGCTTTATTTAACCCTTGGAGTAAATGGATATTTTCATGGATGCATCTGTCTCTTTAGCAGGATTTTCGGCGACATCGACCTTAAAGTACTATAACTACGAAACTACTACACCAATCATAAAAAGAACAACTGCACAATGATTGCATTGAAATTTCGAATATAGAATATTGAAATATCATTTTGTAAAACAATTAGATAATTATGAATAAATATGAGAACGTCAAAGAAGTGAAAAAAAACGCGCAACCAGATTTGGTCGACTCGTACTCAACGGATAATTGTTTCGCGACCAGATTTGGTTGACTCATACTCAACGGGTTAAAGCTCAGTATATTATAATCATAATCATAAGTTTTTTATTCAAAATAGTACGAAATCGTAACTTTTTGACGTCAATAATGCATACAAACATACATAAATGATAAAAAATTAAGATATTGTGACATTATAACAAATTATTGTGACATATAACGTGATATTAATCATCGAGGTAACCAAGGATTTTATTTCCAAGGGTCTTTGTCGTCTAGATAATCATTTATTTTATAGTAGCCCTTTAAGTACATCTTCTTCTTAACCCGTTGAGTATGATACGACCAAATCTGGTTGTGAAACAATTATCCGTTGAGTATGATACGACGATCTGGTTCCGCTCGGCGCGCGCGCTTTCGAACTCTTTTTTTACCATCGAAAGCATTTTGTCTCTTTCATGCGTATGGCAGATCGGTACAGAATTAAATTCTCTGTTAGCATTCGCAGCAGCAACTGCGCAGTCCATGTAACATATTATTACGGACCGCGGCAAAACTGAACGCCCGCCTTCACGAAACGTCAAAGTCCGCAGTGCGTGTGTCGCCGCTTCGGAAACGTTTTTCGTGTAGTTTTCGGTGTTTATTTGAACGAAACGTAAGTAAAACCATTTCTACAACATCATATAGTCCCCCTAAACTGATTAGATGTACCATTTATCGTGTATATAAAGTATTTCGGGTCTTTGAATGTCGCGTCGCAAATGCCAAAATCGGCCGTTGTTTTATCACTTCTTTGACGTTCTCATATTTATTCATAATTATCTAATTGTTTTACAAAATGATATTTCAATATTCTATATTCGAAATTTCAATGCAATCATTGTGCAGTTGTTCTTTTTATGATTGGTGTAGTAGTTTCGTAGTTATAGTACTTTAAGTCGAGCGCCGTCGATGTCGCCGAAAATCCTGCAAAAGAGACAGATGCATCCATGAAAATACCTATTTACTCCAAGGGTTAATAAATGACTTAAATTGTATCACAGATAAATTTCGCATTGAAAGTTCAAATATTGAAATTGAAAATTCAGAACCTCTCATGATTTCAACGCGATTTGCAGGCCAGAGTATTCAAACTTCAGTGCGTATTATTTTAGACATACTGATCTTGAGATCATCTGAACCTAAGTTAAAATAAATTATATTCCAGTAAAATATTATTGCTCGAAAGGGCCAGCATTACCGAAAAATAGCATCCTGTGAATTGTAACACTTTCGAGCTGTCATCTGCAACGGGCGAACTCGACACCTCAGGCTGTTATAACAATATAGATCGTTCTTTCAGCCGTGAGGTTATTACCAAGACTTAGGGACAACACAATACACTAACTAGCTCCGCCAACGCGCCCGTTAGAGTCCAACACCCGACCCCATGCCCTTATTACCAGAGATTTGGCCGGATTTCTCCATCCCCCGGTCTGGTCACGGGTTCGCGGGCTCTAACTGACGTAAGCGGTTATTCAATTTGAATATTTTGCGGACCGCGACACCCTTTGCTCGCCATGGTCATTCGGGAACGGGTGATCGATGGATCGATTCAAGGGTTGTAGACATCAGGTCGACAGCTACCCTCCGCTGTCATAGGAAACGTACGTCTCCCCCTGGTTATTCACCGACTGGAGCTTTCTTCGTTTTTTCCGCGAGTGCAAATAGTGCTCCAACCACCCAGTTCCGCCCGAGGTATTCCCCCGAATCCGCGATCTTCTACTCCCAACCGCCTGCAGGATTACAGCCGCGGCAGAAACTCACAGCGGCCCTGACAGGGTAAGCCCCTCTTCGATGAGGCTACCAGATAGGAGTTGAAAAAGTGAAAAAAACTCAGCATTTCCAACTTGTACTTGTCTTACGGAAAAATCGGGAACTCTATTTAAAAATTGTAAATACTATCGAGATCTTTATTAAATTCTTTATCAAAGGTAATATTTCGTTTTCATTATTTATAAACAAAAATATTTAGATATAAACTCATAAAAACCAATAAAAATTCTGATGATTTCTCGAAAAAAAAAATGATGATGTTTGACAATGGAATTTTACCAGAAATATCCGCAAAATGACGCGCGAAATTATTCTAGCGGCCGTCTATGTATCTATGGAAATAATGAGATATTTGGTATGGATTTTAGGATGCGTTGGAATTAGAAAATAATATTACTGTGCGCTCCGGGAACAAGCCGCCAATATTGGTCGTTACGTAGTCAAAGGTGTTCTGATGTGCAACCAAATTTGATCGTTACGTAGCCGAAGGGTTAAAACACTATAATTACAAACAAAATATATATTCACCTGACGTAGCACTTCGCTGTCTAAATGAATCCGATTGCGAAGCGCCTATCCTCGGTAGATTATCCATCAGGACGTGGGTGGTTCTACTTCTGTCCTCAAAGGTAACAACAGATACCTTCTGGGCGCTCTTTGCTTTGTCTTTGCGCTCAGCAAGGGCTGAGACGACGTTTGTGTTGGTCTTGTCGGTTGAGTCGAATGTCGCCGATCGACTGCGGTTTGTGTTATCATTGGGCCTTGTGTCATCTTGCATTACGACAGCATGAAGAGCACCCCTGTCCGGTATGGAGCAGGATTGGATCTAAGAGTAGTTAAAGAATTTATTTTATGTGGTAGAATTTTAGGTGGTATAGTTATAGAGACATATTGAAATTAAAGACGCGTGCAAGCACCTCGAAATACCTAGGTCAGCGTACAGCAGAAGGCGGCGCGGGTGGCGAGTAACAATACTACGTCTACGAGATAGGTAGCGTGCATCTGAGGGGGACGTCTTGCACTATATATCTAAAGGTAGCTTCTCAAAAGGCACTATATATTACTTAGCTTGCACTATATATCTAAAGGTAGCTTCTCAATTAACAAATTCATTCAAAACTTTACGTGAAGCGAAGCTACAGGCAACAGCTAGTATCTTATCTTTAACTAAGATTACACTGAGAAAAAAAATATATACCTTTAAAATTAAATATATAAAAAATACATTTAAATTAAATTAAATATACCTTTTAAATAAAATAATTAAAAATAGCTTTTAAATTAAAATAAGGCGACAAGTTGATTCCCTCCAATCCCATGCAACCCGAGGCACATCACACGCCTAACTAGGCTTATGCCTGTACCTAGATGTGCGATTTAGGATTTATTTTAGAGAGCGAACTGCATTAAAAATAGGGTTTACTAGTACAGATTAGTAATAAAGTAATATTAAGTAGAGATAAAAAAATGCATGTTATATTTACTACTAATTAAACCTGTATATTAACTACCTGTATTTTTGGATTTGTCTGCATTATCATTTTATAAAAAGAAAGTGATAATGGTTACCTCACAATATAATTTCTGGAGTGATAAGCAAAATAAAAAAAATGAGCTAAAATAGTACACAAAACAAGAAATTATACCCCTCCTCTCGCGAAGTAAAAATTCAGCTATCACTTTTGCCCGCGACATTTTCGCGTGTAAAATCGACGCGAGTCGACGACCTTGATACAAACGACCATAACTTGTAAACCACTACACGGATCATAAAAAAAATTACTGTAAAATGATCGCATTGAAATTTGACATATAAAAAATTATAACGTGGAAATTGGGGGAGTCGGCCGTTGGTCCCGCAAGGGATGTTAGGGAGTTACTGGGTTAAAAAGAATAAAAAACATGACTCCCGTTACAGAAAGTGAACTATTATATTTAGGTACATTTTTTTATTATAGGGTTTTAATGAAATATGTGTGGTTTATGTATTTATCCATATACATAGATAGAGTATATTTCCAGAATGAACCAAATCAGACGTTTCATATGACACTGAACACATATATTTATGTTTTTATTGAAATTTGGATATTTAGACAACTACTTACTTGATATTTGGACAGTTACGGTACATTTTACATAATTTATTTTGCTAAATTAATATTCCAAAAACTTCCATTTGTTACTGGCCCCACAGGTTTTATTCCTGGCGGCCGTGAAGAATGAAAAAAAAATACTCTGTCAATGATGACTGTCACAACACAACCAACTTGTAACTCGGCGATTTATATTGAAGACGCTGCTTTCTCCTTATATGAGGGCAAGGGGTCGTCGCACGTACCCTATGACACTCGGGATGACATAAAGATTCTAACAATACCACACACTTCTAAACCGGTTCAAGCGTTTAGAAGTTATGGTGGAATAAAGAAACGAAATCATACGTAGATGAACCCTGAACACATGGCCGCCATGGCCTGAACACATGGCGGAAGAAATGGCCACGGAATATTTTTCGACCACGTATGAGGACCCAATGCGGCTCCATAATTACAGCCCTCCGCCGGGCATTACACCTCCGCCCCTGCCTACGGTAGCTTTTGCTTCTCAACCTCCATCTCTAGATGAGATTCTTAATCAAGTAAAGAGGAAGCCGTCGGGCTCTACTCCGGGTCCCGATGGTATTCCCTATTTAGTATACAAAAAATGCCCCTGCCTTCTGCAATATTTAGGATCCATCTTCCGAAATATATGGAATAGCGGTGTAGTCCCACAGAATTTTGGCCGAGCGACAGTCATCTTAATTCCGAAGGTCCCAGTTTGCACCGGACCAAAGGACGCTCGGCCCATTGCTCTAACAGACACTGTGGCCAAAATCTTTTTTAGCATAGTCCACACGAGGATGAGCGAATTCATGCACCGGAATGAGTACCTTGGAGTATCAGTTCAAAAAGGCTTCATGCGTGGCGTCTCGGGCTGCCTCGAGCACAATTCTCTCCTGGCTGCTGCCATCAAGGATGCGAGACAGCACGAACGCCAAATCAATGTATGCTGGCTCGACCTAGAGAATGCCTTTGGGTCAGTCCGACAGTCTCCTCCACTTTGCACTCCGCTGGTACAACTTCCCACCAGTCGTGCGTGACATTGTAGCCTCCTACTACAACTGTCTGACTTTCCATGTTAAAACGCAAGAATGGACTACCCGCTCTATACCATATTCAATTGGACTATTTCAGGGCTGTTGCCTCTCCCCGACGATTTTTAATATAGTTTTTAATATACTGCTGGAAAGCCTGACCCAGTTTGACAGGAAGTGGGGCTACCGTTTTAAAACAGACGGCCAATACACCTCGTCGTGCCTCGCTTTTGCCGACGACCTAACTTTCATCACCAGAAGCCCCAAGCAGCTTTCCCTGCTATTACAGAAAGTGGAGCTTTTCTGCGACTGGTCAGGCTGTATAAAAGTGAAGCCCTCCAAATGTTTTTGCCTTGGACTCGCCCGCATGGGCACAAAATTTACATCCTATGACCCCAAATTGGTCTATAAGGGCTCTAATATCTCCCTTATAGACCCAAACAATCATTTCAAATTCCTCGGCAGAAAAATCACCCATCAGGGAAAAGACGTCTCGGGCGATCATGTTATAGAGCATTTCAAAAGTTGCCTGGCGAAAATAGATGCCTTGCTAATTTCTGGCCCTCGTAAGGCCTGGATCTATGACAATTATCTAACGTCACATTTGTCATGGCCCTTTCTTATTTACGATTTTACCAAAACCCAACTGTCCCGTCTAGATGCGCTGGTGACAGCTAGTTTAAAATCCTGGCTGTCCTTAGCCAAACCAGCTGACCCCTCGACTCTCTTCAGGTCCAAACAAAATTTTGGGCTAGCGCTTAAACTGCCCTCTCTGCTCTACGCCAACTCCAGAATAACCAAAAATTCGATTCTGTGCAATTCCAAAGATCCGGCAATATCGAAGCACGTAATAAGTGGCCGTAGTGATTCAAATGATCTACAAGCCCGCGTAGACTTCCACAAAAAGTTCCTTACTGGAATCAGCCAGAATGGCACTGGTCTGGGGTATGGCAGTACAACCACGAGCGACGTGGACTTGAAGAAGTCTCTTTTGCGGGGAGATTACGACAGCAAGAGTATGGCTCATGCTATTGGCCTTCAATGCCAGAATGATTGGACAACAATTGGGGACTTTTGCATTCCGCCTCCAATGCACTGGAAGGTAATGCTCTATGACTGGACGCCAGAGATGCTGAAATTTTATTTGAATGCCTTTCAGCATACACTTCCAGACCCCAGTAACCTCGCTCGTTGGAGCTTTGCCGAGGATAGTTCTTGTCCCCTCTGTAGCAATACCCCTTGCACAGCTAGACACATTCTAGCTGGCTGCAAGGTGGCCTTAGATCAAGGACGGTACACTTACCGCCATGACAAAGTTCTCGCTGTTATTCGCGAGGTAATTAGTCTCTGTGGCTCGTGCCAACAAGGGTTTGACAGTATCCTCCAAACCCCCAATACAGTTTGTGCGGGATGGCTCTAAAGGCAAAAAACATTTAACTACAAAACCTTTCTCAATAATCGAGAAAGCTACAGATTGGATTCTGGAGGTTGATTCGGTCTCTAAGCAGTATAAATTCCCTGAAAGTCTCGGATGCACAGCCCTCCGTCCAGATATAACTCTTTACTCTCTATCTCGGAAGGTGGCTCTTATCGTAGAATTAACTGTTCCATGGGAATCAAATATCCCAAAAGACCACGAGTACAAATTAAATAAATACCATGATCTTGCAAATGCCGTAACCCGGAACGGCTTCACTGTTCACCTTCACGCGGTGGAAGTTGGCGCTCGTGGCCTGCCAGATAAATCTCTATTTCACCTCTTTAAAGATCTTGGCCTTTCCAGAAAAATAATCAACTCTTTCTTAGAAAAATTACCTAAAACTGCGATTTGCGCATCTCAAATTCTATGGCTTCGAAGGGGGAGTGAATGGGTGGCAAGGTGAACGCTCACATGTGGCAAGACAGCTGTCCTAAACCTACCACAGCCGGTTCGTAAGTCCGGAATCCACTGCTCACCCCCCAGAAGTGTAAAAAAAATAGTATTATGATGGGCCCGACTCCGGTCGGTGAATTCCATGGCAGCTCCGTTTGTATTTATTATTTAAATATACGTAGATGAACTCTGAACCCTGAACACTCCTTTTTTGTTGGGCAGTTGTGAAAAAATGATTTTTCTCTAATTCAAACAAATGACAGGTGTCCGGCCTTTAATACTTCTTCTTCTCCCCCGTTCCCTCATTACTGAGGATCGTGGCCACTAGACAACAGTTTGCCTACGAGGCTCCTCCACTTCGACCCGTCTTCTGCATGGCGGGTTGCAGATTGTATTGACCCTTTTGTAACTTCTTTGATGAGGTCGTTCCATCTGGCCGGTGATCTGCCTCTGCTTCTTCTTCCCTCCACTTGACCGTCGGAAAGCATTTTCTCCAGATTGTCTGGGTTTCTCCTGACAACATGACCGAAGAACTGCAGGACCTTTCTCATGCATACGGCGGAGTCTCACTTGGATGCCGAGTTCTTCCAGGATAGATTTGTTGGTGCGGCGTGCTGTCCATGGGATTCCTAGCATTTTACGCCAACACCACATCTCCAGTGCATCGATTTTGGTGCGTATTCGAGCCTTCAGGGTCCATGTCTTCGATGCATAGAGAAAGATCAAGAAAACTAGAGCTCGAACCAGCCTGACCTTAGTCCGCTTGCTTATACCCCGATTCTTCCACAGCCATGGCCGATCTTGCCATCTAGCTTCTGCGTGAGACCTCCTTTTCGCAGTTTCCGTCGTTGCATATCATGGAGCCCAGATACTAAGGTACTCGAAGACTAAGGTACTCGAATACCAGAGCCCTTTGATACTAAGGTACTCGAATAGTGACATAATTTTAGATGCTTGTGAAAGAGTCTTACCTCTTTATGCTTATTAGCATGCTTAGACCTTAAGTCGACCAGTCCTAATGAAGTCAGTCCAAATTTTGAGCAAGGTTCTTTTAGATCTAAGTGTGGAAAGTCCCAGTCGATTTCTCCATCATCTTCTGATATGTATAGGCCGTAGTTTGTTACAGGACCTAATATAATCTCTGGATGAGCTATGCTGGAAGGAAATAAATACTAGATTAGTAATTTTCACGGGCGTGGAATGATAACCGCTACTTTGGATGACAAAGACAAAATATCACCCGAGTACATGGTGGTCAAAGCATTCTTTTCTAACTGATAAGAAATCGGTTGTGTTAGCCGAAGACTTTCCCAGCATTTCATAAATAAAATCAATGAGTCCTCTCTTGGCCGGCGGTCGAACCCGGCTTGGTCCCATTGCGATGCCTTAAGCGGCATGGTTCCTTTCTCGGCTAATCTCGGGCGGCTTGCAGCTGCAGCTTGTATATGAGATATTCTAAACAAAATGTCACAATGTGATTTAAATCCAGACAAGGAATCTTTGTACCAAACTACAAGTCTTCGGTAACGCGGAGCGAATTTGCTCGCAGCGAGTTGAACTCGCAGCGAGTACTCGCCCCGCCTGCCTGTCGAGGGTAGCAAATGCGATTCGCTCTTTTCACGCGAATTCATACACTCAGTTAGTGCTCCAAGCACAGAAATGTAATGTCCTCTCAAAAAACAGTTGATTCGTTTGGCAAATATGGACTTTATTTTAACTTGTGACATTCATATTTTATGTATAATTGTATCCTCTGACTATTTTAATTTGATTTTTTCTCTATGAATGTTAACCCTTCGAGTAACGGCGTAATTTCAAGGCAGACGCGGCCATTTATTGAAATTTCTTGCAATATCGCCGCGCTCGACAAAAAGTACTATAACTATGGAACTAATAAAGCAATCATAAAAAGAATAACTGTGCAATGATCGCATTGAAATTGTGTATATAGAATATTGAAATCTCATTTTATAAAACAATTAGATAAATAAAATACAAACGGAGCTGCCATGGAATTCACCGACCTGAGTCGGGCCCATCATAATACTATTTTTTTTTTACACTTCTGGGGGGTGAGCAGTGGATTCCGGACTTACGAACCGGCTGTGGTAGGTTTAGGACAGCTGTCTTGCCACATGTGAGCGTTCACCTTACCACCCATTCACTCCCCCTTCGAAGTCATAGAATTGATGAATAAATATGAGAAAGTCGAAAAAATAAAAAAAACTCAGCATTTCTAACTTGTACTTGTCTTACGGAAAAATACGGAACCCTATTTAGAAATTGTAAATAATATCGTGATCTTTATTTGATTCTCTATCAAAGTTAATATTTCGTTTTGTTATTTAAATACAAAATTATTTATATATTAGCTCATAAAAACCAATAAAATTTTTGATGATTTCTCGAAAAAAAAAATGATGATGTTTGACAATGAAATTTTACCAGAAATCATGCGCGAAATTATTCTAGCGGCCGTCTATGTATCTATGGTAACAATGAGATATTTAATATGGATTTTAGGATGCGTTCAAATTAGAAAATAATATTACTGTGCGCTCCGGGAGCAAGCTGCCAATATTGGTCGTAACGTAGTCAAAGGTGTTTTGATGTGCAACCAAATTTGGTCATTACGTAGCCGAATGGTTAATTTTCTATCCATCATTATTTACCTTTATCTTGTCTTATCGGAATGCCTTTAATTATTTATTATGCATTTTATAATGGGTATTTTTAAAATGTTATTGATTACTCGCATACTGACTTAGACTAACAGATGATATCAATGACTTAGATTTAAATTAACTCTTCAAGCCCCGCGACTTCGATATCGAAGTCAACTGAACGCGTCCAGGAAATGTGATTTGATTGGGTTTTTCGTGTCATTCTGTATGCCGTTGTATTTTATTTAAATGCACGATGATACAAATATCATCGTGCATTTAAATAAAATACAACTAAATACGGAATGACACGAAAAACCCAATCAAATCACTTTTCCTGGACGCGTTCAGTTGACTTCGATATAGAAGTCGCGGGGCTTGAAGGGTTAATGATTTATTTGTATCTACCTTGTTTATTAATATATGTGGCTTATGTATTTATTTATACAGATACATATATTTTCAGAATTTACTCAATCGGGCCTTTCATTTGACACTAAACACAATATATTTATTGACATTTGGAGACTTGGACATTTAGACAATTATTTACACTATGACACTCGAGATAACATGCCGAATCTAACAAGACCACATACTTCTAAATCAGTTTGGGCGTTTAGAAGTATGGTGGAATAAAGAAACGGAAAACATACACACATGAATCCTAAACACATAACACTCCTTCATCGTGTAATAAACTGAAAAATAAGATATTTATAGATACTAACCTATATCTGTAGCAGATGAATCCTATTAAATCTTGAACCTTAGCACTGGACACAACGCAGACATTCAGAGGATAATTCCTGTGATCTTCCGGCAGCATGGTCATGAAGATCTTGTAAGTTTTCGTCGCGAGGCCGATCTGTGCCGTTCCGTCGAACTTGGCAAACTCCAAGTACTGGTTGTGCGGTAGAAAAGTGCACTTGGCAAGTTGATCGCTGAGCAGAGATTTCTGTTTGACTTTCGCTCCGCCGCCGTCGTTTCTCGGCAGCTCTTTTCTGACAAAGAGCCGAGCTCGGTCTTCGTCGGTGAGCTCAGTGGTAGGATTCTCCCATTTAACGATGCGGGTTTTGGAAGCTTTGCGCTGTGCTTGTTCTAGCTTTTCGAGACGTTGAGCAGTGTTGGAACGTTGCCTGAAAAAAAGGGAATATAAATAATAATAATAATAAAAATAATACTTAATTCAATCAAAAAAATATATTTAAATAGTTTTCAATGCAGGATCTGCCTAACTACTAAGATAAACTCCACGTATGGCGATGTTTTGTTTATATATAAATATAAAATCAAAATAAAACAGAAAAAAATACTTAAGAATAAAATAGGTAATTCAACCAAAATTAAACATAATTATATTAAAAAATATCGAAAATGCATGGCCACAGAATTAAAATTAATATAAAATGTCTTAAGAGGAAGTTCGTAGGATAAATAAATAACATAAAATGGATTACAATGTATGACAATAATAATGTAAAGAAGTTTATTTAAAAACATAACCTTTATATTTTACACCTCATTTCTCCCAAGTTTAAGTAAAAGTTTCGTAATTTTAAATTCAAATTGAATTTACTTTGTATTTCTATATATCTCTTATATTTAAATAAAATATGTAAGGTATTAGAAGAGTATAACAAGACAGGTAAATTATCAATAAGTAGAAAACGTTTTTAGATTTATATCAAATAACTTAATGTAATATTACCTCTAGTACGTAAAACTGATGTAAATCTGTTGTTTTTTCAAATAAAGAGAAAAAAAAAAAGATTCTCTAAGTTAGATATAAGGTTCGTGACCTGTAATGCCAAAGCGTCTTTGGGCAAAAGAAATTCGGGTTTTCCATACGATGTGTTTACAGGCTGTGGAGCCTCTCATTTAATTTTATACTCAGTTTTAACTTGTATATCTTTTCTTTTTTAAGTAGTTAAGAAGAAGAAATGGCAAATGGAGCTGCCACGGAATTTACTGACCGGGGTCTGGGTGACATCATTAAAATATTATTACACTTCAGGGGGAGGGTGGTGGACTCTGGACTAACGACAAGCCGTGGTGGGTTTAGGACAGCTGTCTTGCCGCATGTGAGCGTCACCTTACCACCGTTAACTCCACCTTCGAAGCCTGACTATTTGAGTTTTTCTAGAAAGGGTTTGGTTATTTTATAGAGACTAAGATATTTGAAGAGATGGAACAGAGATTTGGTTTGCAAGGCACGAGCGCCAGCTTCCACCACCTGAAGGTTACCAGTAAAGCCGTTCCGGGTGACGGCATTGCGAGATCTTTACACAGGGTAAATAAAACTACCAGTCGGCAACACCTTTGATCTATTCAAATTGGCTCCGGGCTCGCTTATTTATTGAGACCGAATAAAGATTATTGCAGATTCGGAATCAGTATGGTGAATATAGTCGGGTGACGTTAAAAAAACATCAATTTAGAAGAGGTTCCGGAATAACTGCAGTATAGGAACCACTCTCCAATAAAAAAAATAAAAAATACAGACTAATAGATTGTTTAATTTTAATGCTAAATCTGGAATAAAATTGTGTTAGTCGATAAATAAGCGAGATATAGGCATTCAAAGTTTAAATTGTATATGTAAACAGGCCAAAATAAAAAATACATAGAAGTAGACTCGATCATTTTAATGCTAAATCTGAAAGAAGATAGATTCAGCCTCAATAAATAAGATATATATATATATATATATATATATATATATATATATATATATATATATATATATATATATATATATATATATATATATATATATATATATATATATATATATATATATATATATATATATATATATATATATATATATATATATATATATATATATATATATATATATATATATATATATATATATATATATATATATATATATATATATATATATATATATATATATATATATATATATATATATATATATATATATATATATATATATATATATATATATATATATATATATATATATATATATATATATTTATATATATATATATATATATATATATATATATATATATATATATATATATATATATATATATATATATATATATATATATATATATATATATATATATATATATATATATATATATATATATATATATATATATATATATATATATATATATATATATATATATATATATATATATATATATATATATAATAAATAATATAATAAGATCTCAATAAATAAGATATAGGCATTCAAAGTTTGAATATACAAAGTCAACAAAGCGCCGCTATTTTGTTTTTACATCCCGCTGAGAATATATTCGATAAGTGTCATGTAAAATATTTTGAAAAAAAAAACGATCGGAAAAATACATATCTCCGCGATATTTAAAAAAGGGGACTATTTTCGAGGTTTTTTCAGTGACTTTGTGTATTGATATTGACGAAAGGTATGATCATGAAATTTAGTTCATTTCAGGTTACCAGGTCATCAATACCCAGTCATTTCGTAAAAACTTTGAAAACCGTCCAATTGCTTTAGATTATCGATAACACATGTTAATATTATAAGCGTCTAAGGCAATTTTTTTTTCGAATTTCGCGCAAAATTTGAAAAAAAATGTTGTCTCCACACGTTAGTTTGATATTGAAAAAAACTCGTTTCTTTCAAGTTACCTTTTGTTATCAATAACCAGTAATTTTGTAAAAACGTCGAAAAAATCCGAATTATCGCTAACACATCATGTTAACATCGATAACAGGCATTATCATCGATAACCTCGATATCAGCAATAACAGCAATAACAGGGTTAACAGGCGACTTTTTTTTGAATTTCGCGCGAAATTCGAAATATACTTTTTGTTTGCGGTGATATTTTCATATTTAAGAATTTTTTATTGTTTCAGGATACCTTCTGTTATCAAAACGCAGTCATAAAAAAACCTTGAAAATAGTCCCATTTTTTTTAGTGTCACAGACATGTTTTTTCACAACCATGTCATAATTTCTGTAATATCGCAAATTGTTATCGATATTAGAGAACTCGCGATATGTCGACTATATTCAAGACACTTCCTCCGAAACAAAATGGCCGTGTTGTTGACATAATAAATGAAAACTTTGAATGCCTATATCTCGCTTATTTATTGAGACCGACAAAAGATTATTGCAGATTCGGAATCTGCAAGGGCGAATATAGTCGGGTGACGTTAAAAAATCAACAATCCAGGAGAGGTTCCTACACTGCTGTTATACCGAGGTTCCTATACTGCAGTTATACCAGAAATATTGAAGAGAACAAACCTGTGCAACCCAAAATCCATATCACATTGAATATCGTAGCTCTGCGAGAGGCAGTCGTAGTCGTCATCATCGCTAGCGTTTAACTCTGGGTACGGCTCAAATTCAGCCAGGTAACTCTCTTCGGGCGTCTCGATACCGCTCTCTTTATTCCGTTTCTTCTCTTCCTTGTAGCGCGCGTACAACTGCTTCGGTAAATCTTCGCCTAACATGACAATCTCGCACATGCCCGTGTCGTCCGTCGATATGAACGAGTTCTTTATGTGGGATAATAGCCAGTGCTTATTGTCGTACGTCGCCATTTCGATTAACTATATTTTAAAAAGATAAATTGCACAGTTTTTGCTTAAAATTACGCGATTCTCCTTATTATTGTTTTGTTTGGTTATGCCAAACCAATTTGGCGGCCATCGCGAAATGACAGTGACAGGTGCGTTCAGTTTGCGAAATGAGGGCACGATCGTGATATGAAACTCGCCGTCTGAGCAAGGCAAAGGCGTCCATTTGATTGGCATGTCATCCTTGTTTTAATTGCTTTTTTCGCTACTGAACGCATTCCCATTCCTACTTTTTTATATCAAATGACACATCTTTTGGCCAAGTCATTAATGTATTTTATAATTTAATAAAAAATAAAATAGACAAAATTCAAAATCTAAACGAGACCTATTAGGATAACCTACAGTCGATATTGGACAGTGTTAAAAATCTATAAACTACATTTTAGCAACGCGAAGGGATTGATAATTGTGGCAATGATAAGCAATTGTTGCCTAGCAACGGAGAAATCCGGAGAATTCAAGCGCGCAGAGCGGGAAGATGTCAAATGTCAAAATAATGCGTTCGTTGTGTCAGATTTGTTTATTGATCATGTGTGCGTAACATTTTCAAAAATACGTATATTTTAGTGAAATTGGTAAGCGTTAGGTAAGATACTTCTTTTTTGTGATACATGATTATACTTTCTGGATTTTAATGGGATGACAAATATACAAATGTATCGATGGTATCATTTTAATTTGTATGTATGAATACAGGTCATAAATACACATTATAATACGGAAGTTATGCGGTTTAGCAAACTCTTCTACATTGAAGATAACATCTGATAAATGTCACCCCACTATATTCCTCACACTGATTCTGAATCTAAAAATCTTTGCTTCTATGTCTATAATGTAGTTTAGCTAAGTCTGTAATATATAAAAAAAACTAACAACTTACCGCCAAATAGGTGTTTAAAAAGCTTTTCTAAAAAAACTAAACCTACCGCCATATAGGTGTTTCTGAATAGTTAAAATTAAAATAAGTTAACATACCTAAATATAGGTATTTGACACTTCTTTAATACCTATATGGAAATATGATTTATTTAACACTAAGGGAAATATAAGGTCAAATTGACCGTTGTATACTATTTGCTCTATTCTGTTTATTTCTTGTTACTTGAACGGATGCAAAAGTAAAAAAAATAAGTTACGCCATCTAAAAAGGAAAAAAAATATTTAGTGTATTTTTCATTTTGAAATTAGATATAGGTACTACTATAGGTAAATTAGATATAGGTACATTTTGAAATTAGATATAGGTTATTTGAATGTTCAGAGTTTAGCCAACATATAAATGCAAAAATGCAAGTCGGTCAAATTGACCGATGTTTCCATATAGGTAGGTGTTAAACGTCTATATCTCGCTTATTTATAGACATATAGCTAAGATATTTAGAGATTTGGAATCAGTGTTATTAATATAGTAGAAAAACATTAACCCCTGGGAGGCCAAAAATGCTAATCGTTGGTTGCAGTGGTTAACAGATTCACTCGTAGTTATTTCGGCCGGCCTCTATGTTTATTATAGACATGAGATGCGATTTCCGCATCTTAAATTCTATGGCTTCGAAGGGGGAGTGGATGGGTGGTGAGGTAAACGCTCACATGTGGCAAGACAGCTGTCCTAAACCTACCACAGCTGGTCGTTAGTCCGTAATCCACCATTCACCCCCCAGAAATGTAATAATAGTATATGATGGGCCCGATTTCGGTCGGTGAATTTCATGGCGGCTCCGTTTGTATTTTATTTTAAATATATAATATACATGACTAACAAGATTAATTATTAGGTAATAAGATATTAGGCAATACAAAAGTCGACTCTGTGTCGACTTTTGCATTTTTTTGACTCCTCTAACGATTTAAAAGTTGAACTTATGTCGACTCTTTTACTAGTCTCAGTGCAAACGAGCTATCGGTAGTTGTCAAGTGCGACGGGTAGCGTAGCGAGTGGCGAGTGCAAAATGTATGAAAAAGCGTGTTAACTGCTGTGGCCGGTATCTCGTTTGCGCCGAGCCTTAAAGTCGCCATGACCACTTTTTACACAAACAAAAATATATATATTTGAAAATTATTTTATGTCGCTGTTATCGACCATTATTTCAAGAAAACACAGGAGTGGCGCCATCTTTTAACATTTCATTTACTTATATTTAGTACAGACCTTACTCATCAGCTGAGTGCATCGCCTTGCCTAAAATCCATCAGTTTCGCGCATCAACTCTGCTCCGCGCATCTGCAACTGCTCCCATCGTTGTGCGCTCTTGGAGCGGACAACGATGCATGCTCAGCAGCAAGCATTTCACCCGGTGGCGGTAAATTGTGCAAACACAAGCAGAGCGCAGTGTGTTCGTGGGCGCAAGCAACGTAAGACGTTAGTGGGTACGTGTCGTGTGTTGCGCTCGGCGCTTAGTAACCGCGAATCCATCGCTATGAAGCGTTTCAAAAAGAAATGTTTAACTCTAATCTTTTCTTTGTATTGCTGGTCAACCTAATTGTACAAATATTCAAAATTAGATGAAGACATTCGCATAAATTTTTTCTAATGTTCCGTTTATTTCTTGAGATTTGGTATCCAATAACAATGTATTCTTACGTCTTTTCTTGTAAATATCAGACTGAGGAGACCTTGTCACCTTTATGCTTTCGTTGCTCAATTTCAAAAAAATGTTGAAGAAACATTGCTTTCAAAAAAAATATTGAAAAAACATTTGCTTCAAGAATATGTTAAAAATATTTTCTTTCACGCAACCACTAACCAAATACCCCCACCCCCCCCACCTTTTCTCTATCCTTCCCTGGAAAAAAATAGTAAAAATGGTATATTGTAACCCTATCATAATTTATTGACATATATTTCTAATAGTTTAAATCTAACTTTATCACTTCTATGATGTACGATGACAATTAAACATTGGTTTATCAAATAGTCGACTGTAAGATAGCACTATAGGGATAAGTCCACCATTTGTGCATTAATAGTTTTTTTTTAAGTGTAATCTTTATGTAATGTTTTTATATTTTTTTAAGCACAATACAGTTAATCTTTTCTATTATTCTATTCCTTTTATATTGGTGAAGAAATAATTATTTAAAATGTATGCCGCACTAGCTACTAATTCTGGGGATGACATTTTCGCTCAGTGTTCAAATGAAAATTATGGAGCACTTGTCTCCATTTGAGCAGTTGTAGATGCGCCGAGAAGTGTTGATGTCCAAACCTGACGGATACCTACTTATGTACTGATCACTACTTTCGCTATCAGCAATCAGAACTATGTTTATCGACCATATTTTTAAATCTCAACTGTATCTAAATATATCCATTTCAGATACAGATATTACAGATATGTCTGCAATTGTGGAGGATAATGAAAATTTCGGTGAGCATTTTGATATTCTAGACTCTTCTGCCTTTTCATCTCTAGACTCTCTTCTGGTTCAAACACAATTTTTGGTTATCTCTAAAGCTCTATGTGAACTCCAGAATATTCAAAATTTTGATTCTGTCCAATTCTAAGGATCCGGCAATATCGAAGCACATAGTAAGTGGCCGTAGTGAAAGAAATGCTCTACAAGCCTGGACCGATTGCTTGGACCGATTTAGAAGTGTTTAGTATTGTTAGAATCATTAAGTCATCCCAAAAGTCATAGGATATGGTAACTGTCTAAATATCAAGTAAGTAGATGTCTAAATATTCAAATGTCAATAAATTAATATAAATATATATTGTCAAATGAAAGGTCTGATTGAGTATATTCTGAAAATATACATGTTTAATACATAAATCATATATATTTCATAAAAAACCATAATAAAATTATTATTATTTTATAGCTTAGCAGCTTAAGCTGATGCATGCATTTCACTTTTTTTCGTTTTTTATGTTGAACTTTTTTTATTTTTATATATTTGTCCAATTGGTTTTTAAATCCGTTCACACTTTTAGCACAAATGACCTCCTACGGTAGTTCATTCCAAGAGTCCACAACTCTGTTCACCAAGAAATGTTTCCAAGAAGGTATTCCTTATAAATATTTCCTTGAGATTTGGTACGTCGTAGTAATCATTGAGGATCTTATATGTCTCAATAAGATCTCGTTGTCGACGCTCCTCTAGGCTGCTGAGTCCGAGTGCTTCAAGTCGGCGTTCGTAGTCTTGTTGTTTGAGCTGTGGGACCATTTATGTGGCCCGCCTTTGCACACGCTCCAAAAGTTCTACATCCTTCCTAAAAATATTTATAAAAACAATATTTATTTTTTGTAATGGCAGTCGTGTTTTTTATTCTTTTTAAGACATTTACTTGTTCATTCATTTGTTTATTTTTTTTGCAGATTCGGATGAAGAGGAACCAAAGGTCGACACCAATGCGGAATCGGACGCTCAAACTACCGAACCGGATCGGCTAGCAGCTCCAAAATATGAAATCAGACCCAATTTAAAAGAAAGGTGATGACATGTGGGATGGCCGAACAGCCGCCTATATTCATTTAGTACTACTTTTTTGGCCATGATGGCTTACTCCATCTATATCTATTGGACACTGCGACCAGCTTACCTGGGAGACCATCTCTTCCTGGCTTTCGTCCGCAACACAACCCTCCTTAATTAGTCAGATAGGTGTTTTTTAGCCGCACCATTTCCAATGCGGTTTTTTTACTAAAATCTTTTTTGTTTTTACAGATTTCAATCATTGGCAATCCGCGACATAATCTTAACCACCATGAGAGAAAATCTGTATGGCGAGAAATACAGCGATAAAAATGCCGAGACTTGGGTGAAAACAATAGCAAGTGTAATTAGAGAAAAAGTCGTTAATTTAAATATGAAAAGGTGAGTGAGACCTTGAAGGAGTTCATTTAACTTATTTTATTTTCCTGAATCATCATTAACACGATAACTCCCTAACATTCCTTGCGGGACCAACGGCCGACTCCCCCAATTTCCAGGTTATATTTTTTTATATGTCAAATTTCAATGCGATCATTTTACAGTAATTTTTTTTATGATCCGTATATTGGTTTACAAGTTATGGTCGTTTGTATCAAGGTCGTCGACTCGCGTCGATTTTACGCGCGAAAATGTCGCGGGCAAAAGTGATAGCTGAATTTTTACTTCGCGAGAGGAGGGGTTAAGGTGGGTATCCATTAGGTTCGCGCATCAACTCTGCTCCGCGCATCTGCAACTGCTCAAATGGAGACGGTTCGCGTATCAACTCGAGAACAACGAGTGATCCGCAGTTTTTATTCGAACATTAAGCGAACATGTCGTCGCCAGAATTTATTTTTAAATTTATCACCCTTTGGATCCCACAGCACTGTACAATTTCGGTACCCCCCGATTAAAGCTAGACATTTCTCTTCGGCTCACTTCATAGCGATGAATTCGCGTTTACTCAACGTCGAACGTGATGCACGAACCGACGTCTCACTGCTCATGTTTACGAATGCACTGCGCATCACTTTGTGTTCATTTACCGCCACCGCTGGGAGCGGTCGCCGTGGAGCTTGCAACGTTACACGCTCCAGGAGCGCGGACGTATCCACTACTAGAGCAGTTTCAGGTGCGCGGAGCAGAGTTGATGCGGGAACCTAATGGATACCCAGCGTTATATGGTTCATTACATAGCACACATCGACGTTATGGTTTAGAGACATCGGAAGGATATAAAATAGTTCACTCTGAGTTGGATAGTCCGTATCCCCTGAGTATGTCGTCGCCTTACAATTATAACTTGATAACTCGAAAATTGTCATTTTATTATTATTATTATTATTATTTGTTGATGAACTAGCAGCTTAACGCTGATGTGTTCATATCAATGAAATTCACTGGTGTTGCTGTTTCCTTTTTTTTTCTTTTATATATCATTTTTTAAATATATATCAAGCCTATTTTTTAATGCGTTTATGGTTGGTGCTTCGATAACTTCCTCGGGCAGTTTATTCCAGCTGTTCACGATTCTGTTTGTCAGGTGCTTTCTTGCTTCAGTTAAAAAGCTTGTAACGTTGAGTTTCAGGCTGTGACCTCTTAACCCGTTGAGTATGAGTCAACCAAATCTGGTCGCGAAACAATTATCCGTTGAGTACGAGTCGACCAAATCTGGTCGCGCGTTTTTTTCACTTCTTTGACGTTCTCATATTTATTCATAATTATCTAATTGTTTTACAAAATGATATTTCAATATTCTATATTCGAAATTTCAATGAAATCATTGTGCAGTTGTTCTTTTTATGATTGGTGTAGTAGTTTCGTAGTTATAGTACTTTAAGTTGATGTCGCCGAAAATCCTACAAAAGAGACAGATGCATCCATGAAAATACCCATTTACTCCAAGGGTTAAGTGATGGTTTGAATTGAATACAAACATGCTTTCCAACTCTGGGCAGTCGTAGTGTTGCCTCAGTATTTTGTATGTCTCTATGAGATCTCCTCTGTGTCTCCGTTGCTCCAGAGTTGTCAGTTTGAGGATTTTTTTATCTATGTTCATAGGGTGTTTTTCTTAGGCTTTTTGGCAGTTTTGTCGCTCTACGTTGTATACTCGATCAGAGGACGAATGTAGGTTTTGTAAATTTTTAGAAATGTTGGTATCGTCAATACTTGAAAAGCTTTCTTTACCAAATATAGAAGTGAGTTTGCCTGTTTTACGATGTTTTCATTTTTGAGATAAGTACGCCATAAGATGTAAAAATATCAACTCTACATTCCCTTAAAACCAGATAATTGAAATTCCCCCGTCCTTAGGAGCTAACAGTGGTTGATTAGTTGAAAATCATCTCCAGCTATAATACTAAAAATCGATATGTCGACTTATCTAGCTGATAGTTCGCAGCACTGTCTGCTATCGTAGCGCAAGAACTCGATATCTCCACTTATCTAGCTTTAGGTTAGTATTTAGGCCCACTTAACAGTTTCTACAAATCTAAAATAGTGGACGAGTTGATACTTAAAAAAACATTCAAATGCGTTTATTTCAGAACTACTAAATTTGAGTTATCGAGTTATAATTGTAAGGCGACGATATGATCATATGAGTGCCTTTTCGTCTCAAGTGCAATCCATTAACTTTTGGTGACAAAACTTGTTTTGGTGGTAGTTAAAATCTAAGGTGGTGCCAAAATCTATTTTGTATATTAGTATATTGTATTTTATAGTTCTGATGAAGACATAAATTGACATAAATTAGACTATTGACGATTATATTTTTAATGTTGACTTCATTTTAATATTTTTCTAACACTTTAAAGATAATTCGGGAAATATAATACAGATATTTATTCATTTGAAAGACTTCTGACTCTTTAAATTAATTATGTAACCAACATACGTCTGATTTTCTAAATTCATGATTTAGTGATTTTTTGAATACCTGTAAGTACCTCATTTGATTTCTTTTGTATTTTCTTCAAATTATAATCAAATATGTAGGTACACAGGAAAAATAATTTTTTGATACGCCTACCTTAGTACAGGCCTAGGCCTAGTAAGGCGACGTTGACGTAGTGGCTGCAGTGTGCTCTCTTTTTTGCTACTGGTACGAATAATTTGTAATTCTGCAGGAATGTGTATCTCGTTCTCTACTTACTAAATAAATATATAAAATAAATAAAAATAAATTTATATTGCCACGCGCTATACATGCGTACAACGCAGGCTTACAACGGCACTATCTTCACCAGAGGATCCCATCCCACCTGTCCACGACACAGTTTTGTCCCTCTTTGAGGAGACTACCGGATGGGAGATGAGCCATGAGTTGAGCCGACCCAAGGTAATGAGCTGATCATATGACCCAAGCTGCACAAAACCTTTAGCTAAAATATTCCCACAGTGCTATGAAATCGAAAACTATCGTTGTCCTCTTATTAACTCCTAGACAAATTAGAGCGGCTCCAGAATGTCTGTGTTCGATATGTGTACGGGCTCAAAAAATACGACCATATTTCAGAGTTGGCTCAAACTAAATTGGCTCAAGATACGCGAACGTAGAGACCTGCATATTCTCTGCCTATTGCAGAAAATACTCAACAATCCACTTATTCCGTCGTACCTAAAATCCGAATTCCGAGTGTTATCCTCCCACGGGCTGCCATTACTGTCTCAGTCAACGAATACTCTATGTATACCTCAGCATCACACAGCTTTCTTCACCTTTTCCTTTGCTGTATATGCAGCAAGATTATGGAATAACCTGCCTTCCAATATACGGGATACCGTTAGTTCGTGTGCGTTTCGCACCCGGCTGAAGCTATATCTGCTCTCAAAATAATATAAGCTGATCCTACGTATATATTTTTTTATTTTTCTTATTATGTATATGTATAATATGGATATTATGTATCATTTATATTATTATACTTTTTATGTATTGTATGTATATATGTATGTGTAATGTGTATGTATGTGTATGTATATGTATTCTTTGAAGTCAATGAAAAAAAAAAAAAAAATGTTCTGCCACGAACAAACGTAATCACTACCTGCTGGTTGGCTGGAGGATATTGCCGTTTATGGCAATAAGCCCGCCATTTGTACCCGTTGTGGTCAATAAAGATTTATTATTATTATATGTAATCCCATAGTGCTGTTAGTGTCGTTGACTGGCGTCACGCAGCGACATGAACTCCTGACCAAAGCTCTATGCTGTTCAAAAGCTCTATGCTGCTAGTTACAAGCTTTTATCACGGGTAATTACTCTAACATAATATCTTAAATTCATGTGATTTTGATTTTGAATGCTAAGTTGAAATTCTGTTAAACAAAAAGTAATGGTACACTAAGTGGAAGGCATGTCGCAAGACATGAAGACAGAGGAGTGAGCCTACAACTTCTAATTTTGTCCACAGGTACAAGGTAATGGTGCAAGTATTTGTCGGTGAGAACAACGGACCCGGCGTCAAATCAGTCTGCCGTTGCCAGTGGGATTCAGAATGTGATGATTACGTCTCTGACCATTTCGTTACCGATGACCTCTTTTGTTGTACCACAGTTTTCGGTGTCTATTTTTATTAACTGCACAAGTATTGCCTTATTAAAATATAGATTGTTCTCAAACTGTTTTATTATTTTTTAAGGAAAACTAATTAGCAAAATTCATCTCCGACTTGATGAAAACTATTTGCGCATGAGAAGTCTGTTGGAAATTTAATATTTACATACACATCTATTCTTATATTATGTTGAAAAATAATATAAGAATAGATGTGTATGTACTAAATTAAGCAAATCTGCAACAGTCTCCTACTTAGGCATAACGGTAGATGAGAAGCTATGTTAAGAAAATCAGATTGCAAATTTGAGTTCGAGAATTAGAAAGCTGGTTTATGTATTTCTTCGGCTGCGCAACATTCTGTTCAAAACAACCATAAGAATGGTATACATGGCCTTGTGTCAGAGTATTTTGTCCTACGGAGTCGCGGCATGGGGCGCTACTACTAATGATAATCTGGATAGATTGACAAAAGCGCAGAAATTATTATTGAGAGTAATTCACAGGAAAAACCGGCGTCATCCATCTGCCTTGTTATTTTCCCAATCCCATGTGCTATCAGCTAAACAGTTATTCATTAAGCAAGCGCTTCTTGCATTCTACAAATCTAGAGATGACCACGCCCGAACTCAAAACAATCTGAACACAAGAATGTCCGCGAGTATCAATTATATAATTCCGTCAGTCAGGACAACATTTGCCCAGAGACATATATTCTACATAGCCCCAAAATTATATAATTCCCTTATTGAAGACATGAAAAATTATCCTAACATAAAAATATTTAAAGCAAACCTTAATAGATGGCTACTTAACAAGGGATATGTAAAATCGGATCAACTTCTTTGCAACGCACGACAATTTATTTAGTATCACATATCTACTTTTCTTAATTCAATTTTATTAAATTACAACTATAAATGTATATATTTATTACATAGCTATATTTTTTATAAAATTGGTATATTTATGTGTATATACAGGTGGGGGGTCCAAATAATTTATTTTAAAAAAACACTTCATTTCTTAAAATTGCATAAAAATATGCACATCTAGAGACGGGCCAAATTATCGCCTAGTTAGATGTGCTATTGGCAGTAAAGGTCATGTAAGATGTGTTAAACCTCCCTATATTAATTATTAAATAATTTATATAATTATTATAAGATTACATGACCTATGAATGAACTGTATACCTAATCCTATGTACCTAAATAAATAAATAAATAAATATTTTATCCTATTGTCTAGGAACGGTCATTTCCTTGTATCTATTTCTTATCCATAAGTGAGAAAAATATATTTTTTTTTCTATCAATACAATTCTGTGACCCTTATTGTAGAATTAACTATTCCATGGGAATCAAATATTCCAAAAGACGAGTACAAATTAAATGAATACCATGATCTTGCAAACGCCATCACCCAGAACGTCTTCAATGTTCACCTTCACGCGATGGAAGTCGGCGCTCGTGGCCTGCCAGCCAAATCTCTGTTTCACCTCTAAAGATTTTGGTCTTTCCAGAAAAATAATCAACTCCTTTCTAGAAAAAATATCTAAAACTGCGATTTCCGCATCTCAAATTCTATGGCTTCGAAGGGGGAGTGAATGGATGGTATGGTGAACGCTCACATGTGGCAAGAGAGCTGTCCTAAACATACCTTAGCCGGTTGTTAGTCCGGAATCTACTGCTCACCTCCCAGAAGTGTAATAATAGTATTATGATGTGCCCGACTCCGGTCGGTGAATTCCATGGCAGCTCCGTTTGTATTTTATTTATTTCAATACATAATAATTAGGTGCTTTAATGGTCAAATCGACTAATAGATGACATTCTAACATCTCCGAATTATTTCTGTCATGTAAATCAGCCTATAAAATAATGCGATAGACGGGATTAATAATTGTATATTATTATTGTTATCATTGCTTATATGATTGGGGGTTTATAGTTATACATTCCTTTATATATAACCTATTCATTATCAATGTTATTATAGATAGTCTAATAAATTGTTATTAGTTTCACCGGACAATTCTATTAATGCCACCCGCATTTCACTGGCGCAGGAGTTGCTATGGCATTGGGCTACCTAATACCATATATAATGATATTATATAGTTATATCCTTTTGATATAACTTTTCTTTGTGAAATGCACTATACAGCGGCAGAAAAACACTACAAAATTTCAAATATTTTTATTATAGATTAAGATACAGCACACTAATCCCTCAATTAACAAGAGGTGTCAAAAAAAGTTACATTTACTTATTTAATTAATTTGCAATTCACAATAAAAGGACATGGCTAAAATGGTCAAAAATCAACTACAGTAAAATGGACATGTTAAAATGGACAGAGTTCTCGTAATAGGGTTGCTGGACTCCAGAGAACCACAACACTAGTTAAGGTTAGGTAATGTCTCTTATTTACTATGCATAATTCCCAAAGGTCAGCATGCACGTTCGGATATTCTGCTGGCATTCTTGGAAACTTTTGTACGGGGGAGCGAGCGTTTCGTTATACAAATTAAGGACCTCGATGAACTTTGACAGCGCATCCTTGTACTTCTCATTGTCCATCAGTTTGTACGCCACCAATAGCATTTCATCGGTTTTCTGCAAATAAAGAAAATAATTACAGGATGTACAAAAGTCTGACAGTACCCTCCAACCCCCCAATTCAGTTTACGCAGAATGGCTCTAAAGGCAAAAACATTTCACTACAAAACCTTTATCAATAATCGAGAAAGCTTCAGATTGGATTCTGGAGGTCGGTTTGGTCTCCTATCAGTATAAATTCCCTGAAAGTCTCGGATGCACAGCCCTCCAAGTATAACTCTTTACTCCCTATCTCGAAAGATAAAAGTAATTTAAATGCAGGTAGTTTAAATATGATAGTCTTGCAGGAATGTGCTATGTTAATAGTCATAATAATAATAATAAGTTTTCCTATGATCAAATAGAAATAATTATTTATTTTCTAATTTGTATTCTTAATCTTCAGTTTTGCGACTGTTAATTTGAATAAATAATAGGTATCTTAAATATTATGTAGGCGAGACTCAAATTAAATTATAGTATTAGCATTGATTTTATATTGTAATGTATTGTAATATATGTATCTAATAATAATGCAAATAATACAATGTAAAAACACGATTTTTCGGTACTTTCGGTTACTTATTCTCATTTATAGTCACTAACTATAAATGAGAATAAGTAGTAAGTAGTGTAGTGTATGAGTTTTTACAACTGATACAACTATGTATTTAGTTTTTAAAACAATAAATTATTGATTGGTTGATTGATTGATTGGCCCATTGTAAAATTATCTATTCCGTGGAAATCAAATATCCCAAAAACAAACCGCCTGGTTCCGCCCAAGGTATACCCCCCTAATCCGCAATATTTTGATCCTAATCGCCCATGACTGCTAGTTATAGCTGAGGCAGAAGCTCACAGCGGCCAAGGCAGGTTAAGTCCCTCTCCAAGGAGACTACCACATATAATTTGAACCATGAGTTCGGCAGGCCAGATGACCAGCGCGCCAACCGCTTAATTTTGCATGAGACGTTCCCCCGAATCTGCAAACTTCTGATCACAACTGCCTCCGACTTCAGATTACAGCCGTGGTAAAAGCGGACCTGGTAGGTTGTCTCTCTTTGAGGAGGCTACTTGAGTTGGACGAGCCAAGGTGGCATAAAATTGGCCCACACTACCCAGGCTGCCCGGAAACATTAGGAGCCAATCGGCGCCTATATGGGACGATCGGGACGCCCAGCTTATATCCTAGTTTTATCAGGATTTAGGAGCCATCTTTTAGGAGACGTGCCATGAGGAGTTCCTCTATTGCGAAGGGCTTTTGAAATAATACGATCATAAAAGTGAATACCTTTACGGAGCACAGTCCTTTCATGAGATTTGTGAATCGCTTGCACATGGTGCACATCATGACGAAATTGTCACATGTATACGGGACCATGAGGACATTGTTGCAGGCGCCCTCCGAATCACACCTGCCGGGAAATAAAAACAGATCATTTCATTGCCATTTGGATGGACTGGATTTAAGGTACAGAAAGACTGAGCGCACGTACGCAACGTATGCAACGCATTATGACATCTGGACCCTTAAATGTGCATAAAAACATACTTAGAAATAGAAAATAGTCTCATTCCCTATACCTTCCCGGCATGGGAAGGTATAGGGGATGAGACTACGCTGTCACACGCGTAAAACCAGTGTGTTTCTAGAACCATTGATTATAACACTTTATAATCAATGCTAGAACTTACGTTTGCAACCGATCACACACGTATTGAACCTTGGTGCGCACACACAAAGTACAAGTGCATCAGTTTATAATTGTTTGTTTATGTTTTGAACGTAGGAGGTGAACATCTTGAACAGGAGTTCTTTTATTATGTCACGTTTAATAATATTATGAATTGCCTCAAATTATATTATTATTTGATTATGATTATATAATTATTTAAACTGATTATTTAATAACTACAATGTTTTGTTTATTTTACCGTGACTGTAACTTTTTTATTTGTGATTTTGTGTTTTTGACTGTTTTATATTAATTATTTTACACTTTGTTTATAGAATATCCGCCCAAGCACAAGCTTTGCTTAGTTAGGCGATATCGGACAATAAACATCCTCTAATTAGTTTTTAATTTCTTGCTATAATTTTAAGTAATTCAGTATAACATTTTTTTAATATTTAGAATGTAAATTGAATTCTTTTGTGAATTGTTTTATAAATAAATAAAATATAAATAAATAACAATACTTTAGACATGCGTAAATACATAAGGAATCATTCTTCATCATAATCAAATTTCTGCATTAATTTATGGCATTATCCATACTTTTCTCTGTTTATTTATCTCATGAACGTTCCTTAACTTTTTTTTGTGGTGCTGACATATTTATTTAAAAATAACAAACTGAGTAAATCGTTCTTAAACTTACTCTCAGAATCAGAAAACATATTGAACAGCGGATGTACACAGTCCAAGTGCTCCTTCTGAAAAAACAGCAGCTTCGGATGCCATATATGTATGCGTACGACAAGTGTGCACACTAATGTGGGGAGCGTTGCATCGTATACATTGCGTTTGTCTATACCCTAATACATACGTCATTGACACTTCTGTATTCAGCTACATCTTCCGTGACCAGGGCCATAGATTAGGTATCTCACCTGAACCTCAGGTGGCTATTATCCATGTTCTCGTAGGTGGGCCAGTTTTGCTCGCAGGCGATGCAATGACATGTGAACCAGTACTGCTCGACGAGTTTAGCTCTTCTTTTCTCTGTTGACTGCCTCATGAAGAGCGGCCCGTAATTCTCCGAGATGCTACCATCTTTTTGGACTGGTTTTATTGTGCGGAGCACCATTGACGTTCCGTGGAAATACCTGTTAATAATAAAAAAAAACTGATTTCTGGCTGGAGAACAAGCTGCAAAGAGCACATACTATGCGGGCTTTCTTTAATTTCAAGATGGCATATAGTAACTTAAAATGGGGTAATGCACCAGATACCTATCGTATTTTTATACTGTAAAAGCATTTTCTCAGGTCGTTATTTGGGTTAAAAAGAGATTATTACTGAGCTCCAACATTTAAAAATAAAGAAATATTGGCTTTTAAACCTTAGGAAGCCAGCCATGAGAATCAAGCTTATGACGGCATGTTTTCAACCCTCTAAAAATTGTTTTTTCAGGGGTCATTATATAACGGATACTGATATATAACGCTGGCTTATTCAATAAAGGTGACTTTTACCGCATATAATTGCTTAATTCCATAAATACAGAGATCGGCCACCTGTGAAATGTCACAACAGGAAAACCACCGATCGGTGGTATTAGCATTCCAGTGGTTAAATATGAATTTATTTATCAGTATTTAATTTACGCGAAAGCAAACTTGGAAATCTAAGGAAAGCACCAGAGTTTAAATCAAAATAACACACGCAATAAAAATAACATCGTAATTCCCAAAACGCGACCTTTTGCTATCAGAAATTGAAAAACTCCAAGAGGTTGCATTTAAGATATGAAATTTGAATGAGTTTGGCAAGGATGTCTTAGATATTATAAGATAATTATAGTATTTATAGAATATATTTCTTTACTGTTGAATAATATTTTTTAAAATATATGTGCTTTGGATCATGTGATGATATATTATTGATTATTTTTATATGCTCTGGAGTATTTTTTATTTTATTTTTTTGAAAATTATTGTTGTTTTGTTTTTATGCTCGACTGCCCAATAAACGCATAATGCACGTATTACTTCCGCTAATACTGAATATTAAAGTGTTTGTCTTTTTGCAGAGAAGTCTTGTTGGCATCATACTCTGAATATTTGATAAATGAACTACTAGAGTTGTCAACTACAATGGTCGAACCCGTCACCTCAGGAAGTTTTAACGATTAGTCGTTCTATCTCCCTGAAGTGAGCGCAGAAGACTTGGACAAAACAGTCCACCAACAGGCTCCGCCACATGCCCGTAAGAGGCCAACGCCTTAACCGCGAGATAGCCAGGAGTGTTACCCAGCGGGATTATACTCCGATTGCGACCAGATTACTCCAGTCTCTCGATTGGTCACTAGTTCGAGGTCGCTTGCGCGGTCCTCTCCCTTACGAAGCGGTGAAACGGTGTATACCGAATCTATCACGGACCATGGCATCCTTTGCCCGGCTGTTCACCGAGAATCGGATAACCGATGGTCGTTTCAAGAGCAGTCGCCGTAAGGTCCGTAACAACCCCCGTTCTATAGGAAACAGTACTGCTTCCAGACTCCCCCGACTGTTAGTCAGAGTTCACAATCGATTGGCTTACGCCGCACGGTGCGCAGACCGTCCAGGAGCGCCAGAAGGTTGATTCCTAAGGGAAAGTAGCCCTAAGGCCAGAGTCCTGCCCGGGCTCGCACTTCATGCGTGGAGGCCGCCAGATGGGTGTTGACCCGTGAGTGTGACCAACCCTGAACAGAATGGGTCTTTGTGGGCAACTCAGCAAGGGCCCATTAGCTCTTCAATAAATGAACTAATTACCAGTGAATTTAAATAATTATATGAATCATTTCTAAAATAATTGCTTTAGTAAATATGATCTGACAACCCTTATGGCGATTGTGTTGGGACAGGGTCTAGGAAGAAGAGGAAGAAGACCCTTACGACATATTACATACATGATTTGATAAATACCTCGTCACATCTGGATCGCAGCTATGGTTGAAGAGGGCCACTGTCGGATACAGTCCACCTCCAATGAAAAATGTCTTACCGAGGTGCTTTTTCTGGACTTTGCCTTCACCCGGTGCGGCGCGAAGCTCAAATATCTCGTGAGTGTTGAACTGTATAAAATATACTGGTTTAAAATGTGTCCATTTTTATGAACTGTTTGTTTGTTTGTTTGGTTCCTAACGGTTCCGTGCAGCTTGGGTGGTGTTGTCAAACTCTTTCTGTCACCTACCCTGCCCAACTCACGTTCAACTCCTATTTGGTAGCCTCCTCGAAAAGGGGCTTACCTTGTCAGGGCCGGCTGTGAGCTTCCGCCACGACTGTAATTCTGCAGTCGGAGGCGGTTGGGATCTACACTTGCGAAAAAAACGGAGAAAGCCGCAGCCGGAAAATAACCAGGGATTTTAATATTTTTGTAAAATCTTCAAATGTTATTTAAATTAAATCTATACATTGTGAGTTCTTCTCAAAAGAATAAAATAAAAAAAGCAATCACAGCAGTAATTGCAATGTTAAGGTGACATGATACCTTAGAACGACCATATCTGACGAATTTTAATTTTATGATGTTTTTGAAAAAATGTAAGCATTTATTTAAAAAAGTTTCTAAGTGAATCCCTCAATAATGAACCAATATACAATTTGGACTTAAAAAAGTTGCTCATTACCTTGGACATTAAGGCTTTAAACTGATTTCGAAAACTTTCAGGCGCGATTACTCCTACAATGTAAGCGGTGAGTGTTTTATTTTAATTTCATTAAATTGACTGGTTAATTCTCTAGCGTCGCGCTTAGCCACATTCTTTGTTATTTAGGCCCTAAATAAATTACAATTAATTAAAACCTGAGAGTTACGTTAAATATGCTTTACCCCGTGCTTTCGCCGCGATCGAAAATTTTATATGCGCCCGGTCATCGGTGGGAGCAGAAGTGGAATCTGTGCCTGACGCTTCGTCAACGCTGGATTTTTATTGGTCAAACCCTAGAAAATTGACCACGCCCATTTCTTCGCGTGTCCGCCCATTTAGGATATTTTTCTGAGGTCTCATGTCGCCTTGATGTTAATAAAGCAGTAGTTTATGGTGAGATGTTGCAAATAAGAAATTAAATAAAATGGTTGTGGATATAAGAATTAATATGTCGTTAAATTTGGGGGGCGCCAGTTTTGCATGCGGCAATTTTGCACAAATGTCACTTTTGACAGGTCCAAATTTGTTGAGGGCAGATTTGCAGGAGGCAACCTTGCAGGAAGCAACCTTGCAGGCGGCAACCTTCACTACAGTTTTTAAGTTTTTCTGTTAGGTTAGGTTAGGTTAGGTTTTTCTTTCCCTAAAATCGAAGTGACATTAATTACCGGCATCCTTGTAGTGGATGACTTTTATACATCAAACTAAACATTAAAAAAAATGTTTTAAGATTTTCTGTTAGGTTAGGTTAGGTCATTTTGACATTTGCAAAACTGCCTTCTGCAAGATTGCCTTCTGCAAAACTGCCGCCTGCAAGAATGCCGTCTGCAAGATTGCCGTCTGCAAATTTGCCTTCTGCAAGTTTGATGGGACCCTTAAATTTCATCTTTCAATAATAATGTAAACCAGTTCTAATCATTTCCATATGTAAACCAGTCCTAATCAAGTGACAGTGTAATTGCCAAAGGGTTGTGTCATTATTAAATTATCTTTGGGTTGTGTAGTCGGCAATGGTCAGCAATCAGTCACAAAAGAAACTGTGTCGGTAATTGATGGAAGTATAAATCACCTGGAATAATTATACAGTATTAAATCACGATAAATAAAATAAAATACAAACGGAGCTGCCATGGAATTCACCGACCAAAAATCGGGCCCATCATATATAATTATTACACTTCTGGGAGGTGAACGGTGGATTCCGGACTTACGACCGGCGGTGGTAGGTTTAGGACAGCTGTCTTGCCACATGTGAGCGTCACCTTACCACCCATTCACTCCCCCTTCGAAGCCATAGAATTTGAGATGCAGAAATCGCGGTTTTAGATATTTTTTCTAGAAAGGAGTTGATTATTTTCCTGGAGAGACCAAGATCTTTAAAAAGGTAAAACAAAGATTTAGCTGGCAGGCCACGAGCGCCTACTTCCACCGCGTGAAGGTGAACAGTGAAGCCGTTCCGGGTGACGGCATTTGCGAGGTCATGGTATTTATTTAATTTGTACTCGTGGTCTTTTGGGATATTTGATTCCCATGGAACAGTTAATTCTACGATAAGGACCATCTTCCGAGATAGAGAGTAAAGAATTATATCAGCAGTATATTGAAAACGATATTGAATATCGTCGGAGAGAGGCAACAGCCCTGAAACAGTCCAATTGAATATGATATAGAGCGGGTAGTCCATTCTTGCGTTTTGACATGGAACGTCAGACAGTTGTAGTAGGAGGCTACAATGTCACGCACCACAGGTGGGAAGTTGTACCAGCGGAGCGCAAAGTGGAGGAGACTGCCGAACTGACCCAAAGGCATTCTCTAGGTCGAGCCAGCATACATTGATTTGGCGTTCGTGCTGTCTCGCATCCTTAATGGCAGCAGCCAAGAGAGAATTGTGCTCGAGGCAACCTGAGACGCCACGCATGAAGCCTTTTTGTACTGACACTTCAAGGTACTCGTTCCGGTGCATGAATTCGCTCATCCTCATGTGGACTATGCCAAAAAAGATTTTGGCCACAGTATCTGTCAGAGCAATGGGCCGAGCGTCCTTTGGTCCGGTGCAATCTGGGACCTTCGGAATTAAGATGACTGTCGCTCGGCCGAAATTCTGTGGGACTACACCCCGCTATTCCATATATGTCGGAAGATGGATCCTAAATATTGCAGAAGGCAGGGGCACTTTTTATACACTAAGTAGGGAATACCATCGGGACCTGGAGTAGAGCCCGACGGCTTCCTTTTTATTTGATTTAAAATCTCATCTAGAGATGTGTGTTGAGAGGCGAAAGCTACTGTAGGCAGGTGCGTAGGTTTAATGTCCAGAGGAGGGCTGTACGTATGGAGCCGCATTGGATCCTCATAAGTGGTCGAAAAGTATTCCGTGGCCATTTCTTCCGGAATTTGGATTGTGCCCTTAGCGGCAGACAAAACCTTTTTACTGTAGTTAAAACGGTTTTTGTCAAACCGGGATTCCTCTTTGGACTTGGGAAATGCTTCTTTGCGCTTGTTGTTTTGCGTTGCTACGCTCTGTATCAGTTTGATTAATTATTAATTAACGTATATACCTGTAGTATCAAGTATATATGGTATGTGCTGTAACAGGTATATAACCTACAGTATTATAATGAATAATTAACATATATACCCGCAGCATCAGGCATTTTCCGTACCTATGTTTGATATATGCAGTAGCACGTATATACGGTTTTCCAGGTATAGGTATAACGTATATACCTATATATGCAGACTATACACTATATCTGCAGTGTATAGTCTGCAGGTATATAACCTGCAGTATTATAATTATTATTAGATTATATACCTACAGCATCAGGTATTTATGGTATATATGGCATATGAAGTATCAGGTATATATGATATATCAGGTATGTAACGTATACACCTATATATACATGCAGTATTTTATTTAATAATTAATTTATATACCTGCAATATCTGAAGATTTTTCAAAATCAAACCACCAACAAAATTCACCGTTTTCGAGTCTACTTCATCGAAATACGCGGTCTCTTTCAGCAAATTCAACAAATATGCAGCCATGTGAGATCTCTGGTACAAGTCAGCATTATTTCTCTTCGTTTCGTGTGACACCAAGTTGTAGACGTTTCTATAGTCGTCGCTGCGGTACGCTCCTGCGGTTCTTTTGCCCAGATCTGGTCTCAGGTCTTCGAAGTATGAGACTGGTTTCTGGGTTATTATTCTGAGGGCCAGATGGCACGTGATCGAGGTCTGCGACTGCCACAGTCTGGAGAGGATGCCGCATTCGTGCTTGTGGTACGTGTCCAGTGCATCTTTACGGCAGGATTCGCTGCAGAACACGACGTTAGCGCAGCTGGTGCATGGTAGGAAGCATAACGTACCATTGCTTATGTTGCTAAAATTAAGAAAAGGTTATTATAGATAAGGACCTAAAATCAAAGGCTGTCGCCGGTCAAAATACGTCGACCAAAGTTTGGCAATGTCAAGACCGGTACGGAGCTAGGACGACCTAGTCCTAGGGACATTGAGCACTAACTCTCATCAAAGCATGCTATGCCAAGGCCCAAAAGATTCCATGCAGTTAGGCAGTTCACAGTTCCGTGCAGCTTGGGCCACTATTTATTTATTTATTTTAAACAACATGATTTACAGACGAATGGCTATGATATTCGGTATACAGTACAATAAAACGTGCAGGAAAAACAAGTTGAACCCATAGCCATTGGCTCATCGCATACCTAACTGAGCAAGAACGCCCGTATCTAGGGATGCTGATATTTGACTTTTGCGAGCTGATAGGTATGACGTTCGGTTATATAATGATTATTGGAATAAACTTAAAAACATTCATTCTTGCATAATACAAATACACACACACAAAGAGTTATGCTAACATACAAACAAAAAAATAGTAGTAAAAAAATATTATTAAACCCAACACCAATATACAATAATACATAAATACAATTAATACATATTTAAAATAAATATACATACTAATATACACAAAATGTACACATAAATTAAATTGAAATACCTCTTGTCTTAAACCTCACATATACGTCTATTAAATTTATAAATGAAAAAAATCTGAGTATTTGCTTTTTATTTATTAATTTTACCTAATCAAAAATTCTGTTAAATTCTGTTTTGCCATAGAGTGGTCCTTTAACAATCAAGCACTTTTTTATTGCTTTTTTAAATGCTACCATGTTAACTAAATTTTGTATCGCAATTTCTATATTATTATAGAGCCTTGGAGCTAAGTAGTTTATTTATTTATTTATAGTATTACACAAGTTCGTTTGTACAGTTTACCATATCATGTTGTAAATATATATGAGACGTTAGCAAAAAACTGATTCTCGAGGAGATAGAGTAATGAATAAAAGTCGCCTAACTAGGCCAGGGCCTGTTCTAAGGCAGACTTTATAAAATATTGTTTAGATGTATCTAATCAAATTACTAAATAATTATTATATAAAAAAAAAATTAAATAAAAATTAAAACAATTAAAATTTGTAGAAATTCTATTACTTTGATAATAATTATTAACGTGTAGAGTAAAAGTAAAAGTTAAAGAATCGTTGTGGGAATGAAGTTATCACACGCGGTAGGTACCAAAAACTGCCCGCCCCAGCACTTCTAGTAATTTTTACTTGTTGGTCCATAGGCTGTAAGTGTTTGAATTTATGAAATAATAATAGCACTTGCTTCACACACAATTGGCTTGCATCAAACACGCAATATTCTCGAAATAACCGTAAAGAAGAATATCTAGGGGGCTTTTTATAAATAACCCGTAGGATCAACTATGACCTGCTCGTTATCTCGGGCCGCACGAGGAAGTTCCCCGGGTGCACTGCAGATCATAACTGGCCATCTGGCCCAAGCTGCATATTCTTGTTTTGCTTTCTAAGACAGCGGAGTAGATTTTGACCTGTTGACACCTATTCATAGAAATGAGCCGTTGACCACCCAATCCTGGCGGTTCATGCATACATACTTTTTCAAGCAATGCTGGCAATGCGTCTTGGAGTACTCTTCCAGGAGAGCGTAGCAGAAAGGCTTTTCGACGACCAGCATGGACGCTGTTGGTATATCCTTGGTAGCTTTGGCAAATCTGCCTTGAGTCTCATCTTCGTCGATCGTGAAAAAGTCGCTACCGGAAATATATGTAGAGTTTAAGTGGCCGCTTACATTTGGAGGGGGTTTGTCTTTTTTGGGTTTCTTCTGTAAGAAAAAAAGTTTGCGGTTAGACCCAGAATTCTCATTCGAGTGCCTTTCGGAGAGCTAATGGGAGAGTTTTGCCTTTAGGGAGCTAATGGGCTCTGTTGCAGTTGGCCAATAAGGCCCATATGTTCAGGGTCGGTCAAACTCATGGGTCAACACCTATCCGGCGGCATCCACGTATGAAGTGCAAGCCCGGGTAGACTCAGGCCTGTGGGCCAGTTCCCCTAGGTAAAGATCTTCTGGCGCTTCTGGCCGGTTTGCACACCGTGCGGCAGTCGGGGAGTCCGGAAAGAGTACTGTTTCATATAGAGCAGGGATAGTTGTTCACCTTGCGGCAGCTGGTCTTAAAACGACCATTCGGCTACCCGATACCAGGTGAACAGCCGGGCAAAGGATGCCGTGGTCCGCAATAGATTCGGTAGACACCGTTTCAACGCTACGCATGGGAGAGGACCGCGCAAGCGACCTCGAACCCGTAGCCAGTCGGGAGACCGGAGTAATCTGGTTGCAACTGGTAGTAAATGGCGCGAGTGTCGGCCTGCTGGGTGATTAGGCTGGTTATATCGCGGTAAGGCGTTGGTCTCTTACGGGCGTGTGACGAAACTAGACGGTGGACTGTTGGCAGCCTCACCCCTTAACTACCAGTTTTGGCAGGATATCTCCGTCTGGAATTAACCTTCAGGATACCTCCGTCCTCCCGACTGGTTACGGGTCCGAAGTCGCTTACGCAACCTCTACCTGTTGTATTACAGCGGTAATTCAGTTTGAATTTATCGCGGACCTGGGCGTTCTTTGCCTGTAGTGCCACACGGGGTCGAGTGGCCCAAGGTCATTTCAAGAGTGGCATGAAAAACAGGTGAAACATCCACCCCCGCGCTGCTTAGGAAATAGTGTATTTCCATAGTCTACAGACCCCTTCAGCAATTAGTCAAAATGCACAACCGATTGGCTTTGCCGATTGGTGCGCAAACCGTCCAGTGGCGCCGTGATACAAACTCTCCGGGAGAAACCGGTCCACCAGCACTGAGGCCTGAGACACGGTAGTCTTACCCGGGGTAGCCTTCCACTCGAGGAGGCTTCTGAATAGGAGCTGACTCGTGAGTTGGGCCGATCCGAGAACAAAATGGATCTTGTGGCCCAAGCTGCACGAAACCGTTCACCACCGATGTAGTTGACAGCTCTAGTTGTGCCTTTTGGAGGAAGAAAAATCGGTTGGGTTACCCCAAGATATTCCCGACAGTAAAGCACTGAATTCATCTGAATATTAATTTCATAAATAAAATCGACCGGCGGATGAACCCGTTTAGGTTTTATTCTACAACCGGCTCAAAAGGCGCGGTTCTTTTGTCAGCTAAGGGCGCGCTTACACCAAGATGACGTTAATACTTCATTAAAATGTATGGCGAAATTTAGATATTATTAATGTAGCGAGTGATTTCGGTCAAACAATGGGCTCGATTGCGTTTTTTCGTGAACTAAAAATGGAAATTAGTCCGTGTGAACGAGACAGGGCAATACGCTAGAGCGGAGTGTGAGATGACCGGTTGTCACTTTTTCGCATTAAAACTGCCCGCCAAGGTCAAATCTTACACCGCACGAAATATGCTCGAATTTATTCGGATGAGTATAAGTTCAGCAGGTAGTATTTATCGACGATCGTTCGTTTCATATTCCGCTCTAACGTATTGCTCTGTCTCGTTCGCTTGGACTAATTTTAGTTTTAGTTCACAAAGAAACGCAATCGGGCCCAATGTATCTATGAACCAAAGTTCCAGTCTATAAGTCCAATATTTCGAGATTGAAATATGACTACAGCTTCGTGCGAATTAATTGAAATAAAGTATTTTTCTTCGAATCGAATGATATAACTTGTGGAGCTCCCGTTTCATATAGTTTGATATGTCAATATATTGGTCCGAATCATTGCCTAGGAGGCTATGTCCGAATTCATTATCCCAGTGACTGGCACGAGTGATCCAGTGCCATGATAGCAGAGGCGGACCGGGCGTTTGTGGGGCCCTGGGCTAATATTACTTGGGGGCCTGCCTAATTAATCAACTAATTGCCATTTCGTCCAAAAACCTTTTTTTGATAATGATGTCTAGGTCACTAGGTACACAATATAGGAAAGAAAGAGGACAATACAATATTGTATTTGTTTAATATGACAGACAATTGGGGCAGGCGTGTACGGACCCAAAACCAACCACAGAATCAGCATCCCCCTTGGACAATACGCTACGGTTTTCCAAGCCATACTTGCCATACTTGCCATATTGGAATGCATAAAACTACAAAGTCGACTTGAGGTAAAAAACAGACAAATCCTCATCTGCTCTGACAGCAGAGTAGCACTGGACGCTCTGGCTAAAGCCACCACAGAATCTTCTGTGGTCTGGGACTGCATGCAGGAGCTCATCAAATTGGGAAAATCCAACAAAATCACCCTAATATGGATACCGGGTCACCAAGGCATACCCGGAAACGAAGAGGCCGACAGACTGGCAAAACTGGGCACACTGGATTGCCCAGTGGAGCCAGCTGTAGGGGTCCCCTTCGCTACAGGTAAGAAAATCATCAGGGACTGCTTGGAGCAGGAACATCGGGCTTCCTGGAAACAGAGTCAGGGATGTCGCCAGGCAAAAGCCATGATGGAGCAACCACTACAAAAGAAAACCAAGGCCCTACTTGACATGAGCAAGAAGAACCTTAGAACCACTCTCGGTCTCCTCACCGGACACACGACCCTTAGAGCTCACCTATTCAACCTTGGTTTGACTGAGAGCAAGGATTGCCGAATATGTGGCGAGGAACCTGAAGACAGCATACACATTGTTGGTCGCTGTCCAGGGCTCGCCGCCAAAAGACACAGTTTACTGGGACGAGCCTTTCTCGAACCCAGCGATCTGCCCAACTTGAAGGTCAGTGACCTACTTGGACTGGCAAGAAGTACCGGGCTACTAGCTGACCACTGACCTAATCACACAGTGGGTAGTTACAAAAGACCTTACAGATCTAGGTGACATCAAGGGCTGGAAACAAGCCCCCCACTCCATCTACTACTACTACTACTAATATGACAGACACACAAACACAACAGTCTGTAAGACATTTAACTTTTGACTAAAAGTAGACTAATCGATTAGCGCACGAAAACGTTGCTACTAAACAACATTAATACTAATGCTATTGCTACTAAACAACATTAAACTAAACACCATTAATACTAATTGTAATAATATCTTAATTAGTAGCTTGTTTAATTGTAAAGCTAGATAATATAAGTAAAATTTAAACAAACATTCATTACTAGTTACTATTGACAAGGCACTAGCCTCGGAAGGAACTCGGTTCACAATTTTGTCCATTGTTTTTAATGGAGGCTGGGGTCCTTTATATCTACGGGGCCCTGGGCTGCAGCCCAAAAAGCCCTTATATAGATCCGCCTCTGCATGATAGGAGAAGCAACCCCAAAGGTCTATCCTTCCAACCAGGGGATTGTTTAACAGGATCTCGCCCTATGCTATTCTTCGAAAAAAAGTGAATCAGGTTTTCACACAGAACCAAATTACCGTACTTGAATGACCCGGAAACTCACCCGATCTCAATCCGATCGAAAACGTCTGGGTAATTTGCAAAAAACGGCTCTCCAAGGTAGATTATACAACGAAAACCAAGATGATCAGTGCAGTAATTCATGTCTGGTTTCACGATGATGAACTGAAAGGAAGCAGTCAAAACCTGGCAAATTCTATGCCTACAAGAGTAAAAGGTATTATCAACGCAAAAGGAGGACCCACTCTATATTAAAACTGACAATCTATAACTACCAGTACTGTTTTTGTATGTTTATGTCCAATGAAGCATTTTTCGAAAAAAATACTCTTTGTTCCATTAATTCGCACAGTATCGTAGTTCACCAAGCGAAACCTCTTCAACTCTTGCCATGATCAAATAATGCCTGCATGCCAAATTTCAGCTCAATCGGATTAAGCGTTTGGGCGCTACCGTGGAGTAATACACACAGAAACTTCCATCTGGAGCCGGATTAACCCCTTGGGCCCCGATTGGCCGATATTGGCCACAACACGATTCAGCGTGACGTTTTAATTTAATTTTAATTTAATTTGTTTTATTTTACTGTGTTTTATTATGTTAATATGTTTCATTTTAATTATGGCTACAGTGGTTTGGCAGTAATTGATGTTTTGGTGAGACAGTGTCGTAATTCATTTTTTTTACTAATTTTTACTAATTTTTTTTGGGACAGCAACTTGTCAATCGGCTGAGGGGCCGAGGCCTGAAGGGTTAAGCGTTTAGGCGCTATTGTGCTAGACATACAGGCACACAGACAATTTATTGACATCTGGAAATAGTCTTAAGGTGACATGAGACCTCAGAAAAATATCCGAAATGGGCGTACACGCGAAAAAATATGCGGGGTCAATTTTGTAGAGTTTGACCAATAAAAATCCAGCGTCAAGTGCAGATTCTACGTCCGTTCGCGCCGGCTACTAGGCGCATACTAAATGCTCTATCGCAGCGCTAGCACAGAATAACTATCTTTACGCAGTGGTGGTATAAAAGTGTTAATAGCAAAGCATAATTAGCATAACTATCAGAGCGCTCTCGCGTTTTAATTAATTGTAATTAATTTAGGGCCTAAATAACAAACGTGGCTAAGTGCTGCCTTAGAGAATTAACCAGTCAATATTATAAAATTATAATAAAACACACTCACCGCTTACATTGTAGGAGTAAACGCGCTTGAAAGTTTTCAAAGTCAGCTTAAAGCCTTTATGTCCAAGGCAATGAGCAACTTTTTTGAGTCCAAATTTTTAATTGGTTCCTTATTGAAAGATTCACTTAGAAACTTTTTTAATTATTGCTTATATTTTTCAAAAAACTAATAAAACTAAAATTCTTCAGATAATGGTCGTTCCTAGGTATTATGTCGCCTTAACCGTCTCAGGTGAGCTCAAATGGGATATTTTCACATGTCGAAAAAAAATCGCGCTCTTTTTACTTTTCTTTCTCGTTTGTTGGTGGACCGGGAATATTTTAATATATGGTACAGCCACTTACTGGAGCTTTGTTGAATTCTGAGTTTGTGTATTTCTTGCCGTCCGTCATGATCTTTATCATTAAGTCGGCTTCCCTAACCATTTTCTGTCTTTTCGCCGCTGGTAGTTGGGCATAATCCATGGCTTTCATCATATCCCTGCGCAAATAAAGAAAACAAGAACAAAATTAAGTAAATATATGAAAAAGAATAAAAAACACTACTGCCGTTACAGAAAGTGAACTAGTGTATTTAATAGTAGATTGGATTCTAGAGTAAACTGGGTAATACGTCGATGCTAAATTTTCATTCATTATTCATCAGGAGAATTTATGCGCCAAGTCCCTCCAAATGGACCATGTTATGGATGTGGTCGTCAAAACAGTGAACTTCATTAAGTCGAAGGGGTTGAATCACCGTCAGTTCCAACAATTTGTCAAGTCTTTGAATTCTGAGCATGATGACGTTACATTTTGTGCAGAAGATGGCTGACTCGTGCTAAAATGTTGAAACGTGTATTTGATTTGAAACAAGAAATACAATCATTCTATACTTGAAGCAAGTTAAAAACAATCCCAGAGTCCCTCGCTACGTTCGGGATTCTTTAGTAGAATCCTGAACGTAGTGGGGGATTCAAAAAAGCGCCCGAGCCAAAATTATTTTGCGCCCGAGTGATTACACTCTACTTTTCATCACCCTCTATGAGAAAATAAAAGGAGCCTCATATTTTATTGTAATAATTATTATTTAATAAAACATAGAGTATCAACTAAATTGATATTAAACGGTATCTAATAATAAAACAACTAAACACTTATATTTACATTTGAGACATTTTCGCAATTATGAATATTTATTGCTACAGTTTTATTAGGAATTGAGATTGTTGTAGATTTCATATTCTGCGTGTTTGAAATAATGTCCGAATCTGGCTCATTTTGAGGAAAATGTGACGGTGAATCTCGTTGTTTTTAATGTAGATGGGCGCGGCGATAGTGGCATTTGTTCGGGCGTTTTTAATTTCATTTGTTTTTTTTTTATTCAGCCGGCTGCGCGACTAGGGGCCGTCGTACCAGCCAGTCTTTATTCAAACAATATTTGAGTTCGATTTCTTCGGCGCTGAAGACTAAGAGATGTTCCAAATTCAAAATTTTGACATTTCGACAACTACTTACTTGATATTTAGAAAGTTAAGCTATTTCATGTCACTCGGAAAGAAATAACGATTCCAACAATACTACACACTTCTTAATCGGTTCACGCTTTTAGAAGTTATGGTGGAATAATGAAACGGACAACATACATACATATATGATGAACTCACTATGGAGCCATGCAAATATTTAGGTGAATCACATATTTAAATTTGCGGCATCGCCCGACGCACGTTCGAAATTTAAATCTCAATTGCGTTTTGTCGCTCGTTCGAAGTTCGAATGTCTGAGAATTTTATGGCTACGCTCGTTTGCATTCAAATTCAAGTTAATGAGATGACGTCCTTGCCTAATTGCCGGAAAGTCTTATTAGTGTGACACAAACGATTTTTTTAGGAGGATGCTGGCACGCAAGCCGGATTTTCCGAATTTCCCGGTTCATAACTTTAACACAGGTCATAATTTTAATCCCTGATTAGGTAACCCACAAACTCGTTAAAAATGTTAAATTACTTCGTCTGCGCGGTCCGACCCAACGCGACCCCCCCTCCATTTTTCATACTACGCCGCCACGCATCATCATATTGAGATGTCAACCACAACGGGCGAACCCGTCACCGCAGGACGTTTTAACGATTCATCGTTCTTTCGACCGTGCAGTGAGCGTAGAAGACTTTGGACATAACAAATCCGACGTCTAGCTACGCCACAACCCGTTAGAGACCAACGCCTTACCGCGAGTAGCCAGGTATGTTACCTGGCGGGCGGCACTCGCGCCCTAACTACCAATTGTGACCAGATTTCTCCGGTCTCTCGATTGGTTCCGAGTTCGAGGTCGCTTGCGCGGTCCTCTCCCTTACGAAGCGGTGAAACGGAGTATACCGAATATATCGCGGACCAAGGCGTCCTTTGCCCGGCTGTTCACCCAGGATCGGATGGCCAATGGTCAATTCAAGAGCAGTTGCCATACGGTACACAACCACCCCCGCTCTATAGGAAACAATACAGTTCCCAGACTCCCCCGACTGTTAGTCGGAGAGCACAATCGATTGGCTTGCGCCGCTCGGTGCGCAGACCGTCCAGGAGCGCCAGAGGTTTGATTCCCGGGGGAAACTGGGATCGCCCCCCAGAGTCCTACCCAGGTTCGCGCCCCATGCGTGGAGGCCGTCGGATGGGTGTTGACCCGTGAGTGTGACCGACCCTGAACACATAGGTCATCGTGGCCAACTCATCATGGGCCCGTTAGCTCCCGCCACGCATCATCAATGCAGACAAAGCGAAAGCTTATAGAAAGGAGGCCTTGAGAGGCCTTCACATCCGACACCGCGCAAAAAGAGCAAAGCTCAAAGCGCCATGAAACGACCGCTATGCGGCCGTCGACATCATCATCACTGAGATTCAACAGCAACATTGCAGAAAAAGCGAAAGCTAACAGAAAGGCCCTGAGAGGCCTTCGCATCCGACACCACGCTGTAAGAGATAAGCTCAAAGCGCTAAGAAACGACCGTTTTGCGGCCGTCGATATCATTCATTCACTGAGATTCCCCTAGGAAAAATTCCCATTTTCCTAATAAACTTTTACAAGATGTGTCCTTGAAACCCTACCTTTTTAACCCTAGCTAAAGATGTTTACTTTTTGACATTTACTAGCAGCGACAAATGGTGGCGTAGTGATTAGGTCGCCTATCTTACATTGTAAAGTTCCGGCTTCGTTTCCCGGCTGGGTAAACATTTCCCATTAGGATAAAATTAACCAATTTGCACTTCAATTCTGTCGATCGAATGCAATAACGAGATATAGACTTACACGTGTTACACGCACGTATACATTTAAATACTTCATAGTAAGGTTGACTGTAAGAGATTGTCATATTAAACCCGCCCATTGTGAAATTTCACAATAAAGAGTAGAAACTGAAGTAAAGATACTGAGAGCATCTCAGAGTTTGCGACAGGGAAAACAGTGAAAACTCTTGTGTGGTTGTATTTTATACGACTGCCCTAAAAGTCACCCCAATATTATTCCGGCAAGTAGACAAGCCCCGCCCCCTCCCCCGCGTGCCAACCCCCCTAACCCTCCCAGCCCCTCCCCCCCTCCGCCGACTGACCCCACTCCTCTGTCTGTCAACCTCCTCCCCCCCCCCATTTTGGCTATTTTTCAATATGATATTTATAAAATCGAAGACTATCGCGGTTGTTTGACATTATAAATAGGATAGAAAACGAATTTACCGCGTGAAATTTGTAGTCGGGTCCTACAAATTTCACGCGGTAAATTCGTTTTCTATCCTATTTATAATATGATATTTATTTATTTATTTATTTATTTATTAGTTTCAAATATTATTAAGAGCATTACAGACGAATCCAATTCGCCCTTGAATATTAAATCTAGAGTGTAAGTCTAAAAATAATTGACTTACATAACTAAATTAATGCTAACATTGAACAAGAAAAAAACATAAAAAAATAAAACTAAATAAAAGACAGATTATGATAAACATGAGATAGCAGGGAGTTGCCTTTTTAGCTGCCAAAGGGATATACAGATATACAAAAGATGTCTATTTCTGTGGGTAAGGAATTAAGAAGAGCTATAACCCTCCCCACAAAAATATTTGTACGTCGTACAAAAATATTTGTCTACAAAAATATTTGTTCGATGGTACGGCACATTAAATAATAGATGCGATCTCCTCGCTGTGTAATTTACCGGTACGTACAATTCAAGCTTACATAGTATCTCTGGCAAATAAATAGTTCCTTGAATTCATTTATATGCAAATATAATTAGTTAAATATATCGACGCATTTCAAGAGTGTTGTATCCTACCATTCCTAGCACAAAGTCGGACGGAAATAAGTATGGATAAATATTGTATTTTCTGTAATAAATGTATCTTAAAAATTTTCTTTGAATACGCTCTACCATCTGAATGTATTTGTTTTCACTTGTACACCAGATGACCGAGTTATATTCAAGTATGCTACGGACTAAACAATTATATAGTAGAAACATTACATGAATATGATAAAACTGTTTGCATATGCGAATAACAAAACCGACCATTTTGCTAGCACGATTTCAAATATTTGTAATGTGTGCACGGAAATTCAACTGCGTATCAAATGTAATCTCTAGGTCTCTCCCCTCGGTTGACCTTTTTAAAATTGACCCGTTTATTGTGTATGGGAAAAAGCAAGGTGTTTTCTTCTTAGTGATGGTTAAAATAGAGCACTTGTTAGTGTTGAATTCTATATCATTGACAGAGCCCCATCTTGAAAGTGCATCACAGAGCCCCATCTTGAAAGTGCATCACAGAGCCCCATCTTGAAAGTGCATCACAGAGCCCCATCTTGAAAGTGCATCACAGAGCCCCATCTTGAACTTGCATCACAGAGCCCCATCTTAAAAGTGCATCAAAGAGCCCCATCTTGAAAGTGCATCATAGTCATGCAGATTTAGTCTTCTAAATACTGCTGCATTAAAAAAAAATGTTTCTTTTGTATAAGAGATATTCTAACCAAAATTTCACAATGTGGTTTCGGCCCAACGATTCGGCAACCGAATATTAAGTCTTTAGGACCAATATTTCGAGATTAAAGTATTTTTAGCGTCTCCCCACCAATTTCTACCACAACCCTTTTCACTCTTGCCATGACCAAACAATGCCTGCATGTCAAATTTCACCTCAATCGTATTCAGCGTTTGGGCGCTATCGCGCAGAAATACACATATACAGACTTTAATCTAGAAACGGTCTTAATCGTCTCAGGGAGGCTCAAAATGGATATTTACATCTTCGTATTGAAGACATTTTATTGCGCGTTCACAAGACTTTCCCTCTTTGTCTGTTGGTGAGACGGGAAATAAAATAATTCTGGATACGTCTTTAACAGAAAACGTATGTACTAACTTGAAAGCGTCCATCGCCAGGTCATTTTCGCGCATCTTTAGCAGACACCTTGCCCGTCTTTCATAGACTTTGTATCTCAACTTCTGCGGATAGCCATTCTGAAGGCATTGCTCAATGTCCCAGAGACATCTCCTCAGGTCTTCCAAGTGTAGGAGGCACGCCGAACGGTTCGCCAGTACGATCGACAGACTTTCAGCTGAAAGAGAAAAGTTAATAATAAAAACACATTTTAAAAAACGCCTTTAAAAATGCTCTGTCACGAGCCAACCCTGAGTCCAGCAGCCATTTCATAATGGAACTGAGAACGGGCTATCATAATTAAATGCTATACAGAATTACGTGTTTGTGCTGTTGACCGTTGAGGAGTCCCTCCGTTGGAAGCCAGCCCTGGGTGTAGCAGCGCTTTCGCGGGAAAAATCAGAACGGCCTATCGTAATTGAATGCGTATACAACATTTCGTTTATGCGCTGTCGACCGTTGAGGAGTCCCCTCTTCGGGAGCCAACCCTGGGTATAGCATCAGGTCATACTTACCATAAAAAATGCGTTGTTATCGGAACTGAACAAACATGAAAATTTTCAACTTCAAATGATAATTCATAAAGACGTCTCATAATTTGTCATGGATCCCATCACCAGAACAGCATTTTAATAAAAATGGGACTAAGTTGGAAGTAAATCCATTCAATTAATTTTACTACGTATCTTTTCGAATTACTAACCACTTCAAATATTAGGCTTCTATTTTGATTATTTATATTTATAGATTGACCATCTAGTAGTTAATTCTTGACTACATATGTATGTTCAGTAAAGAGTAGTAACGAGACTTACTACCTATCCCAATTATTTTGGCACGTCCAAGAGCGGTCTTTAGTCGTCAATTGAACATGACTAAAATGTAATATAATGTAATAAAAAAAGAATTTTCCAAATCGGTTAATAAATGTTCTGAGGTAACAAACACAACAAAAAACACAAAATATTTGATAATGGACTACATATGTTATCGCCATCTGTTATTTTTTGATTGAACCATTGATTTTACACTATTAAAATCAATGATTGAACTAATCTTTTATTTTACGTCGTCTTAATTTTTATTTTCTAAGTACTTTTTTCTTACCTAAATATAATACTTTCTTACCTAAATATAATCTTACCTAAATATAATCTTACTTACCTAAATATAATCTTTCTTACATAAATATAATCTTACCTTTTTCTTACCTAAATATAATTTTATTTATTTTATTTTATTTTATTTTTTATTTTATTAATTTTAGGAATCTTACAGCTAGGTATAAGGTTATTACAAATTAATATGTATATAAGGCCAATTACAAGGTTCCACAAGTAAAAATGTATGAATAGATATATAAAAGGGGGAGAAAAAAAAGAAAAACAAGTAGACTAAGAAAAAACTAAACAAAGTAGAACAAAGGATTAGCCAAAGAAGGCGTCAGCCAGTAACTTCTTGAGCTGCTGGACTGACATATTAAATAAGTCAATGTCATATTGGGTAGCTACATCATTGAAACTTTGGCTTGCTCTCAATAGATAACTGTTTAGCCTGTAATTGGTGTTAGCTCTGGGGATAAACAGGGTGCATGGTCTTCTGATCGGATCAGCAGAGACCCTCAACCCAACCTTCTCCAATAAATCCGGGCAGTCAACTGAGCCATTTGCTATCTCCAATAGGTAGGCGACATCTGCAATATGGCGTCTTGTGGCTAAAGGTAAGAGGTGAAATTTATGACAACGTTTAGTGTAGTCTGGAAAGAATTTTTTTACTTTAAATTGTAGGTGTCGTACAAAACGTCTCTGAATTCGCTCAATGCGGGTAATGTAAGTGTTATAATCTGTGGCTATCGGAGTTAAAACCTTTGTACCACGTAATTTACCGCCACCTATTATTTTTTGTTTGAACTAATTTATTTTAATTAAGTTTAAAGTTGCCAGTGTGAAAAAACAGTAATTATAAAGGTAAGAACCATTGACCGTATAACTTCTAGATCCCGTGAACAGCCTGAGGACCCGTCAGCCGAAAAGAAAGAGACAGCAGCCTATAGTACCCCCTCCATCCTTGTCTAGTCGTGCAATCACGGAGACATGTACATATATCACTATGGCAACGCGTTTATATCACTATGGCAACGCTTCGACGCCATAAGGTTTTATTAGTGTTATTAGCTATGGATAAACGCGCATGCAATGCGCAACTAGACAAAGATAGAGGGAGTCTCATATGCCCCTATCTAATTCTATTCGGTGAACGCATTCACTCACAGCCCGCCTTCGCACTCCCGTTCTCTATTTTGTTACCCAATGGTAAGGACTCAATATTACAATATATTACTTACGATCTTCGCTAGGAGCATATAAGCAAGCGCGGTTGTACTGTATCAGCGCGAGTCGAAAATCAGATTTTTGGAAAGCGGCGTTTCCGTCATTCTTGAACTGAAGCGCTGCGGCGGCGTCTTTCGAATTGGTCTTGCCAGACCACGGCAGCACGCCGCAGCCAGGCTGCGAAAGGACGTAAGCGACGCGAGCTTCATTGTCGGAGAGCTTTGCAAATTTTGCTAAAACTTCGTCGCTGGACGATTTCACTTTGGATTCTTGATAGCTGAAATTCACAGACATGACGATTCAACAACTAAATATATTAAAAACAATAAAAAACACGACTGCCGTTACAGAAAGTGAAGTAATGTATTTATAATTATAATTATTATGGTTTTTTAATGAAATATTTGTGGTTTATGTATTTATCCACATAGATACATGTATATTTCTGGAATGTACCTAATCAGACCTTTCATTTGACACTAAGTACGATATATTTATGTTAATTTATTGACGGACGTGACCGTACTACCATAAGCGTCTTTCTTTGACTTTTTCAATTATCTGAGCGACTTTAAAACGTCCCCTTATATACTAATTTCGGAGTTTGTCCAATAGTGACACCCGTTGACCAGCGTATCATGCGCATTTCTGTTGTATGTAGTTCATTAAGATGTAGTTTGTTAGTCGCCCAGCATTCTAATCCATACAAGACAGCAGGTCTAATGGCTGCCTTATACATTGGCTCTTTGCTCTTAAGGGGTACTTTTCTTACGCACATGAGGCCTGTTAGTTGTCTCCACTTCATCCATCCTGTTGTAGATCTATGTATGACTAACATCGTTGTCAATATAAACTTAGCACAAAAAATATACCTACAACAATTAATACAAAAATATAAGAGATATTTTTGTGTTTTTGAGGTGTGTCTCAAGTATTATGTATTCAGCCCTGCATGATGGGGCTGCTTTTACTTAGATATTTTTTTATATAGTATATCTTTCCTTATAAAATAGAGATTATAACCGCATTAACGACGAATAAACGAACTTTGTCGACTATTATACGGCGTTTGAATCTCCGAAAGTACCTTATTACTCCAGGATTCTGTATAAGGCCTTGAGCCGTGTAAAAATCGATCCAATTATCTTGCTGATAATTTCTTAGAAACGAAGAAATTAATTAAATTAATTAAAAACGGAAAACAATCATGTTCGGTTGACATTAGAACGAATACAGATTTTAACAGATCATTTTCACCTCAATACAGGCTCTGCCTAGTGAGGTGATAAAATCCCGCCGAAGCCGCACCTTTAGTAAATTTCCAGGGTTCACATTTTGTATGTACGACTAAATTATGTAAAATATACTATAGAAAATTTAATCATGTAATACTAGGGATAAATAAAATAAATAAATAAATAAATAAATTTTAAAAGATCAAAAATAAATTAAAGAAATGGTTATCCAATCATGACAGACTAACCATACATCAAATGTTAGAAATAATAGATTAATAAAACTTAGGTGCACAAAATATAAACATATTTTTAAACATGTATGTTGAGTATATTGAACTAACTACCAACAAATATTTGACTTTATTGTTATATATTGTTTTGACAATGAATTGTACTTTTTTTGACTAGGTATTTTTATATTAAATCCTATATTACTTAACATATATTAAATATTAACTTTTTCTTTCTTTCTTCACATGTAACTTTATTTATATTATTTAATCAAATTTTATATTATATTTATTGCCGAATATATAATGGAATTGCATTTTATTTATTATATTATCTTTTAATATTTGTTATTATTTTTATTATTATTATTTATTTTTATTATTTTTTGAAGACCACATTTTAGGTTTTATTAAAAGTTCTACATTTGTAAGCAATCAAGCAATCAAGCAAACTTGATTTTTATATTAGAGTCCTGTCCACCCTAGAACGGGCTAGTCCCAGTTGGGTGACAGAATCAAATAAGCAAAAGGTTAAGGTTTTGTCATTCGTTTCTTGTTATTTTTGTAAGCAAATCAATGTTTTAAAGTAATAAATTCCTAAATAAATAAATAAATAAATACTAAAATAAATTCATTACCAGACACGTGGCAGACATTCCACCCCTGATTTATTAAATATTCGTCAAAAAATGGTTTATTCTTCTGATAAATACTCGTGACGCTATGAATAGCTAAAAGATCCTCACAAACCACATTGTATTAGAAACTTGAATGTATGCATGATTATGATGATACCTCAAATTCATCCATATCCCTAGTTATTACATAATAATTTAAGAGTAAATACCTTAAAAAACTGTAGTTTTCCTTTCGTTCCGCCATCGCACCGATCTATTTTCGTTGTTTCGACTTCCGACATTTTCCGTCTTGCCGGCGAGTCGTGTTACTTTATAAATAGATTGACGCCATTTTAAAATAAAATTTAGATAAGTGAAATTTGCAATAAATACGATTTAAAACGTTTTATAAATTCCGTTTTTAATATATTTTTATTTCTGGATCGTTACACCGCCATCTGTTATAGATATATCGTATCCTATATAGTAGTTGATGAATATAGCGCTAGATCGCGCTGTTTTAAATAACAAACGCCAAATTCAATAAAATTACGTATATTTAATTTAATCATAATTATTCATAGAATTTAAATGGTATTTTGAAACTACGATTAATTAGATATAGAAGGTGTTAGAAATACGATAGAATTTATAATTTTAGAAATACGATTAATGAGGCCGGCAATACACGTCCGACTTTTCTATCCGATTGTCGGATCCCATAGTCTGATCAGACAATCGGAAGGCGCTTTTGCCATTTGTTTGAACATGGAATACAAGTCCGATCCGATCCGATCCGATCCGACTATCGGATCGGACGTGTATTGAATGTTATAAATAGGATAGAAACGAATTTACCGCGTGAAGTTTGTAGCACCCGACGTTTACACCCGGGGTGTATTTAATGTTCAAACAAATGTATGGCAAGAGCGGCATACATTTGTTATACAGTAAAAAATCATACAGCGTCATACAGTAAAAAAATGTTACTAATTGTTACAACCCTAAGCTCCATTTGTCTTTCGGATGAAAGTTAACACCGTGATAGTTAGGGATTATTCCGCTAGATGGCGCAAATTTAGTTTTCCTTGCGAAGGGTGGACGAGCTTACTATCATTGATTTTAAAATCAATGATACTATGAATCTGTGGATCAGTATTTTTTAGCCTTTTTTAGATCGCGAACCCTTTTATGGTAAAACAAAACACTTTCGCGACCGCCCTTAGATTGTTTTCTCTTACACAGCTGTTACCGTAAACATCCATAAATAAAGATTTTCTAAAAACAATGGCGAAAACCACATAATTTTGGCTTTATTTACTATAGAATCTTTACCTAACAGTTTCCATTTTAGATAAACAAAACGTTTCAGCAATAGCAAAACACGTAATAAATACGTTTCTCTTTGGAAGCTTTAAATGTTTACATAATATGTAAAATTTTGTAATATTTTCGATTTTTATTTTTAGCTAGCCTGCGAACCTCGTGGGGTCTCTTCGCGACCCCCCAGGCGGTCGCGACCCTCTAGTCTAAAATCACTGCTGTAGATTATTTCGGCAACTATTCCTCCCAAAATGGGTCAGGCCCTTTAGAAGTGTTGCCAACTTAGCCGATATGTCGCCATTTAGGCTACCTCGAATGAGTTATCGGCGACCAAAAAATACCAGAAATCGCCTGTCGTCGATTTAGGCTACACCAGTTGTTCGATTTTAATTTGTACGGTGACAACGATTTTACTTATTTCTAAGATAATGGTGCCGAACATATGGGTAACTTGTAATGTTTTTACATATATAATTTCCCCTTTGTTAACCTTAAATTGTTATGGTTTAGTTTAATGCCCGCTCCTCACATTGACCAGCGTTGGCCGCATCGCATATGTCTCTCTCGCTCTTTCCCATATATTTTTCTGACATCACAGTGGTGCCGACTCGCTTCCACCTTAGCAATATTTGCCAACATTCGCCAACGTGGGGAGCGGGCATAATATTATGTATTTGTTTTTTGCAATGTAAGGATGTAATTGATTTTTGCAAACTTTCTGTGTAAAAGTTTAAAGTAGTTTTGAAAATTAGTTTTTTCCATAATTTATTTATTTATTTATTTATTTATTTTCAGGAAAACCAACAGCTAATTATAATTTAACAATGCCGGAGTAACATAGCAGAGAGCCAATTAAAGGTTTTCACGTTTAAATAACGTTGTAGAAACATAAGTGTTCTTTCAATTAAAGCTATCGATTAAGAATGCATCAAAAATTATTCAACAATTAATGCTAAAAAATTCACTGTTCAGCCGCTGCCTAGCTGAGTTAACACTCGTACAGAATAGATCAAAGTCAAAGCGTTTAATCATGTCATTGAAATTGTCACTTGTTCGCCACAGAAATGCATTTTGCCTATATTTGGTACCAGCATGAGGAACATGAAGAGCAGGGTTAAATCTATTGAGTTTGGAAGGAACATGGAGATTAATTTTATTTAGTAAGTCAGGACAGTTAATATTATTGGAGGTAATTTTTAGCAAAAAGGTTAAGTCCGCGGTTTCACGCCGTAATGTAGTTATGATAGGTAATATATAATTGGTGATATTACATTGTACATTTATTTATGGTTCGTGGTATCATGTTCAAAAATATAGTAAGTAGCTGTATACAAAATGGTAACCTTGGTATCTACTAGGTAATTTTGTTCTATTTTATCGTACAATCTTATTCCAACCAATGTTTTTTATGTACTAATCTTGGTAATTTCGAAAAAAATATCTGTAACGGCCTAGAATGTTTTGAATTATTTTATTCAAACCTATGTTCTGCAATCGTTTTCATTGGCAAAAAAGGCTTTTTTGCAAAACGGCTACTTTAGGCTATCTTTTCTGTTGACATCGGCGACTATTCAAGTCTAGCACTTGGCAACACTATAGCGCTTTATTGCGCTGTTCTCAAAAAACACACGCCATATTCACTAAAAATACGTTTATTTTATTTAATCATAATTATTCACATCATTTACATGTTTTTATTAAAGCTACGATTAATTAAAAATTATAAAGGTGCTTCACCAGCCCCATTTGTCTTTCCGATGAAAGTTAACACAGTGATAGATGGCGGTTGTTCCGCTAGATAACGCGAATTTAGACTTCCTTGCGAAGGATAGACGAGCTGAATATGTATCTGTAGATTATTCCGGCGATGATTCCTCCCAAAATGGGTCCAACCCAGTACACCCAGTGGTCCGTCCAGTCGTTCATGATGGCCGCTGGGCCGAAACTCCTGGCTGGATTCAGGCTGGAGCCAGTCATGTGCATCTGTGAGAAAGAAGAAGAATATATCAATAAATTAATTTTATATTATACTAGCTGACCCGTGCCTACTTCGTTGGGCGGTAAAACTTTTTACTTGTGATGAAATTATGAGTGTGGTTCGGTTAGTACTGAGTGCTATGATTTATTTCCTGACTGCCAAAAGAAGGGTTATATTTTTACTGCATATGTATGTATGTATTTGAATGCCAATTTGACTATATTACCGTTATTTGTGAGGTCTTCTTGTGAGTGTATTATCTCTTTAACCATTTATGCAGTAAAAGGGAAATTATATGCAGTAAAAGGGAAAAGTCTTTTGTTTTAAACACTTAAGACGATAAATTTACTTATTTTGATAGGAATTCATAATTGTTAATAATATGACCAATAAACATGACCTAACGATTAAAATTATTTTTTTAAGATAAAATACTACATTTTGTGATTTAAATATAAAAGTTAGACATATGCTGTCGCTGACTTTTTTGTAGGCATTATCAAGCTCTATAACTTTTCTCTAGAACTTAATCATATATCTCTCATCGTTAAGGCAACGTTAGTTAAAAACGTTTTCGTTCGACCGCTTATTCTCCGACTGACTTTGCAAATCCGACTACCACGAAAAAGTCTTATCATTTTTCGGATTAATATATAGCCTATGACACTGACAAATAACGTGGCATTTTATTGGTAAAAGAATTTTTAAAATCAGTTCAGTAGATCCAGAGACTACTTCCTACAACGTCACAAACTTTACCTCTTTATAATATTAGTATAGATAGTATAGACAAGCTGTACACCCGCTTTAAAGTCTCTTTGTTGTTTATTTTTTGTTATTACACGACTGTCAAAAAAAGATTGCTATATTTTCAGGTTTCTTGTATGCCGTATCTTTATTCGACCATAACTTCTAACTGCTTCAACCGATTTGAATCGTTTTGTCATCCCGGGTGTCATAAGGTAATTTAACTATCCAAATATTAAGCAAATAATTGTCTAAATGTCCAAATCTCCAACTGTCACAAAATTTTAATAAATATATCGTGTTTAGTATCATTTGGAAGGCCTGATTTTTTTTTGAAAGGTACGTTTTTGTAAACCTTCTACGCCGGCGACATGCAGGTGACGCTGATATCATTGTCAGGCGAAACTAATAGCAATTAATTTTGGCCATCTATAATAGCAACGATAAATAATGTTTTTATTATTATTCAGGACTGATAGATTATAAAACCCCCATAATTTAAGCAATGATAACAATATTAACGTTCAATTATTAGCGCTATCTATCGCATTTTCATAGAGGATTCCATCACAGAAATATTACGCAGAGATTAGAACGCTATCTATTAGCCTATTTGAACCTTAAGGGACGGTCTACACGAGAGGTACCCAAACTTTCTTGACTCGTACACCCCTTGCTGTTTTTCGTAGACCCCTGCCTGAATTAAGAGCGGTCTTGATGTACTTCCAGAGGAATGACAGGACTGCGTCTGTTAAACTTCGGGACCACGGACATGACACTAGATATCGATACAGACAACCGGAGTTAAAAATGAACACGTCGTACGGACAAAGACATTATACATTTCTAGCTCCGAAGCTTTACAATAAACTGACAATGGACGTACAAACGACCGACGTACCTTACGCTAGATTTAGAAGAGTGGTGGCAACTTGGCTTTTAAATAATTCTAGGGAAGACTGTGAAGAATTATTGAGGTCTCGAGTGTGATCATGTTATATATATATATATATATATATATATATATATATATATATATATATATATATATATATATATATATATATATATATATATATATATATATATATATATATATATATATATATATATATATATATATATATATATATATATATATATATATATATATATATATATATATATATATATATATATATATATATATATATATATATATATATATATATATATATATATATATATATATTCTCTATTCCTATACTCTATTTTATATACTATCATATTATATGTATGAATTTATATACATATAATATTAATACAACATATATATTATATAATATTATATTTATATATAATATATAATAATATTTATATATGGTATATATCTTATTTATATGTGTTTGTATCTAATATATAAAAAAAAAATATTATTTTATATAACTTAGTAGATTGTCATACATTTTAATTTAGTTTGTTTAATTTTATTGATGTTTTTAATGTTAGCTTTAATTTTTAAATTGTATTCACGTATTAGATAAGACTTGCCCTCTCGTCTCAAAATAAGTTACCGATGTTAGTACCCTCTCAACACAGGTTCATACCTAGTGAGGTGGTAAACCGATATGTCAAAAGATGAATTTCCCTTCTAAGCTAGGTTTAATATGTACACTTATTATAAAATGTTTTTGTGTTAGGATAAGGATTTTCTTTTTGTAAATTGTAACTTGAATTATGGAAATAAATAAATAAAATAAATATATAAATAAATTTTCCTGAACTTACTAAAATTAAAAGTTTCTTGACAGCTGGAACAGTACTGATCGCCTACATAGGGTTTTTGGTAATGTGGACAACTAGAGTTGTCGACTACAGCGGGCGAGCCCGTCACCTCAGGAAGTTTTAACGATTAGTCGTTCTATCTCCCTGGAGTGAGCGCAGAAGACTTAGGACAAAACAGTCCACAGTCAAGCTCCGCCACAAACCCGTAAGAGGCCAAACCCTTAACCGCGAGATAGCCAGGAGTGTTACCCAGCGGGCTTACAGCGGGTAATGACAGTTGTAAAAAAAATAAAAATATGTACAATTTGTTTATTCCTAAGCGTCCACGACCTTAAAGTACGAATCATTTGGGAAAGCCGCACTATAGTGCACATATAGTGTCTCGGCAAATCCGGCTTGCCTTGCATGAAATACCAAAAAAATAATTTCGTTTGCTTACCGGGTTGAAGTACTTGCCGAAGACGTGGCAAAACTCAGTTTGCCTCTTTCGTTCTATATTTCCACTAAACAAATAAACACCCATGTAGTCACGGCCTCTTTATTCAAAAGACAAAGTTCAGATCTCTTAGAATAGGCGAAAAGTTAAGCACATTCGTAAAGTCATTAACCTACTTTTTACGGACTAAAACACTATATTAACACAAAATAATCACCAAAGAAATTTACTGTTTACCAAATAAAGTCAGAGTATATCGCACATACTTCCCACCGCCACTAATCATGAAAAAATACACTCTTCCCTGATCGTATAAAAACACACTCTGCCCGCTCTGACTGTCGAATATCGGTCGACAGGCCCTGTATATAGGCCTGTGACTTCTTCCACTTCTCGTACTGTTGGGTGGGGCTTCGTGTGAGCCGGGTCCATTGACCCGGCTTTCGAGCATATGGCGTCTCAGGGCTGTTCACCCTGAGGCAGGATTCTTAGTGTAGAACAATGTTACGCTCCTTTCTTCGAGGCACGTCGTGGTAGGTCCGTTTTGAGGAAAATATTAATGAGCATAATATTTTCCTCTTTCGTGCCGATTTGGCACTCGTAAATCAGGTCCAGCAACTGGGACGCCGTGATTGTTACCTGCTCGTCTTCGTCGAGAAAACGCTTTTCATCTAGGTACATCGGCTCTTCCGGCTGGGGTTGTGGGGGCGGTGTGGTCGGCCACTCTTCGTCCGTTTGAGTGGAGGCGGACTCTGTGGCTGCTTTCACTGGCTGGGAGCAAGAGGGTGGGGCGGTCGCTTCGACCTCCATCTTCTCCTCCTGCGTTGGATGGGGCCTGGATGGCTGCTGCTGCAGTGGCTTCGACCGACGCCGCCGTTTTGCCTTTTTCTCCTCAGCTGGTTGCTGCGGAGCGGCCGGCGGCGCTGGCTTCTGTCTCCAGGACAGGGGCGCGTTGCGTTGCGGGGAGACAACGGGCTGGAGTTTGCCTTCTGTAGACTGAGTCGTAGTAGCTCGCGGCGGGGCGGCGACGACCACTGCGTGCGGGACGCCCTGCTGCTTCCGCGAAGTTTGGCGGATTTCCGCCAGGAAGCTGCGGCATCTCCTGTTGTTCGCAGGATGGTCCTCTCCGCAGTTTCCGCAGGTCGCCCGGGCGGTTTTCGGCCTCGGGCAATCTTTGGCTGCGTGTTCTTTGCCACAGCACACGCACACTTGTCGTCGGTGGCAGTTGTGGCTGCTGTGGCGGAAGCGCTGGCACCGGTGGCACTGCTTGGGGCCATTTCTGCCCCTCCAGGCCTCCACGGTAACCTGCAGGAAGTGAATCTCCGCGATGGAGAACACCTCCCGCCAGCGCTCGTTCTTGCGGATGACGGCGTAGAATAGTGCTCGCCGCCCGCCGTGTATCATTCTGACGTAGCTGGCCTCGATGCCGTGGTCAGCCAGCCCGGAGATGGCCTCCTCCTGTGTGGTATTGGAAGGCAGGCCGCGGATGGCAATTTTCGCATCCTTGCTGGTGGGTGTCGTGTATGTGTGCCATGCTACCGAGCCGCCCAGGCTATGTAAATAGTCCTGAATGACTCGGTATTCGGCGGAGTCGGCCGGACGAAAGCGAAGTCCGCCCCCTCCTCCAATCGGCGACACGATAGGAGCGCGGCCCAGCCTGGCCCGGATAGCCTGCAGGTGGTCAGGCCACCTATCCAGCTTATCCACGACGATTGGCTGGGGACGCGGCTCCGAGTCCAGGTGTTGCGGCGCGGAACTCATCGTCGAGCGCGGCAGTGGCACAGGCGCGGCTCCGTTGACGCTCGGAGTCGGGCTCCTCCTGGCCGCTTTGGCGTAGGTCGGTGCATCTTCGTCATCCGAAGGCACCGGGGTGTTGAAGAGGTCGCTGTCGTAGAAGGAGTCAGCCCGACGGCGTTGCGGGTCTCTCTGTGGCTCGGCATCAGGGGAATCGGGATTTCTCACGCGTTTCCTCGGCGTCACAGGCGGGATTAAGGGCATATCCTTGCCCCTGGTAACAGCGGTGCTGTGCGAAGCGGCTGCTTCGGCGGCGGAGCTCATATTCGGGCCGGAGCGGACTCGACGGCACGAACTTCACGGCGAGGACCGGAGACGGCGCTCGACGGTCGACTCGCGGCGGCAATATTCAGCGCGGGCGGCGGAGCGGAGCAGGCGACCGTTCAGAACGGCGCCTAGGTCATTAGAAAAATAGCATAAGAACATTTAATTCTTGTAACAGATATAAAAGGTTTAAAGTATAGAATAATAAGAAATTTTGCCGATATATCTAGTTATAATATAACTAGTTATAATATAATATAATATAATATAATAAATAAAATGCAATTCCATTATTTAATCGGCAATAAATATCAAATAAAATTCGAATAAATAAAATAAATAAAGTTATATGTGAGAAAAGGAAGAAACGGTCATTAATATTTATTAATATAAAATTACCTAGTCTAAAAAGTATACTTCATTGTCAAAGTCAAATATCCGCTTTATCCTGATAGATCTCAAATAGAAACCTTTTTTTTCTTAATCCTTGTCTACTCTACTATCTTTCTGCGTATTAAACGTGTCCACAAAAAGGCCACCTAGCCAGATGAATGAATCGGATTTTAAAAAAAAATACATATTTGCAAGTATATTTTTTAATTATCTCAGGTTATTCATAGTATCCAGGTTATTCATAGTAGTCTGAATTTTACACAGAATAGTAAGTAAAACTAGCTAATAACAAAAATAATTACTTCAAAACTTACATAAAAATCACATCGTAAAAAAAATAATCCAGAAAACATTAGATAAATTAAGGCAATTTATTAATTAGGTATACTCGTATTAGGTATTAATTAGGTATGCATTCAAAGTATTTTTTTGTTAGTTTGAAGTAACAATTTTTTTTATTATGTAATTTTACTTACTATTCTGTGTAAAAAACTAATTTAAATTGGAAACCCAACGGAAAATCACCATGGGATCAAATTAACGGAATTGCATTTTCAATTCTGTCTATCGAATGCAATAACACAACACACACTTATACTCATCTTAGACGCACACATACATATAAACACGACATAGTAGGGTTGGTTGTAAGATATTGTCAAATGACAATAAACCCGGCTATTGTGAAATTTCACAATAAAGAGTAGAAACAATCAAATAAACAAACAAACAAAAGTGACATCTTTATGTGTATAATATTAACATTATAAGAGATATGATTTAAAATTCGTCTTTTTTTGGTTGCACATCAGTTGGCTACGTAACGACCAATATTGTCGGCTTGCTCCCAGAGCGCACAGTAATATTATTATCTAATTCGAACGCATCCCAAAATCCATACCAAATATCGGATTATTACCATAGATACATAGACGTCCGCTAGAATAATTTAGCGCGTCATTTCGTGGACATTTCTGGTAAAATTCTATTGTCAAACATCATATTTTCTTTTCTTCAACAAATCATCAAAATTTTTATTGGTATATTTATGAGCTAATATCTAAATATTTTTCTATGTAAATATGCTAAATAAAATATTACCTTTGATAGAAAATCTAATAAAGATCACGATAGTACCTACAATTTATAAATAGGGTTCCGTATTTTTCCGTAAGACAAGTACAAGTTAGAAATGCCGAGTTTTTTTTCACTTTTTTGACTTTCTCATTCATAATTATTCGACTTTCTCATTCATCTCTTATTCATAATTATCTAATTATTTTACAAAATGAGATTTCATTATTCTATATACTAAATTTCAATTCGATCATTGTACAGTTATTCTTTTAATGATTGCATCAGTAGTTCCATAGTTATAGTACTTTTTGTCGAGCGCGGCGATATTGCAAGAAATTCTAATAAATTGCCGCGGTCTGCCATGAAATTATGCCGCTACTCGAAGGGTTAATATATAAATATTTGATTTTAAGCTATGATACCGCATAGGGGTATTTAGATCGCTATCTATTGGGCTACTGAACATAAGAGAAGATTATTCAATGTTTGGAACTATGAGTGACATCTATACGTAGTAATTTGATTTATTCTTATGCTACGCGGTGACAGGCGGGGGAGAAACCGCGTCCACCACCCGGGCAGTTCTAAAGACATGGGTCGTTTTATTTGCCCGGGACGTTTTATCTGCTAGGGTCGTTTTATATGTAGTATTGATAGGCATCAAGCAATTTTATAACCTATATAATTAACAATGTTAGGAACAGAATTGCCAACTTGCTAATGTGTATACTCACGATAGCCATATGAGCTCCTGAGATCCATAGTCCAATAGCGAGGGGAGCAGATCCGCCAATGTCGGTTCTTGAAGAGTCGCAGACAGCGCAAACCACTCCCACCAAGACGAATGTCACCAGCAGCTCCATCGCCATTGCCTGAAAATCGCAAAATAATAATATACATATCTATCGAATAACAAACAAGTGGTAAAAGAGTAGACTCCTCAAAAACCTCTTATAAGAACTCAAATATTAAAAATCTTGAGTTTAGATGATCACAAGACATTTGTCCTTACAACATACTATTAGCTATTGCCCGCAGCTTCGCTTCGCGTAAAGTTTTGAATCGATTTGTTAATTTAAGTAGAGTGGCGTTTAATTGCCTTTTTAGACTCTACCTATAGATATATAGTTCAAGACGCTATCTATAGATATATAGTTCCCCCCTCAGATGCACGCTACCATTGATTTTATAACATCAATGACGCTACCAATCTCGTAGACGTACGCTACTTGTTCCTCAGCTCGCGTTAGTAATTTCATGATATCTCTATAACTATGCCACCTAAAAACTTACAGTAAATAGCTAATTTAATCACTATTTGAATCTTTATAATAAAAACATAATAGTATATGTAGTAATAAAAATTGATGATTTCTAAACGTAATTTTATTTTAATTTTTGTGAATTTATTTTGTATATTATTAATACATATTAATAATACATATATAAATATACATTAATTTTTATCATGTTTTATAATAAAATAATATTGACAATTTTCATGACATTTTCTTACGAATTTTTATTAGGTAATTAAGATATTTCTGTTACATTAAGTATGATTTTTTTTATTTATATAAATATAATATTATAGATTTCTTAGGATAATTAAAATAAATTGTTTACCTTGGAAAAGGCGGCAGCCTAGTTAGGTTAAGACTTTTGTACATATATTGAATGTACCTACTCATAATTTGAACTCAATAAATAATTTGACATTTGAAATTTAACACCCGTGATAAGGATTGGTTAATTTTGATAAGGATTCTTATTTTATCGCCAATGTCTTCAACAAATACTGCTGATTTTTTCTTATTATTTTGAGGCATCCAAGCAGTTATTGTAGTTTAAATATAGGTATACAATATTGGATATATGCTGTCATCGATCTTTTTCATAGATCTCTTTGAGGCTCTCTCTTTGTTTTCACATATATCAAACCGTTTCTTCAGCGCACGGCGATAAAGCAACTCACCAGCTCATTTTCTCCGACTTAACTTACAAATATTGTGATTTCTTATTGAAACTATTATCTATCACAATAAAATATAGCACTCGTTGATAATGGAGCTTGCCATTAGTAAATCGGATGTTTTTGAAATCGGATGAGTAGTTTCGTAGATTAGCCCCTACATACAAACTTACAAACGTACAAATATTGCTTCTTTACAATAATAGTTATTATAGATTATATATAATTTAATTTTGTTGAAGTAAATAAATTATCCTAAGTATATTTATTATGATGCCTATACGTCATACCTACAATCAAAAATATAAATTTATATATATACATAAATTATTATATCTATTTTGTATATCCTTTCACCTAATTTCCCACGCCAACTCCGGCTCTCCAGCTTTGTATCTTACACATTCTCCAGCTTTGTATCATATCTAGGAAACTATTCAACTGATTTTGATCCCGTATAAGGGGCCGTCCACATATTACATAATCACCGAGGGGGGGGGGGGGGGGGTTGGAACTGTTGTTAAAAATAAATAAACAGAACAGCTTCATAAATACCTCAGCAGATCCTAGCGTCGGCGTAACGGTGGTCATTCCTAGATTTCCAACTTTATCCGCCGGCACGATTCCCTATTTAAATAAGAATTATTAATAAATAAGTGTTATAAATTAAGTGCATAAATTAAGTGCGTGCGTAACTGGTCCATTTTCAATGATGTCGTTTTTTCAGGAATACCTCGGGTTGTGGACATTACTTAGCATAATAAAAATAAAGCATAACTACTACTGTGATAGGAATAATTATCTAAAGGTTTAAAGTTTCATATGGCTAACGTTTTGTTTAATATAGTCAACAGCCATTTTGCATCTGGGATGTGATATATTAATTAGTACGCATTTTGGCGCGTAGAAATCTGAATCTATTTTTTAAAATGTTCTAGCATGAAAGATTTTTGAGCTTTTATTGTTTTTTATTTTGGATTTTCAGTATTGCGCTATTTTCTGGTCTTTTGTTTTTTTTGTATTTCATCTGGGATGTGATTTACAATTAGCGCGTATTTTGTTGTTAAGAATCCAAATCTACACTTGAAAATGTTCTACCACGTAACATATGTTACTGGAATGGAAAATATCAAAAACTTCAATGGTTTAGGGCGTTTAAATTATTTGGCCCACGATTCATGTCACGTTGGGCCGTTTGGAGAACTTTTTAAAAGCTCTATATAAAGGAGGTCAAGCCTTCAATCATTTAAAAAAAATATTTCCCAAATTGCGTACCTACCTATAACAAAATTTAAATTTTTGAACCGCAAATAAGACAATTGTTGAAATCGAAGACTATCGCAGTTGCTTGACATTATAAATAGAATAAAACGAATTTACCGCGTAAAGTTTGTAGCACTCGACTTTTCGATGATGTTGCAGCTGCCGTTGTCTAGGATAGAGGGCGTTCTATCAGTCGAGGGAGTGATCGAATAAGTAAGATGCTAAACGAATTCGATATAAAATCGAACTTTAAAACAGCCCAAAATAGAGCTCGGTTTCTGAGGACTGTAAAGGATGTAATACCATTGCAAACCCCAGGTGTGTATAAAAACGAATGCAGCTGTGGTTTAGCCTATGTTGGACAAACGAAACGGCCCATAGCCACTCGACTTATAGAACACATCAAAGCTGTTAAAAACGCCCAGCGAGAAAAATCGGCGATATGCGAACACATATTGGATAGCGTAAGAAACCACTGGACGCAGTTTCAAAATCCTATTGTGCTATCCAAAGAACACTTTTTCTTTCCCCTCATGATCCGGGAAGCCATTGAAATAAGAAGAACCCCGAACTTCAATAGAGACGACGGTTACAAACTCTCTACTACGTGGAACCCTCTTTTTAAAATGTTTTCAATGCCCATCGCCCAGCGCAAGGACGTAACACAGGATACAGTGAGTGGAGTGTGCACAGCGGTTTTTCGAAATTCGCGCGCGTCGACCCCGCCGCCCCACCACCGTTATAATTTGCTGAGTAACAGCAGCAGTTTGCTGCCTACCCGCAGGATAACGGACGACGATTGACAGTAGTCTACCCTGGACAACGGCGGCTGCGACATCGTTGAAACGTCGGGTGCGCCATTATTGAATAAGCGGACATCAACCTCCATAAGAACTACGCCAACCACCGTATATATATCCACTCGGATATCAAAGCAGCTCTTATGGAACTAGCCTCGAATACCATTAATTCAAAGCTAGTGCAAAACTGCATATCACTACTGAATTCCCTGGGCGAAAAGAACAGGGTAATTCTAAGATGAGTTCCCGGCCATGCAGAAATCGAGGGAAATAAAAAAGCCGACGAACTTGCTAAGCCGGGAGCAAAGGGAACGTTACGGCCCTGAACCTTGCTGTGGCGTACCAAAAAGCCTTGCAAACCTAATGCTCAAACAAATGTGTTTAGAACAATCCGTCAACCACTGGAACAACACGGCAGAATTAAATCATTCCAAAGCGCTAATTAAGGCTTACGACCGTAATACGGCTTACGACCGTAATACGTGAGGCCTTATCGCTAAATAGGAACAATCTACGCATACTGGTGAGGGCGCTCACGGGGCATTGTGGCCTGAACAAACACATGTTCAACTTCAAGCTCAGAGACACAAAAATGTGCAGGTTCTGCCAAGGAGCAGAGGAAACTCCCCAGCACCTCATGTGCGAGTGTGGCCCGCTGATGCGTAAAAGATACACCCACTTGGGTGGTCAATATCTCCAACCTGAGGAGGTAAAACAATCTGGCGCCAAAAGCCTGCTGCGGTTCTTAAATGACTCGAGGCTTAGCGCAGAACTATAGTAGGCGGCGAATACAATAGATCAGGAATGAAAAGCCCCACTCAAAAAAAAAAAAGTCGGGTGCTACAACATCATTCGGTAAATTCGTTTTATCCTAACTTGTGTGAATGGTCTGTTAGACATCTACTAGAAAAGGGAATGTAGAACGACGCTTTCCCACCTTGATCTTTACCCGGAAAATTTGGGAGCCGCAAGCGATGAGTAGGTTGAACGATTTCACCGAGATATCTTACGATGAAACACCGTTATTAAGGCTCCCTTCCGAGTTGACGTGACTAAAAATTTAGGTATTTTTGCAATACCACGCGCCCGCGCGCTTTCGATATATACATAAAGATGTATAAGTATACCGTAGCGACAAGGGAATACGTCTCACCGTTGGCAGTGGCCAATTAGGAATGACGATTTCGGCTTCGCGCGTCGTCTAAATTCTAATATAGTCGATTTGGCTTTTCAATTATAATATAATAAATTATCAAATGAATAGTTTTTATAAAGCAAAAAATAGATTACAATAATAAAATAACTTAAGATCACTGTGCTATTTTTATATCACTCAAAAGTATCTTTAATAAATAGAAAAAAAATAATGTTTGGCAGTAACATTTCTGAAAATTATGTAATTTCAAACATTTTTTTCCAATAATTTTTGTATGGAAGTTGCAAAAACTGTCATAGTACTATGCAAATAGACTCATTTACACATTTAGACGCTTGTGTAAATGGTATTTTTTAATATTGAGAAACAACTCTAGGTTTTCCAAAAACTGAAGACAAATCTCGCCCGTTTTTATTTCTTTGGAAAATTTACAATTATTATGGAAATAATTTATCCAATTTCATCGTATTGAAATGATAGCTTAAGGACCGGGCTTTTAAAATCCGGCATAATTGTATTAAAATTCTTTTTCGTGTTCTCACAACCAGGCCTCAAAATTATGCTTCATATAGCTTTTGGCCGCCACTTCAACGCTTCGATGATGGCGACTGCTGATGGTCTTATTAGAGAGAGAGAGTGATGAAACGGCAAACAAAAGAAAAGGATAGTTGTCATATTTTTCGAACACAAAAGAAGATTAAAGTTTAAATCCTGTGAACTAATTTAGACTTCCTATTTGCCTCATCCGCATATATACGAGTACATATAAAACAATATTGAATTCTAAAGATTTTAATGTGTATTTCTTGTTTGTTTTAATTCGGTCAATGTTCGCCAATACTGTTTTTGGTTATGCTGTGTACCTAGAAAATGTGACGTCATAGTAAAAACATGATTTTACCAGTGAATTCAATACAGGTGATTTAGGTAAATCAATTCTTTTAGGTAAATCAACCAGGTACACCAAAAACGTTTAAATTTGTTGACTCTATGTATATCTTTTAATTTTAAATTTGTTGACTCTATGTATATCTTTTAATAAAATTCGAAATTTAAATTCTAAGTGTCAACATATATTTTGAAATTTTCTCAACAATAAATAATAATTAAATAATAAATTTAGTGAATATAGTGTAATTCGGCGGTTAAGTAACCCGACCAGGTTGCCACAAGCCTAGGAAATGGTAACATTTTCCTGAAAGTGTGGAGCTCGCCAAGACGTGTGGCCGACGTGGCGGGTATCGGGCTAAATACCTCCAATCATGATGAATAGTACAACCTTATGACATCAAGGAGACAGCTGGACCTGTCTGGATGAGGGAAACGGACAAGCGATCCGGATGGAGAGTGATTGGAGAGGCGTATGCCCAACGGTGGGCGAATCCGCGCTGATGAAGAAGAAGAAGAAGAATGTATATCTTGTGAGAATACACAGAGAAATATCGCTAAAAATGAGCTAAAATAAGAATAAAATTATTTCCGAAAGTAAATAATGTTCTAAATGGTAAGATTGCCTAACTAGGCCGAAGCCCGTACCAAAGTAGACTCGACTAAGTTACTTGTAAGTGTTGTATTGTGCGCACACTTATCAAAGTGTTATAACAGAAAAAGAAAAAATGAAATAAAATAAATAAATAAGTAGTATGTATTTGAAAATGCTCTTTAATAGTTTAAAATAACATATCCCAGTCTCAATTCCTAAGTCAAAAATTTGATGACTCTCCTACGCGGGTTGGAAATCTTTAATAAACATTACCTTTGAATAAAAAAATCAGCATAAACAACACAGAAAAAAAATAACAACGCACAATAATCAACCAAGTGATTTTTTGTTGTTTTTTATTTGAATCGTCCCTTTCCATTCCTTAATCCATCTGTATATCATACGGAAGTTCTTATACAATACCATTGATTATATAGCGCATTAGATTGCTGAACGTCGTACTACGATTTGGAAACCGGTATTTTACTACGAAACGCAACGTGTAGATGGCACTCATAGTTCCTAAAATTTAATAATATGTTCAATATGGCGACTTTCGTGGTATACAAGTATGGCTGCGCACTGAAAATGGCGCGCCTATACGGTATAAAATAATAATATATATACAAACAATTTTCAAATCATAGATTTTATTATTTAAATAAAGATTTTAATGTTTAATTTGGTATACAGGTATTAATACTTACAATTTACTGTCCAGAAAGACTAAACAATGGCATTTTATCTCGCCGTATTATTTTTGTGATGTGGTTAATTAGCCTATAAATAAATGCTACAGATGGTACTAATAATTAAATGTTATTATTGTTATCATTGTATAAACTATTCGGTTTTTATAATCAATGAGTCCTTTATAAGAAAAAAAACTTTCATTGGGCTCGATTGCGTTTCTCTTGAACTAAACTCGGAAATTTGTTTATGTGATCGAGACAGAGCAACTAGAGCTGTCAACTACAACGGACGAACCCGTCACCTCAGGAAGTTTTAACGAAATTATCGTTCTATCTCCCGTGAAGTAAGCGCAGAAGACTTAGGATAAAAACAGTCCACCGTCAAGCTCCGCCACATGCCCGTAAGAGGCCAACGTCTTATCCGCGAGATAGCCAGGAATGCTACCCAGCGGGCCTACACTCACGCCCTTACTTCCAGTCGCAACCAGATTACTCTACTCCGGTCTCTCGACTAGTTACGAGTTCGAGGTCGCTTGCGCGGTCGTCTCCCTTACGTAGCGGTGAAACGGTATCGCGGACCACGGCATCCATCAACGAGACAGAGCAGTACGTCAGAGCGGAATGTGAAATGAGCGTTATAAACCGAATATAAAGCAGCTAAATCTCACACCACACGAAATGTGTTCAAACTTATTTGGGCGTCTATAAGTTCAACAGGTAGTTTTGGTGTGCGAAAATTGACGATAGTTCATTTCATATTCCGTTCTAACGTATCGCTTTATCTCGTTCGGTTGAACTAAGTTCCTTTTTTTAGTTCACGTAGAAACGCAATCGATGTTATTATTATTATTATTATCGATGTCATTCTAGATGGCCTAATAAATTGCGATTAGCTTGGCCGTCATTGCTATCAGTGCCACCTGCATTTTTATTTATTTATTTATTTATTTATTTAAGAATTTATAGCATTGATTAGCTTACAAAAAGAACAGGAACCGAATGGCAAAACGTTAACCTTTTGCTTATTTGTTTCTGTCACCCAACTGGGACTAGCCCGTTCTAGGGTGGACAGGACTCCAATATTACAATCAAGTTTGCTTGATTGCTTGGTTGCTTACAGATGTACAAGTTTGAGTAAAAAGCTAATGACACTAAATAGCCCTAATATGTGGTCTTCAGAATAAAATAAAATAATAAAAAAAATATAATAAAAGATAATATAATAAATAAAATGCAATTCCATTATTTAATCGGCAATAAATATAATATAAAATTCGATTAAATAATATAAATAAAGTTACATGTGAGAAAAGAATGAAACAGTCATTAATATTTAATATGTTAAGTAATATATGATTTAATATAAAAATACCTAGTCTAAAAAGTATAATTCATTGTCAAAGTCAAATAATTTTTGGTAGTTAGTTCAATGTTAAAATATACACTATGTTTAATAATATGTTAATAATTTGTGCACCTAAGTTTTATTATACTATTATTTCTAACATTTGATGTATGGTTAGTCTGTCGTGATTCGATAAACATTTCTTTAATTTATTTTTGAATTCCCTAAATGTCAAATTCATTTTTATTTCCATATTGATCAGATTGTAAAATCTCGGCGCAATGAAAGAGTAATGTCTTTGTCCAAATGATGTTTTCCTTCTGGGTATTATTAGGCTATTATTGCTGCAACAGAAGGGTTGCCAAATCGTTATACGGAGTTGCGCAATCTAATGCTATATAATATAGTCGATAACATTACGTACCTTTATGATGGCTGCTCCAGCCACAGCTCCCACAGTTTGTGCAATAATGTAACAAATTGCTCGAAGAGCTCCGATGTGTCCAGCAAAGAAGAGTCCGATGCTCACAGCAGGATTTATGTGTCCGCCGCTGACGTGGCCAATCATCTGGAAACCACAGCTTAGTTCAATTTTAGAACCAAAACTTACTGCAGTAATACTAATGAGGACTAATATCGGCGTAGCCTGAATGATGCTTTATACCTTTTTAAAATAATGAATGGCATATTTGACTGCACTGACCTGGCGGGCGCTATTAATATTAACGCCCCAATGAGGACCAAGCGCCAATTACATACACCCTTTTCGATTGCCGCGGTTTAAAATGAATTCATCCAAAAATGGAGTACTCACACGCTGTGCTGTGAGCTTTACAATACCCTCTTATATAGTATTCACTTACTTTGTAAATAAAACCCTAGCCAATACAAAAACTGTAAATTTTTAGCTCATTTATTCATGATTATTGCTATTATTATAATTTATTTACGCTATTATTACTATTATATGCATTTTTTTCACTCCACACCCACACACTAAACACACCGACAAACTCACATACATACACACACAGACACACATCCTAAACGCAAGCCTATTATGTAGTAATACAATTGTAGGTATTTTAGATTTATTAAGTAGGTAAACGTTAATTTCTGTATTTATTTAGTATCTGGTTATCGCTAATATTTTTACATTATTACTAAAGTACGGGCCAAAGGAACGTTTCACGAATTTTACGAAAAACTTTCACGACAAGTAGCCAAGGACTTATGTAAGGATTTAAAGCGTGACGTCCCTTTGGGAAGAGGGTTGACCTGATTGAAAGGGATAGTCGGCGACGAGCGCGGATGGTGAGAATGCAACTCACTAAACACGCTGGATGTAATCGCTTACGCAAATATCCGGCGAAAATTTCATGTGATTTCGGCCCTGGGGTTAATGGACCTAAGGTAGTTGAGCCATTATGACCACTTATGACCATTATACACTTAAAATAAAGAAAGTATTGTCGTTCATATTAAAGCGGATTTCATTTAACGAATCGATTCACTCATCACTGAAATCGACGAAGGAAAGACTCGCTAAACTCCAAAAACTTCTTTGTTTTCCGAGCGGTGTTATCATAGCAGAGGTTATGCGACGTTTCGAGTAACCCCTGCGTAGTTCAGTTATTACGATAGCGTCCAAACGCTTAATCCGATTGAGCTGAAATTTGGCATGCAGGCATAATTTAGTCATGGCAAGAGTTGAAAAGGTTGTGGTTAAAATTAGTCCACCAGGGGGCACACTAGTCATATTTCAATCTCGAAATATTGGACTTATAGATTTGAAATTTGGTACATAGATAACTTGTTGGGCCGAAATCACAATTGGGCGGTGTCGACTACAACGAGCGAACCCGCCTAACTGCACTGGGCTCATTAACTTACAGGGACTTGTACCTAAAGGCGTCAACTACAACGGGCGAGCCCGTCACCTAACTATAATGATCGTTCTATCTTCCGTGAGGTGAGCGTAAAAGACTTAGATACCAATACAATTCTACCGTCTAGCCAAAATGCACATCAGAGGTAAACGCCTTACGGTGAGGCACCGGGAAAGGTGTCCAGCGGGCAGCCTCGCCCCCTGACCACCAGTTTTGGAAGGATATCTCCGTCTGGAATTAACCACCAGGATACCTTCAACCAGTGGCGTCGCTAGACCTCTGTAGGCCCGGGGCGGAAATAATCTGAGAGGCCCCCCAGGAAGTGATAAATCATAAGAAACTGTGTCAAGAATAAAATTAGGGCGGAAAATAAAAACCATCATAATCCATGAAAACTCAAGTCTTATTTATTAAGGTCAAGGTGAAAAACAAAAGGCAATAACTAAAATCAAAACACTTTCTGCCTGCGCACTTTAGCTTCAGCGAACTCCCTAATAATTGCATCAAAATCTGCCTTGTTTGCTGCTTCCCTTTCCACTGACAGAATAGCCAAACCGTTAAGCCTTGCTTGGCTCATTGTTGATCTTAAATAAGTTTTTATCAGCTTGAGCTTTGTAAAGCTTCTTTCGTTAGAAGCCACAGAAACACACACTGTCAAAAAAAGTTTCAATGCTACATACACATTGGGAACAGATTCTGTGAGGTCCATTTCCACAATGAACTGTAAGACTTTTAGTGATATCCACTTCTCCGATTCTTCTTTTGGAACCCCAGCAAAAAATCCATTCTATTAATATGGAAACTATTTAATATGGACAATAAGCATTATATTTATATTTTTCATGTGGGCCTCCTAAAAAAAATACCATTTGGAGGCCCCTGCCCTTGCGAGGAACGGGGCGGACCGCCCCCCCCCCGCCCCCCCCTAGCGACGCCACTGCCTTCAACCTACCAACCTCCGAACTCGCTTGCGCGACCTCTATATATACCTGCCGTATTTTCATCGGTGATTCAGTTTGAATCTATCGCGGACCATATTCGTTACCAGAGACTCGTACTAGAGCTGTCAACTACAACAAACGAACCCGTCATCTCAGGATTTTTTAACGATTTAAGATCGTTCTGTCTCCAGTGAGGTAAGCGCAGAAGACTTAGGACGAAACCAATCCACTGTTTAGTTACGCCACTCGCCCATAAGAGACCAACGCTTTACCGCGAGATAACCATGCTAATCAACCAGCGGGCCGACTCTCGCGTCCTTACTTCCCGTTGCAACCAGATTACTCTGGTCTCCCGACTGGTTACAGGTTCGCGGTCGCTTGCGCGGTTCTCTCCCTTAGGTACCGGTGATACGGTGTCTACCGAATCTACCGCGGATCACGGCTGTTCACCCGGAATCGGGTAGCCGATTGGTCGTTTCAAGAGAAGATGCCGTAAGCTTAACAACTACCCCCCATATATAGGAGAAATCACAGTTTCCAGACTTCCCCGGCAGTCCAGTCTGAACGACAGGTCCGATCGCACAATCGATTGGCTGAAGCTGCACGGTATGCAACCAGTCCAGGAGAGCCCGAAGGTTGTCTCCTAGGGGAAACTGGCCAGAGTACTACCCGGACTCGCACTCCTGCATGAAGGCCGCCGGATGGGTGTTGACCCATGAGTTCGACCGAGCCTAAACGCATTGGTCTTAGTGGCCTTAATGCAACAGGGCCCATTAGCTCCCACCAGAGACTTGTACTTCTTCTTGCGGTGTCGACTACAACGGGCGAGCCCGTCACCACAGGACGTTTTAACGATTAGTCGTTCTGTCGCCCTGCAGTGAACGTAGAAGACTTTGGACAGTACAATTCTACGTCCAGCTACGTCACAACCCGTGAGAGTCCAACGCCTTACCGCGAGTTAGCCAGGAATAAACCCGACGGGCTCGAGATACTCGCGCCCTCACATCCAATTGTGACCAGATTTCTCCGGTCTCTCGATTGGTTCCGAGTTCGAGGTCGCTTGCGCGGTCCTCTCCCTTATGAAACGGTGAAACGGAGTGCACCGAATCTATCGCGAACCAAGACGTCCTTTGCCCGACTCTGAACCGGGATCGGATGGCCAATGGTCATTTCAAGAGCAGTCGCCGTACGGTAGACAACCACCCCCGCACTGTAGGAAACAATACAGTTCCCAGACTCCCCCGACTGTTAGTCGGAGAGCACAATCGATTGGCTTGCGCCGCACGGAGTGTAGACCGTCCAGGGGCGCCAGAGGTTTGATTCCCAGGGGAGACTGGTTGACCCAGTGTCCTACCCAGGATTCGCACCCCATGCGGGGAGGCCGTCGGATGGGTGTTGACCCGTGAGTGTGACCGACCCTGAACACATGGGTCATCGTGGCCACCTCATCATGGGCCCGTTAGCCCCCAGAGACTTGTACTATAAGGAGAAGCCAGAAGCAATGACTAAATAACTCACTAAAATGACTGCTGCTGCTGTGAGTCCGAATGTCAAGCCAATGGTGACTGCCGTCGCTTGTAGAGTGAAGAAGATGATGCTCGATATTCCTATTGATGTGAGCAGTAAGGTTCCCAGAAATTCAGCGACGAGTTGCCTCCATAATATTGCGTTGGTCAACTCTGGGACGCCGAGGACTCCAGTTCGACCTGCGGAATAATGAACATTTGTAGATACTTCGAGGTAGAAAGATTGAAAGAACGAGGATTGACAGAATCCAAAACAAGCCATGACCCTGAAAAAAACATAATCCAGGAAAAAGAGGTATATCTTAGTATATCTTTATATATAAAAATTCAGTCGTGAATTCAAAAAGTCGTGAAATCTTCGGTGGGCTTCGACATCGGTGCGTTTCATTCTTAATGTCATGATATTCACTTCATGAATATCAGTCTGCGCCACAACTAAACTAGTTTAGCTAATATAATCATAAATTAATTATTATCCCTTAAAAGTACCTATCTACCTATTTTACTAGAAGTTTTAAAAACAAGGTATTTTAAAACACAGGTATTTGTTACATTTCAAAGGAAGTATTTTATAATATAAAATAATGAAAACTCGCCAAATAAATGTAGTATTCACGAAAATATATCTCAAAATAAAGACTTGCATTGACAAAATAAAAATAAAAAAATAAATAAACATAACCAAATACTAAATCAATGTTAGAACCAAATATAAGAGAACTATATACGCTCAAAAACGGTATGACAAAAAAAAATGTTCTTTTAGTTTTTACTTTCCTGGCAAGAAAGCATCGTGGAAGCACTTCTATCTGTCTGTCTATCTGTCTGTCTGTATTTCTCCACGATAAATATTTCCGGAATGTACTCAATCGCAGACATTTCATTTGACACTAAACACGATATATTTATATTAATTTATTACCATTTAGAGATTTGGACATTTAGACAACTATTCACGTAACGTTTAGACAGTTATGTCACTCTATGATACTCGGAATAACATAACGATTCTAACAATAAAATTTACTTATAAATCGGTTCAAGCGTTTAGAAGTTATAGGAAATAAAGGAACGGAAAACATACATACATAGATGAACCCTGAACACATTACAATCCTTTTTTGTTTGGGCAGTCGTGTTAAAAATAGTATCCCTGCATCAGTTTTTGGCATATCATATAATCAGTTTTTTGTTCCTGGAATTTCGTCTACGTCATTTTAATTGTACATTTTGTCCATGTAACTGTATAGGTATTATTAGGAATTACGAAATGGATTAAAATTATTAAAATAGCCGAGTCATAACTTGCATTTATATATCTAAGTAGTATTTTATACAGATTGAGGTTTTAATTAGTGATATCCTTGAAGTGGGGGAATCAGTAGATACATACGAGCAAATAAACATTTTTTGATAATTTTTTTTTGTAAAAATTGAGAAATTTGACTGATAAATATAAGTTTGTCAAGCGTTGCGCGCGCTGCGCTATCTATCATTAGGTGAAATATCGCGATTAAACAATATTCGCCATATTCTACCTACCGCTAGATAGCGTAAAGTGCTCAACTCTTTTTATCCTATTTTTTAAAACATAAATTTTTAACACGCTTTTATTAGGTCGACCTGTATGTAACTATGTAATGGAATCTAACGTAACTAATTTAACCATCTTCCAAGGATCGTAGCGTCATGAAAATTGGCAGCTGTATGTAGTTCTGATGACAATACAATAATATGATACTGTCGAACTGATCTGATGATGGAGTCGGAAGATATGAACTGGAACTTCATGATGGAACGTCGTATCATAGCTGTATTTGAACTTGTTAGAAAAGTCTTGAAATGAACTTTGACCACGATTAGGTTTCAAGGTCTGATGATGAAGCCGGATTTTTTGGTTTTTACGTGTATTCATAAAAGCGTGATTTTATTGTTTTTTTTTAAACTAATAATTTATTTTTAAAAATCTAAGAAATAATAAAATATTGGTTTATCGATTTTTGTTTTTTTTCCGTTTTCCTTTTTATTTTTAATTAAACTTTACCCACTTCAAGGATGTCACTAATTAAAAACTCACACTGTATAGGTAAGGTACTCACATTTCATCATTTCCTTAAAGTTTTCAATCATTTTATCTACTACTATAGCAACAAATACTAGCGTGTTCTACCAATGAACGAAGCAAACAGACTGACAAAAATATCACACCTCGTTAATTACAGACAACCACTGAAGCGCGGTCGTTACAGCATTAAGGGGCCGATCTTTCGTCCATATTATACTTTGCTACCAATGCACTCATGCAACGTCGGCCTGAAAGTCCATGAAAAGACGGAGTGTACTTGCACGACTTTTCACAAAAATGTCCGAAAAACTGTTAGTGTAGATTTATAAACAGCGGTAGTAAGAGTTATAAACTGAAAACCGTATCGCTACCCATCCGATTTACTTTTCAATGACTTCCAGATACTTGATATCAGACAGCTTTGCATAAAATCGATTGTCACTTATTTTCACCAAGACACAGATCGGTATTCCAGCCGAGATCACAAACACGACACAAGAAAAAAGCAAACCCAGAAGCAAATTCGGACGAACACAAGGTTTGCCCAGAGACATTATTTGTTTCTGGCCCTTCGGATGTATGATGCGAGCTAGAACTAACATCTTTCAACACTGCTTCACGATGCGGACGCTTCGTACCCTAAATGCACTATGTTCGACTGAGCCAGAACTGGATATTTGGACGGTGAACTTAGCACAACTGCAAAGTACGGTAATGGCATTTCTTAGCAATCAAGTAATTAGATAAATATGTAGTATGTAGTATTAAAATTGGTAAAAGGTAGTAACTAGTATAATAAGATAGGTTAGATAAACATTGGATATATGTAAGTATAATGTATTTCTCTGTCTCGTTTGCTATAGCCTAGAATAATAATTTATATATTACAAAAATAATGATAGTAATAGTAATGGAGTAGAGTAATAATAATATTATTAACAGTAGAATTATAATAATAGCCCATAGTAGAATAATAGTTATAATCTAGAATAATAGAAAAATAATTAACAATTTGGAATCATCTGTAAGGGTAATTATGTTTTGGGAAATAAATAAATAAATAAATAAATTTCTGATGGATGTAAGTGCGTTTGAAAAATTCCCTCTGCCGGAAAAGCAAAATTAATTCGTAGACCATAGCTTAATCAAAACTTCAGTATATAACTTTGGATAATACTCTACAACAATTCCTTCTACACTTAAACACTACACTACACACTACACTACAAAAACTTTGATCTACACTACAACAATTCGTCTAAATCATATTATTTCAAATTATATGAACCATTATAAATATATTTACCAAGATATAGACAATGCTGAATCCTTGTTTATCATATCATCCTGTAACATTTTAAGGAAAATATTCTGATAGATTCTGACATTTGCCAAAGAGCGTAATTTTTATTTTTATCCACGAAAGCTATATTGATGTATTTGACCATTAATTTAAATGTTGTCATTTTTAGTGATTACTTATCTATATTCATGACTATCAACTTATTGCTATCGTAATTATGGTTATAAATATTTTTTTCCTATATTTAATTAACTTTCTATATTGATTCCTGGTTGAAACACGACATCCGGAAAAAATATCCACAAATGGATATATCCGGACAGTTTCCAAAATTAAACATTAACCTCGACTATTCCTATTATTATTTATTTTCTTTGACTGTTTTCTTTGACTTTGTATAAGTTAATAGTAAAAACACATGTTTAAAAACAAGTTTTTTTTAAAATACTCTGTCCCGAGCAAACCCTGGGTGCAGCAGCCATGTCATAGTGGAACTTACATAGAACGGGCTACCATAATTAAAAGCTATAAAGAATTTCGTGTTTGTGTTGTTGACCGTTGAGGAGTCTCCTCGTTGGAAGCCAACCCTGGGTGCAGCAGCCTTGTCGCGGTGAAACTTAGAACGGGCTATCATAATTGAATGCGTATACAGAATTTCGTTTTTGTCCTGTTGACCGATGAGGAGTCCCCTGGTCGGGAGCCAACCCTGGGTACAGCATCAATGTCACGGTAAAATTTAAAACGGGCTATCATAACTGAATGAGTATACGAAATTTCGTGTCTGTGTTGTTGAACGTTGAGGAGTCCCTTCGCCGGGAGCCAACCCAGGGTGTAGAATCAGGTCATGCTTACCATAAAATATGCATTGTCATCGGAATTGAACCAACATGTAAATTTTCAACTTTATATGATAATATTCTAGGAGTTCCCTCATTTTTTCATGGATCCCATCATCAGACCAGGATTTTGATTAAAATGTGACTAATCTGGAAGTATTATATCCATTCAAATAAAAAAAGAATTATTCAAATGGGTTCATAAATGGCAATGCTCTGAGGTAGCATTAATTATTTTATTTATTTATAAGTACTTATTACAATGGTTACGACAAATATACCAAACAAGTTCAAGAATCAAACATAAACAGTTCAGAGAAACCGTCACATCGTGTTTGGCACCTGCCTAAAACTCATCTAACTAGGTCAACTAAGGCCTGTGATCTAGATGAGCTAATTACAATACGTATAATGACAACGATAAGCACGTCATATCAGGTAACTACATATAACTAAACAAAATATTTACTAGCTATAATATCTATAAATATATAGGTATATTAGATAAATATATACAAACATACATAAATATATAAACATACATATAATATAATGTAATAACATAAACATACATATAATATATATATATATATATATATATATATATATATATATATATATATATATATATATATATATATATATATATATATATATATATATATATATATATATATATATATATATATATATATATATATATATATATATATATATATATATATATATATATATATATATATATATATATATATATATATATATATATATATATATATATATATATATATATATATATATATATATATATATATATATATATATATATATATATATATATATATATATATATATATATATATATATATATATATATATATATATATATATATGTATATATATATATATATATATATATATATATATATATATATATATATATATATATATATATATATATATATATATATATATATATATATATATATATATATATATATATATATATATATATATATATATATATATATATATATATATATATATAGATATATATATATATATATATATATATATATATATATATATATATATATATATATATATATATATATATATATATATATATATATATATATATATATATATATATATATATATATATATATATATATATATATATATATATATATATATATACAAACATACATAAAAATACATACATAACCTTTCAAACAGCAATGATCAGTAATTCGTCGTTTAATTTTGATGGGCCCAACTCTAATATCCAGGAATTGATTTTCTGTTTAAACGTAATTATTATCTTTATGTTTTTAATCTTGTCATCAATACAGTTATAAATTTTAGGTCCCAGAAAATAAATTTGTCGTTGAGCAAACGTCGTTTTAACATGTGGAATTAGATAGTTTTGTTTTTCTGCATTTCTTGTATTACGCGTTTGCTGTCTTCTTAAAAGATGATAACATCCTCCTTTTTTTGAAGTCAGTTAAAAAATGAGAGAAATCCAAGCTGACCAGGTAAATGACCCCTTAAATATTGACTTACCGCAAGCCAAATGTAAGTAGATATCTTATAATCGTTTAATTACAGACAGAATAATCTACGGTGTCTGCAAATTAGAAGGATTTTTCCAAATGCCACTCTTCATTAACACTTTCTCTGCAAAAGTGTAGCCTAATGATGCATTCCACTAATTAGGATAATTTAATATCTATTGGTTAGATTAACAAACAGAAAGTTTTGGGCATATTTCCAATTCGTTTCTTTCGGAAGTTCTAAACGTCTCATAGACTGTGTGAAAAATCGAATTAAACCTATAAACGAATAAATTTAAAAAAACATATCGGTTGTGTCACCCAAAAACTTCACCGGCAAGTATCCAAGGACTAATATCATCTGAATATTAATTTCATAAATAAAATCGATGAGCGCCGTCTTTCGGCCATCGGACGAACCCGGTTGGGTTCCGCTGCAACCGCCTCGGGCGGCGCGGTTCGTTTCTCGGCTAATTGCGGGGTTAGGTCAAGCGCCGACAAATGGCGTTAATGAGCCCGATTTCGTTTCTTCATGAACTTAGTTCAACCGAACGAGACGGAGCAATACGTTAGAACGGAATATGAAATGAACTGCCGTCGATTTTTCACGCACCAAAACTAGCTGTCGAACTTATAGACGCCCGAATAAGTTTGAACACATTTCATGCGGTGTTAGATTTAGCTGCCTTATCTTCGGTGGGTAGTTTAATGCGGAAAAGTGACAATCGTTTATTTCACATTCCGCTCTGAAGTACTGATCTGTCTCGTTCACATGAACCTTTGCCGATTACAGTTCAAGAGAAACGCAATCCTCCTCGCGTGGAAGGCTACCCCGGGTAAGACTCTCGCTTCTCAAGCCTCACGGCTAGTGGATCGGTTGCCCTGCGAGATTGCCTCGCGGGGCTACTGGACGGTTTGCGCACCGTTCGGCGGCAGCCAATCAGTTGTGCACTGAAGAAGTATGGGGAGCTAACGGGCCTGAAGAGTATGGAGGAAGTATGGAGGAACGGCACTGAAGAAGTATGGAGTTGGAAGTATGGAGTTGGACAATTGGAAGTGAGGGCGCGAGTATCTCGAGCCCGCCGGGTTTATTCCTGGCTAACTCGCGGTATGGCGTTGGACTCTCACGGGTTGTGGCGTAGCTAGACGTCGGATTTGTTATGTCCAAAGTCTTCTACGCTCACTGCAGGTCGATAGAACGACTAATCGTTAAAACGTCCTGTGGTGACGGGCTCGCCCGTTGTAGTTGACATCTCAATATGAAGAAGTATGGAGACTATGGAAATATACCGTCTTCTGCGCAGCGTGGGTGGATGTTATTATTATTTTATTTTATAGCAAACTTACAGATAGTAAATACATAATACTAGTATTTTAAAAACATATACACACCAAACAAATTTACTATCCTATGAACAATTTGCAATGATTGCATTACAAATTAACAGAAATAACATGAACACGTTGATAGTAAAAAAAATTATAATAAAGCTAATAATAATATAAGGGTAAGAAAAGTAATAATTAAATAAGTTGTTAATAAGGTTATTTGGATAATAAGTAGCAAAATAGAAGTATGAGTAATTGGATAATAATATTTATTATACATAATATGATATAATACAATAGTATGTTATAATATAGTAATCATGTAATACAGTAGATTAGGATGGCAGTTAGTGAAATCTTAAGAAGTATGAGATAGGCTAGGTATGATCGAGTTTTTTATTAAATTAATGGAATCATAAAATATATCTAATCCTTTACACGATTTATCAAAAACGCGACACATTCTGGTAAGAGGTCTATTCGACGCGATGTTGTTATTGCAAGCCGATGTTGTTATTGCAAGCCACAACCGAAAATGTTTGAGAGCTTCTCGATAGTCGCGCGGTGGCACACGAAATTGAACTTTTTCTAGACTAGTTGGTTATGTTGACCTGTTGTCATGACATTCTTGACAACAGGTCGACCTATCGGCCACCCGATCCCGATTGGTATGTCGGGCAAAGGACGCCCAGGTACGCGATTCTTATTGAATTACCGCTGAAATACTACAAATAGAGGCCGCGTAAGCGACTTCGGTCCCGTAACCAGTCGGGAGAAAGGAGGGATCCTGATGGTTTATTCCGGACGGAGATCTTGCGGTGTCGACTACAACGGGCGAGCCCGTCACCACAGGACGTTTTAACGATTAGTCGTTCTGTCGCCCTGCAGTGAACGTAGAAGACTTTGGACAGTACAATCCTACGTCCAGCTACGTCACAACCCGTGAGAGTCCAACGCCTTACCGCGAGTGAGCCAGGAATAAACCCGGCGGGCTCGAGATACTCGCGCCCTCACTTCCAATTGTGACCAGATTTCTCCGGTCTCTCGATTGGTTCCGAGTTCGAGGTCGCTTGCGCGGTCCTCTCCCTTACGAAGCGGTGAAACGGAGTGCACCGAATCTATCGCGGACCAAGGCGTCCTTTGCCCGACTCTGAACCGGGATCGGATGGCCAATGGTCATTTCAAGAGCAGTCGCCGTAAGGTAGACAACTACCCCCGCTCTATAGGAAACAATACAGTTCCCAGACTCCCCCGATTGTTAGTCGGAGAGCACAGACGATTGGATTGCGCCGCTCGGTGCGCAGACCGTCCAGGAGCGCCAGAGGATTGATTCCCAGGGGAGACTGGTTTACCCAGTGTCCTACCCAGCCTCGCACCCCATGCGTGGAGGCCATCAGATGGGTGTTGACCCGTGAGTGTGACCGACCCTGAACACATGGGTCATCGTGGCCACCTCATCATGGGCCCATTAGCTCCCTCCGGACGGAGATATCCTGCCAAAACTGGTAGCCAAGGGGCGAGGTGACCCCACTGTGTTACCTCCCTAGTGCCTCGCCGTAAGGCGTTGGACTCTGGCGGGTTCGTGACTTTGCTGGACGGTAGGTTTGTACCGTCCCAAAAACTTCTATGCTCACCTCACGGGAGACAGAATGACCACATATCCTTAAAACTTCCTGAGGTGACGGATTCGCCCGTTGACAACTCTCTTCTTCTCTCCGCTTATATCCCATGCATGGCCTTCCATTGCGCTCTCAGGAAAATCTATTTTTGGCTATACCTCAGCATTCATCAACTTTCATGTCTAGGTCTTTCGCAGTGCAGGCGACCCGACTCTGGATTTCAGTGCCTTTACCGATAAGACAACTTGAAAACCTGAGCGGGTTTAAAAAATCGCTAAAGAGACATTTACTCAACTAATGAATACCCCCTTCCCCTCCCGTCTCCTTTGCTTGTCCTTATATTCCACTACTCCCTTCAATATCGAGTTGGCATACGTTACTAATCACTGTTTTATATTTTATCCTATGATGACTATTATGTAAGTGTATTCATTTATTACTTGTGAATCAATTTGCCCACATAAACCTTTAGTCACAATAACCCTGGCGGTATGGCCGTAAGATGTTGCCACTTGGCAATATGCCCACCACATTGTACTCTTATGTGTGTGCAATAAAGCTTTTCAAACAAACAAACAACTAGTTGACAACTCGAGTTGTGGAAAGATTGATTGGTCTGCGAAATTGGAATTTGAAATGTTACGTGGTGACTGGATGGTGCGTTGAAATTTAACGCTCTTCGACATTTACCGCTCCTCCTGAAATTTACCGCTCATGATTAGTTATTAAAAAGTTAGCAAAACTGAAAGGTACGGAACCCTCGACACGCGAGACTAACTCCTACCCACAGCTTTTCTAATTCGAAATTGATGACGCGTCGGATGACGTGCTGATATAGCTAATTGATGTCAGTGCACGCTATTAATTACTGACCAACGCAATAGTGGGAACGAGAAACCACGGGGTTGTATTTTGTTTGCTTTTAAGGTCTATACTAGGTAATTGGAGGGTCGATAAAATGTCTTGTTGGTGGTAATAGGGTGGTCAATTATAAACCGATAAAAACATATTTACCCACATACAAAGTCCTACAATTTTAGAGAAATTCTCATTTTCTCTACCCTTGATTATTCACCTAATTTATGTAAAAAAGGCGTCCTTAATTCAAATATTTAAAAACAAAGCTTTTTATGCTAAAGGTTGCAAAAACTTTTATTTTTAAATATTTGAATGAATTTAATTGATTTTATGACGCATTCTTTACTTAAATCAAGGAAAAACCAAATTTATTAAAAAAAATATTTCTTGAAAATGGCAGAACTTTTTTCTTGAAAGTGTATTTCTTGAAAGTGTTTTTAATTGAAGTACCTAATATATATTAAAGGTTGTAGAAAGCTTTATTTTTATATATTTCAATAAGTTTATTTAAATTTAGGACAAATCATTTACTTAAATCGAGTGAAAAACCAAATTTAAATATATAATTTCTCGTAAATGGTAAATACATAAGTTTTTTCATTACAAGTAATTAAAATACATTAGAGGTTGTAGAAATCTTTATCCTACTAATATTATAAACGCGAAAGTTTGTATGTATGTATGGATGTTTGTTACTCTTTCACGCAAAAACTACTGAATGGATTTCGATGAAACTTTACAATAATATAGCTTACACATCAGAATAACACATAGCCTATAATTTATAAAGATATAGCGTGAATTATCTAAAATATAACGATAACTGTCAAGTAAGTAGGAAAAAATTCTAAGAAACTGACATTCGAAATTTAAATTCTACCCTACTATCCTACTAATAATCCTACTAATATTATAAACGCGAAAGTTTGTATGTATGTATGGATGTTTGTTACTCTTTCACGCAAAAACTACTGAATGGATTTTGATGAAACTTTACAATAATATAGCTTACACATCAGAATAACACATAGGCTATAATTTATAAAGATATATGGTTTTCTATCATCATTATCACAATTTTCCATCACCACGCGGGTGAAACCGCTGGGCGCAGCTAGTTATTATATATTTGAATGAGTTTCATTGAATTTAGGTCGCTTTTCTACTTAAGATACGCTTACGCTTTATATATTCCAATGAGCTTATTTTAATTTAGGACGTGTTTCTACTTAAATCAAGGGAAAAATAAATTTACAGAAAAAAAAACGAAAATGGTAGGACATTGCATATAAGTTTTGCATTTGAAGTAACTAATATACATCATAGGTTGTAAAAAGCTTTATGCCTATGTATTTGAATGACTTTTTTTGTATTTAGGACACTTTTCTACTTAAAACGGGTGAAAACTTAATAATAAAATAAAAAAATACGAAAATGTTAGGACTTTGTTTATAGGTAAATATTTTATTCGGTTTATAATTGACCGCCCTACTACCCCCACCAGACTTTCAATCGACTCTATAATCACCCAGTACAGTTACCAATACATTTTATGATGTTATTCACTAAATTGGTAACGATTTTATTAAAACTGCAAATTATACTATTATACTATAACTACAAGTATTCAACAACCCTATGTTTATGGAATGTCCGCCCAAGCACAAGCTTTGCTTAGTTGAGCGACATCTGTCAGAGGGCATCATTTAACAATTAGGTTTAATTTTTTGCTGTGTTTTAATTAAATAGTATTTTATTTGATATTTCCTAATTGTATTTTTAATATTTTTATGAATAATTAAAAATTAAAAAAATATCAATTAATATGGCCACCTGAAAAAACATTCATAATGAATGGTTATCTATAAAGGACTATTATTATAAAATTGGACTATGCTTATAAAATTTTCAATAATTTATTCAAATAAAAACAAAAAATGCATTCAGTTATTAGTGCCATCACAGAAATAATAATACGAAGAGATTAAATGCCATTTATCAGTCTATCTAAATATTAAAGTGCGTGTTTATTGAAACATGTATAAAAACAAATTTTAAAAAATCATTTTTATGTAAATAATAATAAAATGATAAGAGATATGATTTAAAAATTGGTTTAATATTTTTTTATACCGTATAGACGTGTTTAGACCGCCATCTACCGTAAACCGCCATATTGGATATAATAATAGATGATTAATCAATTATTGAAACTATGATTGCCATCTAAACGTTAAGTTTTATTGTCAAATTCTGGTTGCCAAATCGTAGTACAACTTTTAGCAATCTAAGAGCCGGTCCACACGATGCGTTTCGACGCCGCACCGTAAAGATTTCGCCGTATAGGCGTACACACGTACAGTGCACGGTGCGGCACCGCAGCGTTACAACGACGCCGCAGTGGGCGAATAGTGTTGTAGTTAATTGTACGTAGAACTAATGAAATGAAGTCGTCAGTGGCAATATATTTTTCGACGGTACTCATTTTAAACACTTCGATTAAAAATTATCAAAAACACGTGAAAACAAATGAAACAGGCAAGAATGTACCCTCCTTCGACTGCACTTAACAAATGAGCGGTGCCACTCCGGCGCATATTACCGGTTTGCGTGCGATGCGACGCCGGAATGCACCGCGTGACATACCATGGATATTTGTAAGTAGGACGCCGCAGCGGCACCGCTCAGGCGCACCGCATCGTATGGCCCAGCCCGTAGTATACGCTGTATATCCAATGGTAACTTGTTGTCGATCAATGATCTATAGATCCATTAGCGTAGATCCTGTCGCGATCGGCGTTATGCCATAGTATTAAAACAGGAAGAGAAATTGTTCCCATTAGCAACTCAAGCAATTCAATTATTCTAGTTAGCCACATTACAAACATATCTAGAAATTCTATACAAACTCGTAGCTTAGGTAACGGCTATTCAGTAAGAATAAAGTGAGTTACAGATAAAACCTGATATTGGTTCTATGTCGTTTCACCAAAAGACTCTTGTTAACCCTAGAATACTAAGATGCGTTATAATTTACGAATCTTCAGGTCCTTTAAAACTTCAGCCCTTGATCTTTGATGTTACAAATGTAGGCAGTAAGTAAGTTGTAATGTATAGGTTAATCAGGGCCGGATTTAGGGGAGGGCAACCGGGGCTAAAGCCACGGGCCTCTACGAAAGAGGGGCCCCCACAATAGAGACTACGGAAAAAATCTTTTAAATTCCGACGAGTTAACCAGTAAACAACTTTAACCCATCTTAGAATTAACCCGTTCTTTCGCCCAGGGAATTCAGTAGTATCCACAGATACACTCAGTAAAGATATTTCCAACTCTTATCAGTAAAAACGAAGAAAATAAGATTAGAGGTATCGCATTCGCACCGTAGTTAAACAATATTTTAAGTATCATATTATATTAGAATATGATGCTTATTTTTATTGGCCGGCATAAATACAGCCCAAAAAAACGTTTTTCTCTCTTAAATTTGCCAGCCTAATCCTCCGGCTATTTTATTTCAGTTACGCTGTTATACTTATAGCAGCTTTGTTGCTAATTGTTTTGCGCCTATGGCCATCAATAAGGCCTAGAACATTGTAACCAATCTTTAGTGTAAATTATCCTAATAAGCTCGACAACATCTCAATGCAAAACGTATTTATCGAGGCCTGTGTTTTGCAGATGTTTTTATTAGCGAAATCGGCTTTGACTATTCTTTCAGAATTTCGGCATTATCGCGGTGTGCTATGCTTTCTCAAGGTATCAGGCCTATTACTAAAATACAGCAATATTATGGATTAACAAAGAAATGTACTTAAACATTCTACCACATTTTCTTTTTACACGACTACCAAAAAAAAAATTGTAATATTTTCAGGGTTTCAGTATGTATGGGTGTTGTCCGTTTCATTATACGACCATACATTCTAAATGCTTCAACCGATTTAGAAGTTTTTGATATTTTTAGATTCGTTATGTCACACCGGGTGTCATAGGGCATATAGGACACATAAACTGACCAAATGTCAAATAAATAATTGTCCAAATGTACAAATTTCATTAAATAAAGATAACATCGTGTTTAATATCAAATGAAAGGTCTGACAGAGTAGAAAATATTTAATTTAAACATACGTTTCATTGCTTGAGCACCGGGGGCAACCGACTGCCTGCGGCGGCGGCGGTCAGCGCGAGACGAGTGGCGCGCGATCGTGACGAGATACCTGCCGCAGGGCAGGCAGGTATCTGCGACGCCACACTCATAAAGCCGAGTCAATGGGCACGGCTCACGCGAAGCCCCGCTAAAGGGCAACTGACCAGCGGAAGACGTCAAGGGCGTTGGTCAAGGCCCGACAACTGAGTCACAGAAAGCGCAAAGTTATAGACATAACACGCGGGTGATGACGTCATCGCGGGTCAACCATGTTTAAAAAGCCGAAAAAGCACGTATTTCATGTTTTTTTAATAACCTACAGTTTAATTATGATGATGAATCATTTATTTCAGTTTGATTAACATTTGTAAGGTAAAATATTTTTCTGGAAAAGTAAAAAAAACTATTTTTGAGATATTGAATTGCAAATGATTCTACCGCTGCAGAAATGGTAGCGCCGGTAATAGTAAATAAATTTTGCCTGAAATAAAAAAAAACTAATATATTTTTACATATTAATTTAATTTGTAGATGAAAATGAGTAAAAGTTGTCATTTCAAGGATATATTCTTTCAAGGATTTAAATAAATAACATCGATTTTCGCCCAAAAATTTCGCTCGGGTTTGCCTACGGCAAAATGTATAAAAATTTATATTTACATTTACATTTACATAGAGCGGGGTTTACTATAGAGCTATAGCATTACTATAGAGCGGATTAATAAAGAGCGGCGCATATTTACATTTCTTCTTCTTCTTCTTCTTCATCAGCGCGCATTCGCCCACCGTTGGGCATACGCCTCTCCAATCACTCTCCATCCGGATCGGTTGTCTATTTCCCTCATCCAGACAGGTCCAGCTGTCTCCTTGATGTCATCTTACATTATACGTTGCCAGTGTCAGTTTGGTTTGGCAGCCTGATCGCACCCAAACATTCTTAGCGCGCCCTGCCCCGCCGTTACCGTAACCTATGCCGTGGCTCGGGCTAGTGAGGCTGCTGGGGACTGGGGGCGTGGTAAGGTTGTACTGTTCATCATGATTGGAGGTATTTAGCCCGATACCCGCCACGTCGGCCCCACGTCTTGGCGAGCTCCACACTTTCAGGAAAATATTTCCATTTCCTAGGCTTGTGGCAACCTGGTCCGGTTACTTAACCGTCGAATTGCACTATATTCACTAAATTTATTATTTGATTATTATTTATTGTTGACAAAATTTCAAAATATATGTTGACGCTTAGAATTTAAATTTCGAATCGTATTTACATTTATATAAATTTAAATACATTTTGTATACATTTTGCCATAGGCATCCATTATTGGACGCCTGACATGCGACTAATAAAAAATATGTAAAAATATTTCTTTCCATATAAAATCGAAGACTATCGCGGTTGTTTGACATTATAAATAGGATAGAAAACGAATTTACCGCGTGAAATTTGTAGGACCCGACGTTTCGGTGACGTTGCAGCCACCGTTGTCTAGGGTAGACTGAAGAGCTGTCAGTCCGTTGTTTTGCGGGTATGCCGCAAACCGCTGCCGCCACTGCGTAGGTTATAACGGTGGTGGGGGGCCGGGCTCGGAGCGCGGGAATTTTGACGCTCCTTTTGGCCTACCCGCAAAACAACGGACTGACAGCTCTTCAGTCTACCCTAGACAACGGTGGCTGCAACGTCACCGAAACGTCGGGTCCTACAAATTTCACGCGGTAAATTCGTTTTCTATCCTATTTATTTCTTTCCATTTCTTTTAGTTTATATACAAGACAATTTAATAATCGTTATTTTTTTTATGGAACCCTTGTTTCTACAAATATGGTTTCAACAAAGATCTTTATTCTCTAAAAAGGTTAATAGCAAAAACACATTTTTAAAAACAATCTTTTATTAAAATGATCTGTCCAGAGCCAACCCTGTGTGCAGCAGCCATGTCATGGTAGAACTTAGAACTGGTTATCATAATTGAATGCTATACGGTATTTTGTATTTGTGCTATTGACCGATGAGGAGTCCCCCTCGTTAAAAGCCAACCTTGGGTGCAGCATCGCGGCGAAACTTAGAATAGGCTATCATCTAATGAATGCGTATACACAATTTCGTGCTGTGCTCTTGACCGTTGAGGCGTCCCCTCGTCGGAAGCCAACCCCGGATGTAGAACAGATCAGGGAGCTAATGGGCTTTTGCTGAGTTGCCCACGAAGACCCATTCTGTTCAGGGTTGATCACCCATCCGGCGGTTTTCACGCATGAAGTGCGAGCCCGGGCAGGACTCTGGCCTTAGGGCTAGTTTTCCCTAGGAATCAACCTTCCTGGCGCTCCTGGACGGTCTGCGCACCGTGCGGCGTAAGCCAATCGATTGTGCACTCTGACTAACAGTCGGGGGAGTCTGAAAGCAGTACTATTTCCTATAGAGCGGGGGTGGTGGCGACCTTACGGCGACTGCTCTTGAAACGACCATCGGCTACCCGATCCCTGAGTAAACAGCCGGGCAAAGGATGCCGTGTCCGCGATAGATTCGGTATACACCGTTTCACCGCTTCGTAAGGGAGAGGACCGCGCAAGCGACCTCGAACTCGTAACCAATCGAGAGACCGGAGTAATCTGGTCGCAATTGGAAGTAAGGGCGTGGGTGTAAGCCCGCTGGGTAACACACCTGGTTATCTCGCGGTTAAGGCGTTGGTCTCTTACGGGCAAGTGGCGGAACTTGACGATGGACTGTTTTGTCCAAGTCTTCTGCGCTCACTTCACGGAAGATAGAACGACTAATCGTTAAAACTTCCTGAGGTGACAGGTTCGCCCGTTGTAGGTGACTTCTCTATTGACTCTATTTGTAGAACAGGTCATGCTTGCCATAAAAATGCATTGTCATCGGAACTAAATCAACATGTAAGTTTTCAACTTCATATTTTTGAGTTATCATCTTCATAATATTAGAGGAGTTCCGTCAATTCCTTATGGATCCCATCATCAGAGCAGGATTTTAGGACCGATGTGAAGTACATCCTTTCAAATAAAAAATAAAAAATCCAAATTGGTTCATAAATGTCGGAGTTCTGAGGTAACAAACTTAAAAACAATACAACCGAATTGACGACTTCCTTCTTTTTTTTTTAAGTCGGATCAAAATATTTGTAATAATTATAAATAGGTACAATACATTTTGTAGCGGCAGTCGTGTTTAGTATTTTTTTTAAATTATTGTTCTTGTACTTGGTAATAATTTTAGCACGTTCACAATGCTTTCTCTCCTGACCTGTTAGTGGGCCAGGAAAATAATATCGTTCTTTGCAAATAGCAAGATGAAAACAAAGTAGCGCAAATATTCATAATTTTATTTTTATTTATTTTATTTCAAACATAATGATAAAACACATAAAAATGGTCATACCAAGTAATGGTGCGTAGAAACAACGGCCCACATTGACAAGACCATGCTCAGCGTATACCCAACTAGGTCGAGTATAGCCTGTATCTGGGCATACGACTTATTTTCTGACTTGGGTGGATGAGCCTAACTGACGTAGGTACTCATATAGATACATATATACATACACATATACATATACATACATACACAAATATATAAATATAACGATCTAGATATATTATAGTATTATTATTTTGCATTATATTACAATATATTACATTTTGTTTAATATCTTATGTCATATAACTTTATTTATATTATTTAATCGAATTTTATATTATATTTATTGCCGATTTAATAACGGAATTGCATTTTATTTATTATATATTTTTAATATTTCTTTATTATTATTTTTTTTTTATTTTATTCTGAAGACCACATTTTAGGGCAATTTAGTGTCATTAGCTTTTTACTAAAACTTGTACATTTGTAGGCAACCAAGCAATCAAGCAAACTTGATTGTAATATTGGAGTCCTGTCCACCCTAGAACGGGCTAGTCCCAGTTGGGTGACAGAAACAAATAAGCAAAAGGTTAAGGTTTTGCCATTCGGTTCCTATTGTTTTTGTAAGCTTATCAATGTTTTATAGTAATTAATTCTTAAATAAATAAATAAATAAATAAATATTATGTTGTATAATAGTAACGTTATGCAGAAATATTATTTTTTTAAGATATGACTTGCAGAAGTTCGTTCTCTATCCTTGAACGACCTATGTCGTCAAGAAGCCATTTTTTTTGTTGAATAAAATGGTACTTTCCATTTCTTTTATTTTGTCATCAAGACGGTTGAATATTTTTGGTGCTATATAGTTGAATTGTCTTTCGGAAAATGAAGAATTAACTCGGGGAACGGCATAATTCATACCTGCAGATGCTCTTGTAGTTCGGTATTGCTGGCTTCGTGGTCGTTTGTCTGAGGATAATATTACAATGTTGAGTATGATACGACGGGTCGTATCATACCCGTTGAGTATGATACGACCAAATCTGGTTGTGAAACAATTATCCGTTGAGTAATGATACGACCAGATCTGGTTCCGCGTTTTTTTCACTTCTTTGACGTTCTCATATTTATTCATAATTATCTAATTGTTTTACAAAATGATATTTCAATATTCTATATTCGAAATTTCAATGCAATCATTGTGCAGTTGTTCTTTTTATGATTGGTGTAGTAGTTTCGTAGTTATAGTACTTTAAGGTCGATGTCGCCGAAAATCCTGCAAAAGAGACAGATGCATCCATGAAAATACCCATTTACTCCAAGGGCTAGACTTAAAACCCGTTCTGTATACAAAGATGTTATATAATATTGTTTTGTATTACAAGCAATTGGTGCATGAATGCAATGCGTTAATGGTAATACATAATTGCAATTATCAGTTCGAAGCCGAACGGTTCTCGATCCGTGTCGATCCCTATAATTATGCTCGTGCTCAAATGCACTGCACACAATTAAGCGAGCTGCATACTGAACTATTAAATATATTACACTACTAGGACTTTGGGCTAACTTTACTTTTCCGGCCTATAGATCAACCAGGAGGAAAAAGTATCGTGAAAGCGTGAAATTCGTTTTTTGATATGGAGACGGAAATATTTATTTTTAGCTCCCCCGAGACGATTAAGACCATTTCCAGATTAGAGTCTGTGTGTTTGTCTGTCTAGCGCTTCCAAACTCGGTATATCGAGATCTCGAAATACCGAGATCCCGCATGATTTCACCAGTCCCGCTCGCTGGAATTTTAGTGCGAGATCCCGCTGGATTTACGAGATGAAAATTATTCCACCAAAACGTGTGAAAATGAAGTTCAATTCGAAATCCTCCTTCGAAGTTGATGATGACGAAGTGCCTCTTTCTGTTGTAGCTGAAAATAATGTTCAGAGTCAAGTTGTTGCTGCTGCCAACACGGAAGAGAACACGGCTACTCAAACTCTGTCATTGCAAGAATAACTAGAGCAAATTTTAAACTCCGCCGTGACAAGTATTTGTCCATCGGTTATTTGTCCATGTTACTGACCTACTCCGTAGCAAGGAGTGCTTTGCGGCATTTCGTATCTTCGTGGCGCACTGGGTGTCGCGACTAGAAGAACTGAGACTTCAGGGCACTCTCCCTCTAGGTGCGAGTGGCTTGCCGTCTCCGTGAAATGCATGCTTCCCGCCGCGCTGTGCCGGTTTTAAACGCTGGTGCATCTTTAAATTAAACTGTGTTTGTATTGCTTCTCTCTCTAACGGGTGTGTCCGTGTCACCGCATCAAGCTCGCTCTGTCGCACTGTTTGCGAATGCTGCTTAATTTATAGTGTATGGCGCTACCTTTTGCCAAAATATGTATTTTTTGTTTTGTTTTTTGAATTTTATTTTTATGTACCTAATACGTATTGTAACTATGAAATGATATGTAATGTAAATACATGTATGTGTATGTAAATGTAAAAATAGAAAAAAATGTTATTATAAAACGAACAAATAAATGACTCCTCAGGGGACTGGACGGGAATAGAAGCCTCTGATCTTTGGATATACTATTAAGCTCGGGCAGAAAAGAAGACTATAGTCGTTATAACTGCCTGGGTGGTGGATGGATTGGCTTCTGACTCCATCTACCTCGTTAGAGTGAGAAATCTGTCAAAAATCTGTCCATCGGCCGAACTTGAATCCCTCTTATCGAAACCATCATAAAGAAAGAGATGACTCTTTATGAATCAGGTGGGTCGACGGGTAGATACTTAACGCTAGCACACAATGCCTCAAAGTCTGCAGTGCCTACAAGCGTAGAAGCTGAGCGGGCGTTCTCCGCTGCCGGTTTTCTTGCCAATTAGATACGAAGTAGTTTGGCTGACGACACTTTGGGAATGTTGTGTTTCCTGCGAAAACTCTTCCAAAATGCAAAGTAAGTAAATTAATTTTCTTACTTGTCTTTTTTTGTAATAAATATTTGTAGCTTTAACCCTTCAAGTAGCGGTATAATTTCATGGCAGACCTCGGCAATTTATCATTATAAAAAGTACTATAACTGTGGAACTACTATAGCAATCATAAAAAGATAAACTGTTAGATGATTGCATTGAAATTTTGTATATAGAATATTGAAGTCTCATTTTGTAAAACAATTAGATAATTATGAATAAATATGAGAAAATCGAAAAAGTGAAAAAACTCGGCATTTCTAAGTTGCACTTATTTTACGGAAAACTAGGGAACCATATTTAGAAACTGTAAATGCTATCGTGATCTTTATTAGATTCTCTATCAAAAGTAATATTTTGGTTTGCTTATTTATCTACAAAAATATTTAGATATTAGCTCATAAAACCAAAAAAAAAGTTTGATGATTTCTTCAAAAAAAAGTAATGATGTTTGACAATGGAATTTTACCAGTAATATCTGCGAAATATTGGTCGTTACGTAGTCAACGGTGTTCTGATGTGCAACCAAATTTGGTCGTTACGTAGCCGAAGGGGCATAGTATATTTAATTACTCACTGATAACCATTTTTATCGAGAAATGCGGGATCCCGTTATACCGGGATCCCCCGTCATTGTCATTTTTCGATCTTGCCTATACCGAGATCCCGCAAGGGCATGTAGTATTGGAAGCCCTATGTCTGTCTGACTGACTTTTTTGTGTATGTACTTTATTCCTTCACGATAGCCAGTACCGGATTTATACTTGATAAGGCCCTCAGCTCTTTGAGGTATTTCTGCAGTATATTTAAGTATAAATGACAATTGCTCACTCGGACAGTGGGGCGGTCTGGACTACAACAGACGAACCCGTCACCCCAGTCTGGTATAACGATATGAGATCATTTTTCCAGCCGTGGGATGAGCGTAGATGACTTAGATTCAATACAAATCTACTGTCTAGCTTGGTCAACATGCCCGTCAGAGGCCAACGCCTTACTGTGAGGTACCGGGAAAGGTAACCAGCGGGCAGCTTCGCCCCCTGACTACCAGTTTGGAAGGATATCTCTGTCTGGAATTAGATTACAGGATACCTCCTTCATTCCGATCGGTTACAGGTTCGAGGCCGCTTGCGCGGTCCTCTCCCTTACGTAGTGGTGATACGATGTCTACCGTACCTATTGCGGACCACGGAATGGTTTGCCCGGCTGTTCACCCGGTATCGGGTAGCCAAATGGTCGTTTCAAGATCAGTTGCCGTAAGGTTAACAACTAGCCCCGCTCTATAGGAAACAATACTGTTGCCAGACTTCTCCGACTGTCAGTCGGAATGAACAATCGAATGGCTGACGCCGCACGGTGCGAAAACCGTACTGTAGTGCCCGGAGGTTGACTTCTAGCGAGTCCTAACCGTGCTCGCGTGCGTCAAGGGTGCCGCATGGGTGTTTACTCGTGCGTTTGGCCGATCCTACGCATGGGTCTTAGTTGCCAAACGGCAACAGGGCCCTAATGGGCCCTGTTGCCGGGAGCTAATGCTCCCAAACTACTGCTCACTCGGATAATTTTTTTTGTGGATCACCAAGAAAATGGGGGTTCTAAGCCATAGCTTATGTAGCTTATACGTATATCCTGCACTGACGATAGCGCCCAGACGCTTAATCCATACATCGTCTTATAGTAAACGTTTCCTCAGAAGTGGAAGTGGCTTTTGACCTGATACCAGCTATTGATGAAACGACCCGTTGCGTACCCGATTCCTTGCGAAAGACGGGCAAAGGGCACCACGGTCTGCGATTAATTCGAGTGACTTCGGTTCCGTAACCAATCGGGAGCACGGAGGTATCCTGAAGGTTAATTCCAGGCGGAGATATCCTGCCAAAACTGGTAGACAGCTGGCGAGGTGGCCCGCTAAGTTACTCTCCTAGTGCCTCGCCGTAAGACGTTGGACTCTGACGGGTTAGTGGCTTTGTTGGACGGTAGATTTGTATCGTCCCAAAGTTTTCTACGCTAACCTCACAGGAGACAGAACGATCATTATCGTTAAAACTTTTTGGACCGTAGGTTTCGTCCGATGTAGTCGTCATCTCGATGTTTAAATAAATAGACAAATAAATACCTTGTTGAATAAATAAATAAATACTACATTGTGTGCGCAATAAAGTGTTTCAAACAAACAAACTTAAGTATTTTATATGGCCCCCGAGAGAACGCGTATAACGAAAAATGTTATTAATGTTAACAGTTTATTATTCTACAATTTGTATTAGAGTGTATGTACATAGACGTGTGGGTAATTGACTACACGGTGTGCTGTTCGCTTAACGTACGAGTTCACGAGTTTCCGACCTTCACATTTTGAGTAAGTAATTGCGAAGCCAAGAGCCCCGATTCAAATCAATTGACATTAGCATAGTCAAACAACGCCTCATAATCAACCTTTTGTACACTCTACATAATGCACATTATGGCGTGCTTTGCAGTCTGACACATATTATGTAATAGCAACATACAAAGCCGGTGAACTCTTTGTGAGCTTCGGGCTGTAATTTGATTGTTAAAAGGGGCCTGCAGTGTTGTTTCTATTTTATTCGTTTTATCCCGCCCTATAGACAATTTAAATAAGTTTAATTTTGTGCAAAGAGAATTTAGTTTTCTATGTTCGGAAATTTACAATAAATTAAAAGAAGCTCTTAAAACATGTACAACCATAAAGTCGATCAAAAGTAAAATTACAGTAACACTAATAGTTGGAGTTGTGGCCAAGAACCTCACTTTCAAAATTGCTAAAACGGTTTAATAGTCCACGAGCCAGTGACAAAAAAGTGCAACAGTTTTGTAAAATCTGTTACTTTCAGATCAGACAGTATTTTGGCCATAGAATGCTGGGGTAGTCAGCAGTCCAGACTCCGAGACACCTGGCGTTGGCGTACTAGGAACGGTTTAATTTTAATTAGTGCCCCCAAAGTGTTCTGAAAATGTATAACTAGAAAGTGGATGAAATACAAAACTCGAAACAAATAGTCAGACTGCTTAACAATAGAATGCGTGGCATTAGCATTACTCCATACATGTCAAATACTTACCATTTAGTATAAACACCAGAGGTCAACCTACTACTAATAAAACTATTGTAGTTCACGAATGCGATAGCGTAGAGTCTTATAATTGTCAGCCTCTGCAAAGAGAAATATCTTGAAAATAACTAGGCATCACTCTAGATTGCTTTCTCCGTTAGGACTCTTATATACATAACGTGGCTGCGAATCGTTGGATATGTTTTCAAAGAACTGAGGAATATTCTAGATTCTAAAACACTAAAATCTGTTTATTATGCTCTATGTGAATCGTTATTACTTACGGCATAATTGGATGGGGTGGATGTGGTAAAACCCTGCTAGAGCCAGAAATTTATATTAAAACTTATTCTACGTAGACCATATCGCCATCCCACTAATGAACTGTATAGGGAAGCTAGTCTTTAATTGTAGGCAATTTTTTTCTGAAAACTTCTCTCTTAAAGCTAATTTTGGACAATAATTCAAATTTAGGAATAAATAAGAAACGAAGATCAACCAGACAAGTTTTAGAAAATAGCGTAATAAAGCCCAGGATGAAAACATAATTTGGACAAAGACATTACTCTTTCATTACGCCGAGATTCCACAATCTGATCAATATGGAAATAAAAAGGAATTTGTTATTTAGGGAATTCAAAAATAAAGTAAAGAAATGGTTATCGAATCATGACAGATACATCAAATGTTAGAAATTATAATTTATTAAAACTTAGAAGCGCAAATTATTAACATATTTTTAAACATGTATGTTGAGTATATTTTAACATTGAACTAACTACCAAAAATTATTTGACTTTGTTGTTATATATTATTTTGACAAATAATTGTAGGTACTTTTTTTGACTAGGTATTTTTATATTAAATTTTATAATACTTAACATATATTAAATATTAATGAGTGTTGCTTTTTTCTCACTTATAACTTTATTTATATTATTTCATCGATTTTTTTATTATATTTATTGCTGATTATATAATGGAATTGCATTTTATTTATTATATTATCTTTTAATATTTTTTATTATTATTATTACTTATATTTTTTTGAAGACCACATTTTAGGGCAATTTAGTGTTATTAGATTTTTACTAAAACTTGTACATTTGTAAGCAATTAAGCAATCTAGCAAACTTGATTGTAATATCAGAGTCCTGTCCACCTTAGAACGGGCTAGTCCCAGTTGGGTGACAGAATCAAATAAGCAAAAGGTTAAGGTTTTACCATTCGGTTCCAGTTATTTATGTAAGCAAATCAATGTTTGATAGTTATTAATTCTTAAATAAATCTAAATCTATATATATATATATATATATATATATATATATATATATATATATATATATATATATATATATATATATATATATATATATATATATATATATATATATATATATATATATATATATATATATATATATATATATATATATATATATATATATATATATATATATATATATATATATATATATATATATATATATATATATATATATATATATATATATATATATATATATATATATATATATATATATATATATAAATATAAATATAAATATAAATATATATATATATATATATATATATATATATATATATATATATATATATATATATATATATATATATATATATATATATATATATATATATATATATATATATATATATATATATATATATATATATATATATATATAAATATAAATATAAATATAAATATATGTATATATATATATATATATATATATATATATATATATATATATATATATATATATATATATATATATATATATATATATATATATATATATATATATATATATATATATATATATATATATATATATATATATATATATATATATATATATATATATATATATATATATATATATATATATATATATATATAATTTCTTTTTTTAAGAATTCGTTTAAAGGATGACACTTTGATGAAAAAATAAAAATAATAAAAGTCACTTACATAGCTGGAAGGTTTTCCCGGAATTTTCGGTATGTCATTCCGCATTTAAGAGACGATTCATTGTGATTTTTTTTCATTGTTTTTGTTTTAATTTGTCTTTAATAAAGACATTTTATTTTGGTTTGCAAAAGGATACGCTATGTTTTTGAGATATGGATGAAGGGCGATCGTTCGCTAGCGATAAAGGGATCCCATTAAACCTACATTGCACTGTCGAAAGTGGTGCTCATCCAGGCATACATCTCATTTAAAATAAGCATTTCCCAATCCAGTCCGGGAAAACCTTCCAGCTATGTAAGTGGCTTTTATTATTTTTATTTTTTCATCAAAGTGTCATCCTTTAAACGAATTCTTAAAAAAGAAATTTTACAAAAAACCAATCAAATATTAACAATATATATATATATATATATATATATATATATATATATATATATATATATATATATATATATATATATATATATATATATATATATATATATATATATATATATATATATATATATATATATATATATATATATATATATATATATATATATATATATATATATATATATATATAACAAAGTCGGGTTTGTTCGAGCACTTATAAGTCGAGAACGGCTAGAGCGATTTTCATAGTTTTTGATTTGTAGTATTTGTCTCCGTCCCGAATAGCAGAATAACTATTAAAAAATTGGAAAGTTGGCGAAAAATTAAAATAACAGAAAAACATTTTCCCATACAAAATGTAAATCCGTGTTTTTCTCATGGTCAGTTGTAGGTGGCATGTTCACGTGTCGGCAAATCATCCGCTTTATTTGTTCTTGCGCCTGATAAAAAAAACAAAAAATGTCGTATATCAAAAGGTGCTTCAATGAAGAGAATTAAACCCAGTGCATCCCATGCTGCACAATATGTAAATAGTTTAATTCAATCATGTCTTGCTGACACGCGATTGATATACTTAATTTTTGTATGTTTATATTTCTTTTGTGTTATTATTTTAATAAAATACCTGAACCTAATATTTATTTTGTATTCGTCGTATTACTTTCATAAAATCATAAATTAAGTTCAGCTAATCTGTAACACGACATTCATTGACTGTTAGGCGGTACGAAGTTCGCCGGGTCAGCTAGTAAATAAATAAATAAATAGTTTTTTTTTAACTTTTGGGTCCCCGCATCGATTAAAATCACGGTTGGGAACCACTGTTGTAGACACTATACGACAAAGCTTTTATTGTTACTTATCGTACAGTGGCCTATTGTCACGGCATGTCTCCATAAGCTGATTGTCTATGTCTATGCAAATGGTCTATGGTGGTATTTTTTTTTTCTAAAACCGCATGTACCGACTACTTTCATACTTTCACAAGAAAACCATTCTTTATTCCTTTCACTAAATATGGTCTAGTAGGGCGTCTAGCTACTGGACAAGATTGAATATCTCTCGAGCTCATTAGTGGTCAACGTTATTTTAACCGCGTGGAAATAGCCAGTGAAAGTCAAGTCAAAATTGACAAATTTTCTAGAACGTTAAACCTGATCTCACATTTTTACCGGAGCAATTTATAATAAAGCTACCACACAGCCGTTGATTGAATTGAATTGAATTCAATTTATTTAAAACCGACTTTTAAATTATCAATTCGGGTGTACCTATTAAAAAAAAAATGTTACCTCAGAACTCCGTCATTTAATAATAATAATAATAATAATAATAATAAACTCTTTATTTGCACTTAAAAAAGTATACAAAAAAGGCGAGCTTATTGCCACATGGCAATGTCTTACAGCTAACCTAAACATAGTGGTACATGCGCGCATAGTGAAAATAAAGATTATTACATAACATACAGACAAGTGGAAGAATTTAAGACTAATAGTGCCCGAGGAGAGGAAATTGGGAGAGGAACAGGAGAGAAAGGGAAGAACTGGTTACTTCTTAGAAAGGTAGTAATCCTTAAGGTGAGTCTTGAACGATGGTAAAGAAGGCGAGTTTCGTATATTTGCTGGGAGATCGTTCCAGAGTCTTGCACCATGGACACAGAAAGAATAGGAATAGAAATCACTATTATGACTCGGAATTTTTAATAAACTGTCAGAGGCTGACCGAAGTACGAGACCGTGGGAACTTAGTGGTTCAAAAAGCTCCTGGAGATAGGATGGTGTTAATTGTAATCATTTATGAACCGATTTCAAGAAATCTTCTTTTATTTGCAGGGATATACTTCCAGATTGGTCCTATTTTAATCATCATCCTGTTCCGATGGTGAGATCCATGAGGAATTGGAGGAAACTCCTAAATATTATCATATGAAGTTGAAAACTTACATGTTGGTTCAGAGGTTCCAGATCATCCAATTAACGTCAACAAAATTCCTTAAATACTTATGTTTCCGTACCAAAGACAAATACAGTTCAGACGACTATGTCAAATTATGTAAAAAACACCACCTGCTTCCACTAGCAAAACGGCGAGAAATCGGTGACCTCACTTTTTTGCAAAAAATTGCCCAAGGTTCTTTAGATTGTACCGAACTTTTATCATACCTATCTTTTAATGCCCCGGTAAAATCCACGAGACACACCATCCCAATTCGGCTACCTGTTGTTACATCTAATTACATGCAAAACACCTATATGTGGCGTGCGAGTAACAACCTCAATAAACTGATTTGCGGCGACGTTGATATCGATCTATTTAGCACTAGTGTTGTATCAGCGAGACGTATCCTCAGCAACAATTTCTTTTAGTACCTACTCTTCTGCTTTTCTTTATTGTTATTATTTTTTTGTATTCGATTTCTCGATATTGTTTTTTTGCCTTCTTGTCCCTTCGTTTAATTTTTATTTGCGTTTTTTAAATTTATAGTACCGGACCCTGCCAAGCGTTTTTGCTGGCAATTCCATATTCTCTAAACTGTGTCTATATGTGAGAACCTGTTATTGGCTATCATTTATTATTTAAGTTGTTATTTAATATTTTATATGGCTGTTGGTTTTCCTTAAAAAATAAATAAATAAATAAATAAATAAAATCACGGTTCAGATTTTGTTGCTCCCAATTTTTGATTATTTTGATGTTTATAACTTAGACGTTAGCGAAAACACCCTGAAACATATTGAGCGCATAACGAATTTGTGCATACGGAATGTCATGATTAATCACTAATTATATATTTTATTTTGATTATGCTTTGTGCCTGGATGCTTTTATTTTGATTATGCTTGATGTCAGATTTTTTTAAACGATCCGTTGGCCACCCGATCCCGTGCCATATTGACGTGCAAAGGGCGCCAAAGTCCGCGAAAAATTCGATCTAAATTACCGCTAACATCAAATAGAATTGTCAACTACAACGGGCGAACTCGTCACCTCAGTAAGTTTTAACGATGATCATTCTAACTCCCATGAAGTGAGCGCAGAAGACTTGGACTAAACAGTCCACCGTCAAGCTCCGCTACATGCCCGTAAGAGGCCAACGCCTTATCCGCGAGATAACCAGGTATGTTACCCAGCGGGCTTACACTTACGCCCTTACTTCCAATTGCGGCTAGATTACTCCGGTCTTTCGATTGGTTACGAGTTCGAGGTCGCTTGCGCGGTCGTCTCCCTTATATAGCGGTGAAACGGTGTCAACCGAATCTATCGCGGACCACGGCATCCATCAACGAGACAGAGCAGTACGTCAGAGTGGAATGTAAAATTAACGGTTGTCACTTTTCCGCATTACAACTACCCGCCGATGATGACGCAGCTAAATCTCACACCACACGAAATGTGTTCAAACTTATTCGAGCGTCTATAAGTTCAACAGGTAGTTTTGGTGCGCGAAAATTGACGATAGTTCATTTCATATTCCGTTCTAACGTATCGCTTTATCTCGTTCAGTTGAACTAAGTTCCCTTTTTTAGTTCACGTAGAAACGCAATCGATGTTATTATTATTATTATTATTATCGATGTCATCCTAGATGGCCTAATAATTTGCGATTAGATTGGCCGTCATTGCTATCAGTGCCACCAGCATTTTGCTGCAACAGAAGGGTTGCCAAATCGTTCTACGGAGTTGCGCAATCTAATACTATATAATATAATCGATAACATTACGTACCTTTATGATGGCAGTTACGACAGTGGATTTTTTTTGGCCGCTAAATATTTCTATTTATCTTACTGGGAGATAGAACGGCCCGCTGCCGTTATAACTCCATGGGGTGACGGGTTTACCTGTAGTGTTTACACCGCTAGTATTATGCTTGGCGATGTTTAAGATGGTACTCTCCTTAACATCATTTACTGTCCGTACAATAATGTTAGAGACAGTATACTCGTTTATAAGCATATGAGTATAAATGCTTTGGATGTGTGTTTACATTGAATTGAGGCTCTCGCTTGGTGAATCAATCAAATAAATTGGCGAGAGCAAGGACTGCAGAATATGTGTCGAAAAACCTGAAGACAGAATACATATCGTTGGTCGCTGCCTAGGCCTCGCCGCAAAAAGACACAGTTTACTGGGACGAGCCTTTCTCGAACCCGGCGAACTGCCTAACCTGAAGGTCAGTAATCTGTATGGACCGGGAAAACAGTAGCGGGTTTCTAGCAGACCTTTTAACCCAACCACAAAGTGGCTGTAGTTACGAAATATCCTATAGATCCCCAGGTGAACCAGCCCTTGATGTTATAAATCAAGGGCTGGATACAAGCTGATGCGATATATTACCTATACATGAAAAAAATACATTCTTACTAGCAATGGAGCATTTTAGAAATTCAGAATTTAAAATACCAATACAGTACAATAAATAAATACAAACGGAGCTGCCATGGAATTCACCGACCGGAGTCGGGCCCATCATAATACTATTTTTTTTTTACACTTCTGGGGGTTGAGCAGTGGATTCCGGACTTACGAACCGGCTGTGGTAGGTTTAGGACAGCTGTCTTGCCACATGTGAGCGTTCACCTTACCACCCATTCCTCCCCCTTTGAAGCCATAGAATTTGAGATGCGCAAATCGCAGTTTTAGATATTTTTTCTAAGAAAGAGTTGATTATTTTTCTGGAAAGGCCAAGATCTTTAAAGAGGTGAAATAGAGATTTAGCTGGCAGGCCACGAGCGCCAACTTCCACCGCGTGAAGGTGAACAGTGAAGCCGTTCCGGGTTACGGCATTTGCAAGATCATGGTATTTATTTAATTTCTACTCGTGGTCTTTTGGGATATTTGATTCCCATGGAACAGTTAATTCTACAATAAGAGCCACCTTCCGAGATAGAGAGTAAAGATTTATATCTGGACGGAGGGCTGTGCATCCGAGACTTTCAGGGAATTTATACTGCTTAGAGACCGAATCAACCTCCAGAATACAATCAGTAGCTTTCTCGATTATTGAGAAAGGTTTTGTAGTTGAATGTTAGAGAAAAAGAGATTAAAAAGCTACCTGTTGGATGTTTATAGTGAAATTAGTGGTAATAAGTAAATTTGTTATACGTTTCTATAATTTAAGCTTGTAGTAATACTGGCCTAATTTAAGCCTGTAGTAAGACCAGTAGTAATACTGCTGTGCATTGTTTTTTATATTTTAATAATGTATTTTTGTATCAAAATTAGAAGTGTAAGACTAGAAAAATAAGAGTTTGTCTCGCCAACAAACTGTATACCAGTTTGGCAAGATTGTAATATTTAAAAAAATGTATCTTTTTCTATAAAAAAAAAGCCCCGCACTCCTTTTACTACTACTACCACAGATAGTAAATACAGGATACGAGTATGTTCAAAACCTAATTAAACAAAACGAATTTACTATCATATGAACAGTTTACAACGCTTGTATAACATATAAATTTGTAACGTTAAAATGGTAGAAAAATATAATAAGGTTAATAATAATATAAGAATAAGGAAAGTAATAAAAAGGTAAGATCGAAAACGGGGTATACCCCTATATATAAAGCGAAAATGATTATGAATAACTGGATATTATTATTTATGATACATAATATGATATAATATAATGGTATGGTATAATATAATAGTCATATAATACAAATATTTTAGATCATCTGCAAACATTGAGACACTGAGATGACTTCACGACTTCTGATAAATTATTCAATGGAAGGTTAAAGAGGAGGTTTATGTGAATTTTACAGAGCAACATGGTATACTGTTGTATAGCAGTGTACGTAATACGTACGCATATGAGAAACACCTTGAATACACTTATTCGTACCTTCCATCCTGTTTTGGACTATTGACACAGATATTACAGAGATAACGACGCACAGCTTTAAATAGCAATGTGTAACTAGATTCATCTGTAAGTATACTAGGTTGAAGCAAACATTTATCACTATGGAGATATCACCTATAACGAGCGAGCCCGCTACCCCAGGAAGGTATTACATTACATTTCATTTTCGTCGTGTCCAATTGACGGCTAAAAACCGCTCTTGGACTTGTCAAAACAAGAGTTAGGTAGTAAGTCTCGTTACTACTCTTTACTGAACATACATAGATAGTCAAGAATTTAACTATTAAATTGTCAAACTATAAATATAAATAATCAAAATAGAAGGCTAGTATTGTAAGTAGTCAGTAATTTGAAAAGAAACGTAATATTCCAATTGTGAGTAAAATGTTAAAAAATCAAATTAAAGCTACGCCATGCCTTTTAAAAAAAGTAGAAATATAAAACCATATATAATAATCAGACAATAATGCTCTTTTTTTTAGGTAATTTAAATACGCACATTATTTGAAAAATCATGGACCTCAAATTCGGCCAGATTATAGAAAGGGTGGCCTATCAGCATCTCCCTGACGGTATTTTTGAATTTTATGTTCTCTAGCTGCTGTGGGATTGAATTTTATGTTCTCTAGAATTTGTTTGGAGTAGATTATAGAATTTAATACTAAGGTACAAGTAGCTTTTCTGTACTTTTGCCAGTCGTATTCGGGGTACGCATAAAAGGGAGCTGCCGCGGGTATGATGCGAGTGAATGTCTGCATTAATAATAATTGCAGTTTTTGCGATATAACAGTATTGATTGTTCATTCAACCATGGGGTGACCGTAGATGCTTGGGGACGAAACAGTCCAGAGTCTAGCTACGCCACCTTGCCCGAGAGAGTCCAACGACTGGCGCTAGTACAGAAAAGTTAAACTAGCGGGCAGCCTCGTACCCTCTATACCAGCCTTCCGCAACCCTGGGGTCGCGACCCCGCACGGGGTCGCGAAATATAGTTATGGGGTCGTCAAAAAAGTCAACAAGGTCCTGTACTTATCGATTTTTATTAAAATTCATGCGTAAAATATAACCTCTCCATACACATTTTGATTCCAATTTCTTTACAACTGAGAGATTCGGTGAACTTAAAAGAAAAGGAGCAGCTGATCGATTTATTGTCCGATGAAAGCCTTCGAGCTATTTTTAAAACCACGGATCCAAGTTCTGGATAATGGCGGAAAAGGAATATCCACTGTTATACAAAAGATCTCTGCTGAAATTGCTGCTATTCGCATCTACATACCTGTGTGAGACAGCTTTCTCCACATTGACCGCTATAAAAACAAAATATCGCTCCAGACAATGTAGAACCTGATTTGAGGGTGTCTATTTCTGATAATATATCACCAAGAATTAATATACTGACTGAATGTGTGCAAGCACAAGGTTGAAATTAATTTTTAAACTTACTTACCTAATTTTCTTAGTGAATAAAATGTCAAAATAATTGCTTGTCTCATTTAATGCCTTCATAAATATGGTAAAGGCATATTTTCTCGTTTGCTCTAATATTATTTTCCAAAATACATAAACTTTCCGATATAATTTACGAAATAAAAACAGCTAGAACATGGAGGGAAATTGATGTGTACCTTGATCTCGTTACCTAAACCAACCTTTGCATTTGTAAATTTAGTGTTTTTTTCTGGGGTCGCTGAAAACTCTTTTTTTAATTTTGGGGTCGCAACATCTAAAAGGTTGCGGACCGCTGCTCTATACCATATTTGGCCCGATTTCTCGTTCCTACAGGTCTAAAGTCGCTTGCGTGGCCACTACCCGCTTACGTCAGGTACAGAGCTAGAGTTGTCAACTGCAATGGGCGAACCCGACACCTCTGGACGTTTTAACGATAGTGATCGTTTTATATCCCATGAGGTGAGTGTATGATAACTTAGAATGAAAAAAATCTACTGTCTAGCTAAGCCAACATGCCCGACAAAGGCCAACGCCTTACGGCGAGGCACCGGGTAAGGTACAGAGCGGTAAGCCTCGCCCCCTGACTACCAGTTTTGGAAAGGTATCTCCGTCTGGAATTAACCATCAGTATACCTCCAACCGCCCGACTGGTTACGGGTCCGAAGTCGCTTGCGCGACCTCTACCTGACGTATATTCAGCGGTGATTCAGTTTGAATCTATCGCGGACCAATTGCATCTTTTGCCCGGATCTGATATCGGGTAGCTTAATGGTTATTTCAAGAGTGGTTAATGACAGGTCAATATCCGCCCCCCTGGCTAAGGAGACTGCTTGGAGTATATTTCCATGTTCTCCAGACTTCTTCAGCAATTAGTCAGAGTGCACAACCGATTAGCGTCTCCGAACGGTGCACAAACCGTACAGTAGCACCGAGGGGCAATCACACCAGGATCAGAAACCGACCCACCAGCTTTGAGGCCTGAGACGCGAGAGTCTTCCCCATGGTAGCATTCCACATGAGGAGGAACTGAATCGTGAGTTGGGACGTCGGAACCGTGAGCAGTCGGGAGGTTGGAGGTATCCTGATGGTTAATTCCAGACGGAGATATCTTTCTAAAACTGGTAGCCAGGGGGTGAGGTAGCCCCACTGGTTTACCTTGCTAGTGCCTCTCCGTAAGGGGTTGAACTCTGGCGGGTCCGTGGGTTTGCTGGACGGTAGGTTTGTGCCTTCCCAAAGTCTTCTACGCTCATCCCTTTGGCTGAGCCTGGGGTGACGGGTTCGCCCGTCGTAGGCGATACCGCCCAGCTATACTCGCCCGGGGTGACGCGTTCGGCCTTAGTAGTTGACAACTCCAAAGTGTGCCCCACGTAGCTTTCAGTCTTTCGCGCCAAAAAAGCGTCGATCGCGAAGCATGCGCAATAAAAATAGACAAATTGTTGAAGTTTTGTCGGGCGAGTTGTGTTCCATGTATGGCTGGCCCGGGCCGTGTGTTGCTCTTTAACAATTACCCCAGTTCCTCCTTTGTCCGCTACGATAATAGCTGTCATTTGTAGTGAGATGTCAAGTCGGCAGTGATTACTCCACCCGAATGTGAACACAATAGCGACAATAACGAAGCCGCGGCCGCATTTCTTCATTTGGTTCCACCATCCGGACACTCAGTACACAATATGTGAAGTGCCCCTCAGGTAGTACATACATTCAGGAACTCTCTTGCGAAACAATCTTTATCGCAATCGCTTCTTTTGTTGTTATAAATAAGATTGTGAGTAATTCAAATTTCAAATTCAAATTCTTTATTTTACAAAAAATCATAATATCAGTTTCAAGTAAATTAAACCTAACCTAACTGGATCGCACGAGACGTCCGCACTAAGTTAGGCTCAGATTCGTATAATTAAGTACTGCCTAATGCTAAATAAAAAAATACGCTGAAGAATGCCGTGAAAAATAAAATCAAGTAAACTAAAATTTTAGTAAAAAATAAAATTTCAAATAATCTTAAAAGGTATGTGATAATAATAATATAAAGAACAAAAAGCATGCCAATCATAAATATATGGTTGTTGAATAATAATGTGTTAGGAATGGTAAGTTAGCTAGGAATAAAGCAAATTAGTTTTTCAGTTTCTTTCTTCCCCTGGGTGATTAACCAGTGGGTTAGTCTTTTTTGTTTATATTTATACCTTGAGTATAAATGCCGGGTATATCCTTAGTTTTATTGAACAACGACGGTGCCAAGTATAGAAAATGTCTCTGTTCATGGGTACTATTCAGTTTGGGCACTATGTGGTTACTATTAGTTATCGCTCGTACGTACAATCACGCATGTGGCGCAAAGTAATATTTACATATTACAAGAAGAATTGAATGTTATTATTGTTATCGCTGGTTAAGTTATTGGGTTTTTATAATCATTCGGTCCTTTATAATAAGTAAATATATTTAAAATATTAAAAAACATGACTGCCGTTACAGGATGTGAACTATTTTATTTATACTAAATATATTTAAAGGGCAATATTTAACCATGACACTCGCCATCGGTTGAAATATTGCCCTTCCCAGAGTGTATCTAACACAGACTCAAAAGTCCTTCAATTACGTTAGTTTTAAGCTTTTTAACTACCTCCACTTTTTTGATGCGATTATTTTTTTATTTTTTTATTCTGTTATGTCTTTTAATTTGACACTATTTATATTTCTACTATGGTTTTTCATTTTGAAATTTAACTAATATGTAATTTATCTAATATGTATTTTTTCTTGACGATTTCACCAGATTAGGTATCTTTGTTGTAGATATCTAGTCTTTTTTGGAAAATAAATGATGATTATGATTATGATTATATAATAATTATATAAAATTTACCGCCCTTTACTCATTTGTATGTACTCTTTCGAACTATCTTTTTACATTAGTACCATTTCTGGTCGCTTGATGTAATTTAAACAAAATTGATGAGAGCGATTTGACCCCCTTCCCATGTATTGAGCGATTTTTGCCCATAATCAACCATTATCCTGAAGGTTTAGAAGCTATTCAAAAATATATATTTATCGGAGAATAGGCTGATACTATTACTACTTGTTACTATTCCGCTGCGATGAGTTAATTTGTACTATTATTGATTATATTGGGACCGTCTACATATTACATAATCACCGAGGGGGAGGGGAAGAGGGGGTAGGGGTTGGACCTGAGGCTTACTTTTGATTACGGGGGGAGGGGGTGCCCGTCCTGATTACGTAATCAACTTTAGTCACTGAATCGCATTTTTTTTGGTCTAAACCTGCACATTAGATGTGCATTTTTAAATGCATTCTCAAATATTTCTTTCTCCTAAATACCGTCTATACAGCTACTGCGCTCTGTAGATTGGGATCTGTAAAATAAATCAAAGACTTTGAGATTTTCTAATTACTTTGAATTAATAAAGTACATTTTTGAAAACTTTCTAAAATGTTTTTTCCACTTACCGTCTTCAAACACTTTACAAACGCTGGGTTCATGATACTTTACGTTTTCTAAATATTCGGTTGATTACGTAATTTTGGAGGGGGAGAGGGGGGAGGGGGTCCAGGCCGCTGATTACGTCTGTTGACATAGGCGGACGGGGGAGGAAAGGTCGAAAATCTCAAAAAAGTGATTACGTAATATGTGGACGGCCCCATTATTGATTGCTGAATTCCGTACTATATTTTGGCAGCTCAAATTCACTATGAAACGCAACGTGTAGATGGTACCAAACATTGATTTACATTGTAATGTATGTTAGTTTGTATATATATTTGATTAGGTCAAATCTTGCATGCTGAATAAGAATCAATTCCTCTTATCCTATGAAGTTGATATTTTACAAGTTGGTTCAGTTCCGATGACAATGCATATTTATCGTGAGAATGACCTTATTCTACAACCAGGATTGGCTCCCGACGAGGCTACTCTTCCACGGTCAACAGCACACACACACAATTTTGTATACGAATTCAATTATAATAGCCCGTTCTAAATTTCACCATGACATAACTGCTGCCCTTCAGGGTTGTCTCTCAACGAGGGGACTCCTCAACGGTCAACAGCACAGAAACAAAATTTTGTATACGCATTCAATTATGATAGCCCGTTCTAAGTTCCACTATGACATGGCTGCTGCACCCAGGGTTGGCTTTCAACGAGGGGACTCCTCATCGGCAAACACAAAATTCTGTATAGAATTCAATTAGATAGCCCGTCTTAAGTTACACTATGACATAGCTGCTGCAGCCAAGGTTGGCTCGGGACAGAGCATTTCCATAAAAGCTTGTTTTAAAAAATGTGTTTTTACTATTTACTTATTTTCCCTTATGTTCAATGGTCCAATGGCTGTAGCCATGTTTAGTAAGAGATGGCTTACTAAACGTGGCTATATGGTTTTATGTCTTAAAATACAACACTAATATCGAAACACAAACATCGAAAACGAGATAGCGCTGATTGATAGCAATGACGAAAAAAGAAAAAGCAATTTAAATAGCAATCTATAATAACATTGTTAATAAATGTTTTCTTTATTAGGTATTGATTGATTAAAAAACCTTATTGTTTAACCAATTATAACAAAAATAACATTAAATTTAATAATTCTGCTTTAATCAAAATGCGATAGTTGGCATAGGCTGATTACATCTCAGAAATAATACAGAGATAGAAAGCCGTGTATTATCTGAACTTGAAATGCGTAAGTAATTATCACGTACCATGTAGAGTGCGGTCCAATACTGTTGTACCATGAGCGTCGCCATATTGAGTGAGCCATGATAATAAAATTTCGGAACTACATATATCTACACTTTGCGTTTTGTGCGTTTAGTGTGAAATACTGGTTTCCAAATCGTAGTACGAAGTTGAGCAATCTAGTGAACTATATAATTATTAGTTAACAAGTAAACATATTAAAATTAGTATTAGTTAACAAGCACAATTACAATAGTATTAGTAAAAAATAGTATTAGTTAACAAGTACAATTATAATAGTATTATTAAAAAAATATATTAATTAACAAGTACAATTACAATAGTATTAGTATAAAAAAGTATTAGTTAACAAGTACAATTACAAAAGTATTAGTAAAAAATAGTATTAGTTAACAAGTACAATTACAATAATATTAGTAGAAACTAGTATTAGTTAACAAGTACAATTACAATAGCATTAGTAAAAAATAGTATTAGTTATATTAAAAATAGTATTAGTTAACAAGTAAATATATTAAAAAGAATAAGAAAATTCGTCTGCCGTTACAGAAAGTGAACTACTGGATCTATTTTTTTAATTAAATATTTGTGGTTTATATATTTATCCATATAGGTAGTAGTAGTAGTAGTAGTAGTAGTAGATGGAGTGGGGGGCTTGTTTCCAGCCCTTGATGTCACCTAGATCTGTAAGGTCTTTTGTATCTACCCACTGTGTGGTTAGGTCAATGGTCAGCTAGTAGCCCGGTACTTCTTACCAGTCCAAGTAGGTCACTGACCTTCAAGTTGGGCAGATCGCTGGGTTCGAGAAAGGCTCGTCCCAGTAAACTGTGTCTTTTGGCGGCGAGCCCTGGACAGCGGCCAACAATGTGTATGCTGTCTTCAGGTTCCTCGCCACATATTCGGCAATCCTTACTCTCAGTCAAGCCAAGGTTGAATAGATGAGCTCTAAGGGTCGTGTGTCCGGTGAGGAGACCGATAGTGGTTCTAAGGTTCTTCTTGCTCATGTCAAGTAGGGCCTTGGTTTTCTTCTGTAGTGGTTGCTCCATCATGGCTTTTGCCTGGCGACATCCCTGACTCTGTTATCCATATAGGTAGGTGCATGTATATTTCCGAAATTTACTTAATTAGACCTTTCATTTGACACTAAACACGATATATTTTTATTAATTTGTTGACATATGGATAATTAGACAACTACTTGATATTTAGACAGTTAAAGTAACCTATGAAACTCGGGATGACATACAGATTCTAACAATATCACACACTTATAAATCAGTTCAATTATTTAGAAGTTATTGTGGAATAAAGAAACAAAAAACATTATAAATGGACCCTGAGCGCATTACACTCCTTTTTGATGGGCAGTCGTGTAAAATTAGACAATGGGCCCGATTGCGTTTCTTTGTGAACTAAAACTAAAATTAGTCCAAGCGAACGAGACAGAGCAATACGTTAGAACGGAATATGAAACGAACGATCGTCGATAAATACTATCTGCCGAACTTATACTCGTCCGAATAAATTCGAGCATATTTCGTGCGGTGTAAATTTGACCTTGGCGGCAGTTTTAATGCGAAAACGTGACCGGTCATCTCACACTCTGCTCTAGCGTATTGCCCTGTCTCGTTCACTCGGACTAATTTCCGATTTTAGTTCACGAAGAAACGCAATCGAGCCCATTGTACGGTTATGTGGATATGATAACATAGCAGCTTATAACAAATACCTCTTTTGCATTTTCTACTTTTTGTCCAGGAAGATAATAATAATAATAATAATTAAGCGCTTTATTTGCTTAAACAAAAAGGCGAGCTTATTTGTTTGTTTGTTTATACTCTTTATTGTGAAATGTCACAATGGGCGGGTTTATTGTCATATGACAATCTCTTACAACCAACCCTACTATGACGTGTTATAGGTATGTGTGCGTGTAACATGTGTGTAAGTGTGTGTCTTATTATTGCATTCGATCGACAGAATTGAAAATGCAATTCCATTAATTTGATCCCAACGGAAAATGGTGACCCAGCCGGGCATCGAACCCGGGACCTTCCAATGTAAGATCAGGCAACCTAACCACTATGCCACCTTATTGCCTAACATCAATATCTTACAGCTAACCGTAACCTAGTGGGATAACATGTAATGCGGTAAAAATAAACTAATTAATTAAATTTTAAACATTTAAATTCAGCAGGAAAACAAAACAATAAATTTAAGAAAAAACAAACAATAAACCTATTATGATGCAGGGGACGCAATAGGGAGGAAAAAATAGGGAAAAATAAGGAAAAGTTTATGAGTGTCGGTTCATGTGTTCTTTGAGCCTACGTTTGAAGCAAAACAAACTGGGTGCTATCCTTATAAGTGTGGGTAAAGCATTCTAGAGACGGGCTCCACGTACAGAGAAGGAGTGCGAGAAGAAACACTACTGTGACTAGGGATCGAGAGCAGTAGGTTGTCTTCAGATCTCAGAGGGCCCCCGTGAGAAAATAGAGGTTTGAACCAACTTATAAGATAGTTCGGAGCGGCCCCATTCAGGAGTCTGAAGAGCAAACCTAGGACTCTCGTATCTCTTCTTTCTCGGGTCGTCAGCCAGTGAAGTCTCCTAATATAATATAAATTATCCAATGTGCCACGGCTAGTTATCATTTTGTAATGTTATTTAGTACTTGTAAACTTCGAAAGTTTCGTAACTGTTACGGTGTCATCCGTGACCACAAGCCGTAAGGCACTTCCAGTTTTATCGGTCAATGTCTCCAAGTGAAGTCATCCGTCGACTCATTGCTCGGAGAAACACCTGCATCTAACTCATCTCTCTTAGGAGATGCGAACTTGTTAGAAAGTTGTAAGATGCGCTCGTTGATTGAGTTGTGTTCGCGCGAAAGTAGAACAGGCGCGATGCCAAAGTCACCGAGCGATCTTCCTCCATCTATCTATACATACATTACTATGTTGATTATAAAGCGTCTTAGATTGCCCAAGGGATTAAGGTCTCGCCAAACAGAACGCGTATTTAGCGCGCATCAGAGCGTTACAGCGTAAATCCGGACGCCGCGTTATAGCGCCGATGTGTGTTGTACTGTGACAGTATTATACTGTCAAACAGAGCGCGGGCGCTGGCAGTACGCGGCGTTTAGGCGTCGCGTTAGAACGCTTTGACGCCGGGCGTTGTATTTGTTTACAAAATTCTTGAAAGCGTTCGATGTACGCGTGAAAATACGAGCATTATGACTGAAAAACTGAATATGTTCGGAGACACCCCTGCCTATATAATACGAATGATAATTCATATAAAAACATGGCGATAAAATCAAAATTTTGAGAAGAAATTGGAAAGGAAATTAATATGACTGGTAAGTAATTTATCAGTCTGTTTATTGATTATTAAAACAAGTTACAATTTTTTCACGAATTTCATGTAATTCTTCGAATAAATCTTGCGACATACGAAAGTATATAAAAAACGATCTTCATGTGATAAAAGCTCCCGACACAAATAGTGATACTTTCCTAATTCCTTTCTCCTTTTATTAATGTGTACCCATACTCTTTTTATCTGCGATCGTGATAAAGCGAACAAAAGTAATAATTCTTCCACATATGAATCACTTGAATCACTTGACATCTCTACAACAAAGAAACTTTCCAAGACTGTTATCGATCTACGGTACGCTCTGTGTGCGTCAATATTTAGTCGATTGCAGTGTGACATCCGACGTTAAAACGCGACGCTAGTTACGCTTAACGCGGCGCTAGGTACGCGTTCTGTTTGACGAGGAAACCAGTATTTCACTACGAAACGCAAATGGATGACGCTCATGTTCCTAAAAAGATTATTATGTTCAATTTGGCAAACATCGTGGTATAACATTAAACAGTAGAATTAATTGGGACAAGCAATAAATATAAACTTTTCTTTTGTTTCTGGCAACTGTCTGAGATATTTTTAATTTTGGCAATGTTATTTAACCTGTCAGTCATTCCAGCACTCGTGAAATGTCAAAAAGACGTATTCTAGGATATTTGGCGTGTTTTCAGTGGGAAATTTGTTGATCTTCGTAAAGAGCAGATTTGGACTGCGTAATTTATGTGACTTTTCAAGCAGGGATATCACTCCAAGAAAGAGGGAACGGATAATTACGCTTTCTGAGCACTCTTCCAATGACGTACTCTTCAATGAGTTTGCCTCGCATCCGTCAGCAGGATTGACAATCAGAAAAAAACGACGGGAGCGGTGCACCATATGATACGGGAGCTCCACAAGGTCTATCCTTTTAACGATGGGTGGGGGGGTGGAGGGAGGAAGGCGTTAGGTGGGGGTTCAGGGGGAGTCGAGGGAGGGTTTGGGGATGGAAGGGGTTAAGAGAAGGGAGGCATTGGAGGAGAGGGGTTGAGGGTAGCATCGGGGAGGGGGGGGTGTTGGTGAGGGCGGTGAGTGTGTGTGTGTGGGGGGGGGGGGGATTGTTAGGGGGGAGGGGTGTTTGGGAGTCATTGCATGCTTGCCGGGAAAGTCTTGGGGTGACACACCAAATACTTTGAATGAATAGCTTTGAAATTGTAATAGCTTAAATTAGGTAATAGTAATATTAATATTGGCAGTAATATCATTGATTATACAGTGTCATATTTTTTAGTACTACATGTATAGCTTTAACTAAGTAATAGTAATGCTTTAAAATAGTGCCTCAATGGTGCCTAATTCAGAGTCTAAAGCGGATTCTAATATTCAACTGACGTTTCTGTATTTTCTTTCTAGGCTCCTAAGTGGGAATTCTTTATATAGTGCACATCGGGCTCTTAAAATGACGATAAGCACAGCTTAAGCAAGTTTCCGTATTCCACACTATTATGGTGGATGGGGCTAAACTCGAGTTTGTTCGGAGCTCACGTATTATCCCGGGAGTCGGCCATACATACACCCTACGTCATAAGATAGAAAGACAGATCCATCCTGTATTTGTATCTTACGTCGCTGGGTGACGGAGAAATCCAGCTAAATCTGATAGTAAGAGCGCGAGATCGACCAGCTGTTTCGCGGTAAGGCGTTGGCTTCTTACCGGCGCGTTGGCGGAACTAAACTGTGGACTGTGTTATCCCTAAGTATCTACGTAATCTCTACGGCTGAAAGAACGATATATACTGTGCTAGATTTATACTTGATAAGGCCCTAAGCTATTTGAGCTATTGCTGCAGTATACTTTAGTATATAATATGATCATTGCTCGCTCAATTTTTTTAGGGGCCCTTAAGAAAGTAGGGGATCTAAGCTTTAGCTTGTGTAGCTTATATGCATATCCTGCACTGGATATATATCGTTATACCAGCGTGGGGTGTCGGGTTCGCCCGTTGTAGATAACAGCTTCAAAGTGACCTATTGTCTCGTCTTTATTTATTAATTTAAGACCCCTGTGCCACTTTCATTCGTTTTATTGCGGCTTCAATGCCTGTTAGCATACTCTTGGGTAAACCGCTGAACAAAGCGGTCTGAATCCATCACACTCGCTTTTAAAAAAGATCTTTATGACCGCGAAGGTCGCATCAAGTGTGTCGCACAATTTGCTCAGCGAGAATGAGATACTGTAACCCCTCGAGTATCATTTTGTACCTGCCCCATTATTATTATTGAAATGAGCAAATTGATATTCAAATCAGGTGACAACACCCGAAACACAATGCCGTATTAAATATCAACTTGCGAGCCATCATAAACACCACGAGAGGTGACATTAAAATATAAATAAGAGTTGAAGCGAGAGATTATAATAATTGTTGTTAGATTAAAACTTGCGATATTGGCCTTGCAAATCTGTAAGACGAAATACATTATAAATGAATCCTAGCAAACACCAAAAATTAAAAATATAAAATAGAATAAAATATAGAATCTATTCTATATTTTATTCTATTTTGTGTTGCGATGTTTTCCATTTCTTTATTCCACTATAACATCTAAACGCTTAAACCGTAGTTGTCTAAATGGACAAATGTCCAAATGTCCAAATGTCCAAATTTCAATTAATTAACATATATATATATATATATATATATATATATATATATATATATATATATATATATATATATATATATATATATATATATATATATATATATATATATATATATATATATATATATATATATATATATATATATATATATATATATATATACGTATATATTTGGAGCAGGAATGAAAGGAATAATTGAAATTTAACACAAAAAATTGCGAAGTAAATTGTGTTATTAAGAAATATGTTTACTTTTTTAGATATTATTCAATGACCATCAGTGTCGCTTGAATGATGACTACTCGATGAGTCATTTACTTCAAATAAAATGGTATCCTCACTTTTATCCAGACTGTTGGAAATGCAAGATTTCCTAAAACCTTTTACAAGGAGAAACAAAGTTTTTCTCCTAAAATTAACATTTCGCAAAACAAAGTTCATGATCATGAGGGGAAAGCCATCAGACAAAGAGTCTCACAAGCTCGTCCTTGTCAGGTGGCCGCTACTCCGCCACTCGAGGGCGTAAAAGAGGTAAATTTGTCGAAAACTATTTCTCTGCGTTTGTGTCATTAAACGCACTGGCAGTACCGATGTACCTAGTATTCAAGAAGACATTAGAAGTCATTCATTCATTCAGTCATTCATGCTGGTCGATGAATTGCACCGTTAATTCCCGGAATATAAACAGACCGAATCGAATGATAGACATAAGCTGATTCGCTATCTTTTACTATCCCGGGCCAAAGGAAAGTAATGTGAACGCACAAACTTTACCTCTTTATAATATTAGTATAGATTATACCGCAGTATTTAAATATTAATAAAGTAGCTTGTATACGAGATATTCACAGTGTGATTTCGGCACAACAAGGCATCTGTGTACCAAGTTTCTGTGTGATTGATATAAGACTATTATAGTGACCCACCCCCCCCCTGGTGGACCGAATTCAATCACAATATTTTCAACTCTTGCCATGACCAAATGTCGTGTAATAAGACAGTCGTGTAATAAGGCCAACTCCGGATAAACGACAGCTCAAATTCTTCTACGTCCTTTTAACAATGGTTAACAGATTTGCTTCGTGATGTATATCGAGCGAATTGTGACATCGTGTGTGGCATATAATCCATTTCCCAATTGCAGTAACAGATCGGAGAATGCTCTGGCATTATTATCTCCAAACAAATGGGCTCACATGTTTACTAAAAGAATTGTAGCGCGCTGCATTCGCGCTTTGCAGTCATCATCATCATCGTCACCCGGTAGAGGTTCACTGTTGGACATAGGCCTACCCCCATAGAATGCCATGGCGATCGGTCTTGAGCCAACTCTAGCCACCTTTTATGCTGCGACCGCGGCAATGTCATCGGTCCATTTTGTGCGGGCCGTTCCACACCACGTCTGCCGGTTCGTGGTCTCCATTTTAGAACCTTTTTTTCCCTACGGTTTTCGGCTCTGCAAGCATATTATGGCCTGCCCATTGCAATTTCAGGTTTGTAATTTTACGAGCTATTGGTAGTACGGCATCAGGTAGTACGGAATCATCTAATGGCAGTAGGGCGGTGTCGACTACAACTAACGAACGCGTCACCCCAGGCTGGTGTAACGATATGGGATCGTTCTTTCAGCCGTGAGATGAGCGCAGAAGACTTGGGACGAAAAACAATCCACTGTCTAGTTACGCCATCTACCCGTCAGAGGCCAAAGCCTTACGGCGAGGCACCTGAAAAGGTAAACAGCGGCCACCTCGCCCCCTGACTACCATTTTTGGAAGGATATCTCCGTCTGGATGTAACCATTAGGATACCTCCAACTTTCCGACTGGTCATGGGTTCGAAGTCACTTGGGCGACCTCTACCAGCCTTATGTTCAGCAATGATTCGGTTTGAATCTATCGCGGACCAAAGGCATCTTTTGCGCGGTTCTGAATTCAGGATCAAGTAGCCTAATGGTCATATCAAGAGTGGTCGACGACAGGTCAACATCCAGCCCAGCTGCTTAGGAGACAGTATATTTCCATAGTTCCCAGACTCCTTCAGCAATTAGTCAGAGTGCACAACCGTTTAGCGTCGCCGAACGGTGCGCAAGCTGTTCAGTAGCTCCGGAATGCAATCCCGCCAAGAGAAACCGGTCCACCAGCCGTAAAGCCTGAGAAGCGAGAGTCTTACACGAGGAGGCTTTGGAATAGGAGTTAAATCGTGAGTTAGACCGATCCGAGAACACGATGAATCTTATGGCCCAAGCTGCACTAAACCATTCGTTACCAAAGCTAGTACGTTAACTAGAGCTGCCGACTACAACGGGCCGACCCGTTACCTCAGGAAGTTTTAACGATATTGATCGTTCTGTCTCCCGTGAGGTGAGGGCAGAAGACTTAGGATTAAAAAGTCCACCGTCGAGTTCCGCCACATGCCCGTAAGAAGCCAACGCCTTATCGCGACATAGCCCGGTAAGTCACCCTGCGGGCCGAAACTCGCGCCCTTTCCACCAGTTGCAACCAGATTACTCCGCTCTCCCGACTGGTTACAGTTTCAAGGTCGCTTGCGCAGTCCTCTCCCTTACGAAGCGGTGATACGGCGTTTGCCGAATCTATCGCGGACCACGGCGTCCTTTATCCGGCTTTCACTCGGAATCGGCTAGCCGATCGGTCGTTTCAAGAGCAGTCGCCTCAAGGTGAACAGCAACCCCGCTCTATAGGAGACAGTACTGTTTCCAGACTCCCTCGACTGTCAGTCAGAATGCACAATCGATTGGCTGACGTCGCACGGTGTGCAAACCGTCCAGGAGCGCTAGAAGATTGACTCGTAGGGGAAACTGGCTCGCTGGCCAGAGTTATACCCGGCTCTCACTTCATACGCCGAGGCCGCCGAATGGGTGTTGACTCGTGTTTGACCGACCCTGAATATATGGGTCTTAGTGGCCAACTGCAACAGGACCCAGGGAGTTAATGGTCCCTTGCTGAGTTGGCCACGAAGACCCATTCTGTCCAGGGTTGGTCACACTCACGGGTCAACACCTATCCGACGGCCTCCACGCATGAAGTGCTAGCCTGGGTAGGACTCAGTTTAGTCAGTTATGGTCAGTTTCCCCTGGGTCAGTTTCCCCCGGCCTTATGGTCAGTTTCCCCTGGGAATCAAACTTCTGGCGCTCCTGGACGGTCTGCGCACCGTGCGGCGTAAGCCAATCGACTGTGTACTCTGACTAGCATCTTGCGGTGTCGACTACAACGGGCGAGCCCGTCACCACAGGACGTTTTAACGATTAGTCGTTCTGTCGCCCTGCAGTGAACGTAGAAAACTTTGGACAGTACAATCCTACGTCCAGCTACGTCACAACCCGTGAGAGTCCAACGCCTTACCGCGAGTTAGCCAGGAATAAACCCGGCGGGCTCGAGATACTCGCGCCCTCACTTCCAATTGTGACCAGATTTCTCCGGTCTCTCGATTGGTTCCGAGTTCGAGGTCGCTTGCGCGGTCCTCTCCCTTATGAAGCGGTGAAACGGAGTGCACCGAATCTATCGCGGACCAAGGCGTCCTTTGCCCGCCTCTTACCCGGGATCGGATGGCCAATGGTCAATTCAAGAGCAGTCGCCATAAGGTACGCAACCACCCCCGCTCTATAGGAAACAATACAGTTCCCAGACTCCCCCGACTGTTAGTCGGAGAGCACAATCGAATGGCTTGCGCCGCACGGTGTGCAGACCGTCCAGGGGCGCCAGAGGTTTGATTCCCAGGGGAGACTGGTTGACCCAGTGTCCTACCCAGGATTCGCACCCCATGCGGGGAGGCCGTCGGATGGGTGTTGACCCGTGAGTGTGACCGACCCTGAACACATGGGTCATCGTGGCCACCTCATCATGGGCCCGTTAGCCCCCCAAAACTCTGACTAACAGTCGGGGGAGTCTGGAAGCAGTACTGTTTCCTATAGAGCGGGGGTGGTTGCGGACCTTACGGCGACTGCTCTTGAAACGACCATCGGCCATCCGATCCTGGGTGAACAGCCGGGCAAAGGACGCTATGGTCCGCGATAGATTCGGTATACACCGTTTCACCGCTTCGTAAGGGAGAGGACCGCGCAAGCGACCTCGAACTCGTAACCAATCGAGAGACCGGAGTAATCTGGTCAAAATTCCGCGGGGTCCGCGCAAGTGATCTCGAACCCATGACCAGAGTGGTGGGAGGACAAATCCGGCCAAATCTGGTATGTAGTCAGGGTTGAGGATGCCCGCTGTGTGTCTCTCAGTGCATGGCGTAAGGCGTTGCGACAGGAGAGTGACGTAGCTAGATGGTGGACTGGTTTGTCCTCAAGTCTTCTACGCTCACTTCAGGGAGATAGAACGACTAATCGTTAAAACTTCCTGAGGTGACGGGCACGCCCGCTGTAGTCGACAACCCAAGTTGCAACAGGACCCATTGTCTCTCAGGTAGTAAGGGAAAGTAGTGAATTAGGCAATCTAATATGCTATATAATCAACGCTATATTCTACTTATCATCACCCTATCATTGGCGAACATGGCGTCGCCAACGCATTCACAAGACAGTATCTGTCCTAGTGAAATACAATATAAAAAAGCCCACACTGTCGAAAGTGATCTTGGGCAATAATCTTCCGAGAAGGTGGGTAACGTCGAGTACATCTCGGTTACATATTGCGCAATGGCAATACGAACGATATGACACTCGAACGCTTTTGTTCAAACTCTTTTAGCGAGACCATCCGAATTGTGAGATCCTCTCCACTTAGCCTTGTCATTTATACGCGCACTTACTCTTTCACTGTTCACGCAGCGCGACCGTGAGACCTGCACTTCAGAGTTGTTAACTACTACGGGCGAAACCGTCGCCCCAGAAAGTTCTAACGATATTAGATCGATGCTTGCCTGCTCTTCTTTTCACACCAGCTTCTTCTTATATTTTTTTGCCTACTCTTCTTTTCACACCAGCATGCTGGTTGACTGGAAGATATTGTAATGTAGCAATAAATCCGCCATTGTACCTTATTTTTATTGTGCAATAAAGAGATTTTCATTCATTCATTCATTCATATTTCAACCGTGGGTTAAGGATCGACTTAAGGATCGTTTTCGAGGGCGAACCCGTCTACAATCTATGTACAATGGGCGAACCCGTCACCCCAGTTGGGCGGTGTCGATTACAACGGGCGAATCCGTCACCCCAGGCTGGTATACCGATATGTGATCATTCTTTCAGCCGTAAGATGAGCGTAGAGGACTTAGACAATGACACTCCAATATCTAGCTTCGCCAACTAGATCGCGACATATATTAATTACATTACATCACATTTTCGTCGTGTCCAATTAACGGCTAAAGGCCGCTCTTGGACGTGTCAAAATAATTGGGTTATTTAGTAAGTTTCTTTACTACTCTTTACTGAACATACATAGGTAGTCAAAAATTAACTACTAGATTGTCAAATTATAAATATAAATAATCAAAATAGAAGCCTAATATTTGAAGTAGTTAGTAATTCGAAAAGATACGTAGTAAAATGATTTATCGTAATATTCAATTTGTCAGTAAAATGTTAAGTAATCAAATTAAATCTACGTTATGCATTATAAACTAAAAGTACAGATATAAGGCCATATAAAATTATAATCAGACAATAAGGCTCTACTTTTCTAAGTAATTTAAATGGGCACAATATTTGAAAAATCATGGCCCTCAAATTCGTCCAGATTATAGAAAGGGTGGCCTATCAGCATCTCCTTGATGTTTTTTTTTTATTTTATGTCCTCCAGCTGTTTAAATTTTGTAGGGAGTAGATTATAGAATTTAATGCTAAGGTACAAGTAGCTTTTCTGTACTTTTGCCAGTCGTATTCGGGGTACGCATAACAGGGAGCTACCGCGGGTATGATGCGAGTGAATGTCTGCATTAATTGGTGTTTCTGCTAGGTGCTGTCTAGCATATATTAAACACTGGTATATGAACGCCGAATACATAGTTATTACCCTTGCCTTGAGAAATATTCTTTGCATGAGGTCATAGTCGTTACCTGATACATGCTGCGCATTGCTCTCTTTTGCAAAAAAAAAGATTTTTTTACTGGTTGCAGCATTTCCCCAAAATAGTAGTCCATAAGTCATTAATGAGTTAAATACGCAAAGTATACTGATTTGGCTGCCGCAAAAGCACAAAGACTTCTGATTTTTTTAATAGAGTATATCGAGCTACATAGCTTACTAGCTAATTGTTGGATGTTGGATTCGATCGCGAGATCACGAGAGACCGACCCTTACCGCTCGGCAGCGGGTGTAAATCCAGCGGTCTGTCCAAGCGCCACCCCAGTTGGGCGATGTCGACTGTAACTGGCGAACCCGTCGCCCCAGGCTGGTATATCGATATGTGATCGTTCTTTCAGCCGTGCAATGAGCGTAAAAGACTTTGGTCGAAGCGTCAACCCAGGAGGTTATAACGATATACAATCGTTATTTTGATCTGGAGTGAGCGTAGAGACTTTGCAACTATACAGTACCCTAATCTAGCCACGCCACTCTCCTGTCGCATCGCCTTACGCGAGGCACTGAGAAAGGCACTGATAGGCACACAGCGGGCATCCCCAACACTGACTACATACCATATTTGGCCGGATTTGTCCTTCCCCCACTCTGGTCACGGGTTCGAGATCACTTGAGCGGCCTCTACCTAACGTTGGGACAATACACTCAACCGTCTAACTATACCAGCAGCCTGTGAGAGGCCCTGCGGGCAGTCCCGCACCCGGATTTGGCCTCACTGGCCTGATTTCTCTGTCCTCCCGTCTGGACATAGATGCTTAGGGAGCTAATGGGCCTTTGCTGAGTTGACCACGAAGACCCATTCTGTTCAGGTTTGGTCACACTCACGGGTCAACGCCCATTGGGCGGCCTCCACGCATGAAGTGCGAGCCCGGGCAGGACTCTGGCCTTAGGGCTATTTTACCCTAGGAATCAACCTTCTGGCGCTCCTGGACGGTCTGCGCACCGTGCGGCGTAAGCCAATCGATTGTGCACTCTGATTAACAGTCGGGGGAGTCTGGAACTAGTACTGTTTCCTATGGAGCGTGGTTGGTTGCGGACCATCGGCTACCCGGTCCTGGGTGAACAGTGGGGCAAAGGATGCCGTGGTTGGCGATAGATTCGGTATACACCGTTTCACCGCTTCGTAAGGGAAAGGACCGCGCAAGCGACCACGAACTCGTAACCAATCGAGAGACTGGAATAATCTGGTTGCAATTGGAAGTAAGGGCGTGAGTGTAAGCCCGCTGGGTAACACACCTGGTTATCTCGCGGTTAAGGCGTTGGCCTCTTACGGGCATGTGGCGGAGCTTGACGGTGGACTGTTTTGTCCGAGTCTTCTGCGTTCACTTCACGGGAGATAGAACGACTAATCGTTAAAACTTCCTGAGGTGACGAGTTCGCCCGTTGTAGTTGACAACTCTATATGGACATAGATGCGAAATCGCTTTTTTAGCCTCTACCTGATGTTAGCGGTAATTCAGTTGGAATTTATCGTGGACCGTGGCGCCATTTGCCTGTCAATGGCACACGACATCGGGTGGCCTAAGGGTCGTTCCAAGAGCAGCTGACATCAGGTCATAAATTTGTTTGTTTGTTTATACTCTTTATTGTAAAATTTCACAATGGGCGGGTTTATGGTCTACCATAAACCATATACAACAATCTCTTCTAACCAACCCAATTTTTGAAAGTGTTTTTTTAATGTATGTATACCAGGGTTGCTGCGAATATCAACATCAGTATCAGCATCAGCGGATTATCAGGATTGGTTTCAATATCTGCATCAGCATCCGCATTAATCAATGCTGATTTTATTGTTTGCTGATATTCTGCTCGTGACATGACCTCGAAGGGCGGACCTTAGCTCTTATAAGCCTTCCCGTAATCGAGTGCAATCTGAAAAGGCAGCTCAGCTATTTCAGCAAAAAAAAAATAAGTTGGAACCGCCAATTGTGTTTTATTTTTGTATGTTAGGTTGGTACTTACTATTCAACATGTAAGAAGATTGTTTTTAAAGTATTCTGTGTATTAGTATTATGTCACAGAAGTATTATAACTGACTTTTCATTTAAAATATCTAATAATGTTATCCCTTTCAAATACAATTTCATAGTTGGATATATTTTATTTAAGTAATTCATTAAAATCAGCATTAGCATCAGATTATATTTATATCAAATAATAATAAATGATGAGTTTTAAAAAAAACACTAAAAACACGCCTTTATAAATGCACGTAAAAACCACATCATCAGACCTTGAAACCTAATCGTTGTCAAAGTTCATTCCAAGACTTTTCTAACAAGGCCAAACACAGCTATGATACGATGTTCCATCATGAAGTTCCAGTTCATATCTTCCGACTCCATCATCAGATCAGTTCGACAGTACCATATTAATGTATTGTCATCAGAACTACATACAGCTGCCAATTTTCATGACGCTACGATCCTTGGAAGATGGTTAAATTAGTTACCTTAGATTCCATTACATAGTTAGTTACATACAGGTCGACCTAATAAAAGCGTGTTAAAAATCAGCATCAGCATCAGCACCCGCTGATATTAAAAAACTGCATCAGCAACAACCCTGATGTATACGCGTAAAAAGTGTGTTAGTGTGTGTCTTTTTATTGCATTCGATCGACAGAATTGATATGTACTTCCGTTACTTTATACCAACCGAAAATGGTAACCCAGCCGGAAATCGAACCTAAAACAGGATACAGAAAAACGATTGCTTTCACACTATTTCCTAACTCATCCACACTTGCAGAATTGGCTTTAGGTTGTTTGATGTCGTTTGATATTTCTGACATCCCCACCTTTCATGGATCAGGTCTCTATATTCCACGTTTTAGGCTATGCCCTGGACCAGGTCAGGGCGTCATTAAAGATAAATAATTTGGTTACCTTATTCACATAATTTTTAGGGTGCATACGTTTCTTTTAGTTTATTGAGGCGTTCCACTTGAGATTTTCTTAGCATTCGAAGTATTTTCTTATCAGTCCAGAGTTAGTTGATTCGATTCTTACCTAAAACAAAACAAGAAGGAATACATTAATAACCTTATTTTACGAGTCTAATCGAAAATGATCTACAGCGTGTTAAAGCGGTGATAACAGTGCAGTAACTATAACTACAGACAGAGTAGGTTTTTAAGCTATTGCATAGCTTTTATCGCGGGCCTAGGCCAGCGCGGCGACCGAATGAAGAAATTTCTTAACGAACATTAATGATTTTAAACTGATAATTACGTCTAAACGAGTAAAGCTTACGATTCGAAAAAAAAATATATGTTAAACAAGAACATTTTCCTAATATTCTTAGCTTTGAATATTTTAGATTTTGTTTATATTACATAGTGTAATTAATTTGTGAAATTAGGTCTAACCGAACGCAAAAACGACTACTACGCAAATACTATCTGGCGTATTATTATGAAACCTGCCCCATTTTAAAGATAATTTAATTATCTATCTTTTTATCTACGATTTTTTTCAAATAATCCGGTTTTTTTGATTTTTCGAATCAAAAATTCGTGCGCGGCGCTCTATCGGAAGACGTTTAAATTATTATTCCGAATCATTTGCTTCCGCAGCCGCAAATGATTCGGAATAATTTCAACGTTTTCCGATAAAGCGCAGTTATCTGATATCAGAAAAAATGTAATAAATAAAATAAATAAATAATTATAACTGCATAAGTTTACTATCACCCCAGAACAGATATTACTATCACCCCAGAACTATCACCCCAGTTTACTATCACCCCAGAACAGATATACAATCTAGTGGGGGGATAAAATCCACACAAATGCAATCTTATCTGCTTCGCAAAAATCAATTGTATTGTTTTGGATAATTTTATAAAATAAAAAATAAAAATGAAATAAGTTGTTAAAAATGCTATGCAATAGCTTTACCGCGGCAGTCCCCGAGTGCCACACGTATTATTTTTTTTTCACTGTTTCGTTCGTCTTTATCGAACAAAAATACTTTATTTTTATTTTTATGTCTTTTTGAGTAAAATAAATATAGTTTTTTTTGTCGAAAAATAAAGTTTACAACCATAACTTTACCATAATAAGAAAAAAAAAATACGTGTGGCACTCGGGGACTGCCGCGGTAAAGCTATTGCATAGCATTTTTAACAACTTAGGTTTGCAATTATAATTATTTATTTATTTTATTTTTTCTGATATCAGATAACTGCGCTCTATCGGAAAACGTTGAAATTATTCCGGATCATTTGCGGCTGCGGAAGCAAATGATTCGGAATAATTTACACGTCTTTCGATAGAGCGCCGCGCACGAATTTTTTATTCGATAAAGCAAAAAAAACTGGATTATTCGAAAAAATCGTAGATAAAAAGATAGATAATTAAATTATCTTTAAAATGGTGCAGGTTTCATAATAATACGCCAGATAGTATTTGCGTAGTAGTCGTTTTTGTGTTCGGTTAGACCTAATTTCACAAATTAATTACACTATGTAATTCAAACAAAATCTAAAATATTCAAATCTAAGAATATTACGAAAATGTTCTTGTTTAACATATATTTTTTTTGAATCGTAAGCAGTACTCGTTTAGACGTAATTATCAGTTTAAAATCTATAATATTCGTTAAGAAATTTCTTCATTCGGTCGCCGCGCTGGCAGGCCCGCGATAAAAGCTATGCAATTTAAGTGTAAATGCGGAAAAAACAAAATGTATGCAATTTCATTCCTATCAAGCACAAAAATACAAATTTGAAATTAAACATAACGCTCAGATTATTGATATGGTGCAAAAATTCAAATTACTAGGGATAACAATCGACTGTAATTTGAACTGGAAAACCCATGTCGAAGATGTAAAAATAAAAATTTCGAAATTTTGCTACGCTCTAAGGATTTTAAAACGAACTACAGATAAAAAAACAGCCTTTATGGCATATTATGCATATATTTACGCCTGCATAAAATATGGAATTACGCTTTGGGGCAATTCGGTAAACGCAGAGGAAATATTCATAGTACAAAAACGATGCTTACGAATAATATGTGGAATTCCAAAGACTGACAGCTGCAAACCACTATTTAAAAAGGAGTTTGTGCTAACGTTTATATCGATATACATCTTGGAAACCTGCAAATTTATAAGGGACCACGATCAGTATTTCAAAACAAACAATGTTGAACACGGCTATAACACACGAAATAAACATGAGCTACAAGCACCCAAGCCAAATTTAACTCTATTTAAAAAAGGAATGTTATACAATGCAATAAAAATCTATAACCACCTACCTGCAAATATCAAAGAAATAAAAGGAAAAGGGTTTACCGCAGCGTTGAAAAAATGGCTTATCGATAAAAGCTTTTACACATTAAACGAATATTTCTCATAATATTATATTGTAGGCATGCATTTTCATTTTGTTTTTAAATTAATTCAATTAGAAAGATTACAAATTTTCAATTATATACATTTCGTATTTACAGGCGGATTTTTGATTATTCCTTGATTTTGATTTTTTTCATTATTTTTTATATTATTGATGAATTATTTTTTATTAATTGTTTTCTACTGTTACATTTTAAATTATATACATTTCGTATTTATAGGCGGAATTTTGATTATTCCTTGATTTTTGATTTTTTCTTTATTTTTTATATTATTGGTGAATTATTTTTTCTAATTGTCTTCTATTGTTAGCTCTACTTATCCGGTCTGTTTAAATTTTTTTTCATGTTAAACCAGTGAAATAATTGCATTTTTAATAAGATATTATAATTAGCAGATAAGTCAATTTAGCAGATAAGTAAATTTGTCAATCTGTTTTAATAACAGGTAATTGTGAGATACATAGTTTTACGCATTATCACCATAAATGTACCACCACAATTTCGGACAATAAAAATATTTCTATTTCTATTTCTATTTCAATAGCTTAAAATGTTTTTGCAGGACCGTGTCTCGACACACTAACTGTGAATAAGCTTATCGAAGAAATGTTGTTGATGATTTATTATTGATGATTTATTTATTATTGTTTAGTTTTTCAATTTCGGATTTAGTGACATTGTTTTAATGCCCGGTGGAGCCAATTGTTGAGGTCCCATTCGCTATAGGTAAGAAAATCATCAGGCTTGGAGCAGGAACATCGGTCACCCTAGAAAGAGATCCAAGAATGTCGCCAGGCAAAGGCCATGATGGAGCAATCGCTTCCTAAGAAAACCATGGCCCTACTTGACATAACCAAAAAGAACCTGAATCACCATCAGTCTCCTTACCAAACACACGATCCTTAGAGCGAATCTGTTTAACCTTGGCTTAACCGAGAGCAAGGACTGCCGAATATGTGGCGAAGAACCTAAAGACAGAAACCTGATACAAATCGTTTGGTCGCTGCGCAGGCCTCGCCACAAAAGGACACAAGTTACTGAGACGAGCCTTTCTCGAACCCAGCGATCTACCCAACTTAAAGGTCAGTGATCTGTATGGACTGGTAAGCAGTACCGGGCTTCTAGCAGACCACTGACCTAACCACAAAGTGGGTAGTTACAAAAGATCTTATAGATCCAGGTGACATCAAGGGCTGGAAACAAGCCGCCCACTTCGTTTACTACTACTACTACTTATTTATTTATTTTATTTATTTATTTCAAACCAGTTGATAGGAGTTCCTACACTTGGTTAAGTCAAAATTAGTGACATCGTTGATACAACTAGGTATTTACCGATTTCGCGCACCAGTTTCCTCATAGCACTTAAAATTCTTATATTCTGCTAGTTAAGTTATGCAAAATCACGTAGGCAATAGATGAACACGTACAACAATAATATTTATTTCAATCTACATATTGATGGAAAATTAAAAAAATAATATACGGTAATATAAACAAAGTCTGGCCAGAGGCCATCTTATCGTGATAATGAAGTGACTCAAAGGAGTCGAATTTTGGTAGTAATTTGCACTTTTCAAAAACGCTTTTCCCCAAAACATATTTATAAAAAAAAACATTGATTTATGGCGTGTTGAACCTACATTAAATCACAAATTATTTTAGCCATCATAAGCACAGGAAGTGGAACCTACCGCAAAAAATATTGAAATAAGGGCTCTTTATTTGTATGCACTGAATTGGATTGCTTCCCAACAAGCACAAAAGCAATATAAGAAGTGCCGAATATACATAGCTTTAACCTGATTAAAAGTCATGTAAAGGCGTTCAGATTAACTCTCAGCTATGTAAAGGTGCCATTTAAAGCATTTTGGCTTATATTACCTATTAGTCATGTAATTTTGTCGTATAAAGCCTTTTAGTCGAATAAGAGTGGTATAATAGCTATAAAGCATACTAATTTATAACCATTATAACACCTCGAATAAATAAGTAAATAGTCGAATAAATAACCTTTATAGCTACTACATTACCCTTACTCTGCCAAAGGCTGTATAATGGTTACAAGACCCACCCTTATACAGCTTATAGTCATAATGTTGTCACTAGGACCTCACTTACGCAGCTTATAGTTGTATAAAGGTTATATTAAAATTGCAGATGCCATATAAGCAAAGCGGCCATTTTTTCTCGAATCTTTATAACCTAAAATTTTTGTATTATATTTTAAAGGCATTTAAAGTCATATAAGAACCCAGCAAGTGTTCTTTTTTACTGCGAAAAATAAAATTAATTTACAAAAAAACTTTAAACCATAATAAAATTATGAATTAAAATTGAATAAAAATATTAATATTTTGAAGGCGCGTTAAACTTTTGTTAGACATGTTACCTAATATTTTCGATGAAATGATGTCCGCAAGAGAAATTGGCACATAATTTCATGGCAGACCGCGGCAATTTATTGGAATTTCTTGCAATATCGCCGCGCTTGACAAAAAGTACTATAACTATGGAACTAATATAGCAATCATAAAAAAATAACTGTGCAATGATCGCATTGCAATTTATATCTAGAATATTGAAATATCATTTTGTAAAACAATTACATAATTATGAATAAATATGAGAAAGTCGAGTGTGAAAAATACTCGGGTTTTTCTAACTTGTACTTGTGTTACGGAAAAATACGGAACCCTATTTATAAATTGTAAATATTATCGTAATCTTTATTAGGTTATCAACAGTAATATTTCGTTAACACACAAATATTATCAACAGTAATATTTCGTTTTGCTTATTTACATACAAAAATATTTAGATATTAGCTCATAAAAACCAATCAAAATTTCTCTAAGAAAAAAAAAAAAATACGTGTGGCACTCGGGGACTGCCGCTGTAAAGCTATTGCATAGCATTTTTAACAACTTATGCAATTATAATTATTTATTTATTTTATTTTTTCTGATATCAGATAACTGCGCTCTATCGGAAAACGTTGAAATTATGCGAAAGCAAATGATTCGGAATAATTTAAACGTCTTCCGATAGAGCGCCGCGCACGATTTTTTTATTCGATAAAGCAAAAAAAACGGATTATTCGAAAAAAATCGTAGATAAAAAGATGGATAATTAAATTATCTTTAAAATGGTGCAGGTTTCATAATAATACGCCAAATAGTATTTGCGTAGTAGTCGTTTTTGTGTTCGGTTAGACCTAATTTCACAAATTAATTACACTATGTAATATAATCAAAATCTAAAATATTCAAAGCTGAAAATATTAGGAAAATGTTCTTGTTTAACATATATTTTTTTCGAATCGTAAGCAGTACTCGTTTAGACGTAATTATCAGTTTACAATCATTAATTTTCGTTAAGAAATTTCTTCATTCGGTCGCCGCGCTGGCCGGCCCGCGATAAAAGCTATGCAATAGCTTAAAACTATATACCTAATTAAGATTACCTGCAGTATTGTTTTCAAAATACTTTCATGTTTACTGGTCGACATTTTCAAGTCTCTTTTCCACCATAGTCTGTCGCAAATAATACAAGAATGACCAAATGAATTACTCGTAAAGTCTTTATAAAAATCAATATGACTTGTACTGTGTTTATGATAATTTGTGTAAACTGGAATAGTACCATCAACAATAAAATCCATAATTTTTTCACCAATTCGATTTTCTCTATCAATCTCAATTTCATTTTCATGATCGTTATGGTTATCTTCGGTAGGGTCTTCATTATAATTGTCACGCAATAGTTGAATATTGGCATCAACATTGGCTTCATTTTGTGTAGCGTCTTGTATTGTTTCCAATAAATCTGATACTTTATAAAAAGGTGTGAAATGTTGTTCACGAAGATGAAGATGAATCCAGTTTTGTGTATTATTCGCTTTAAAATGACAAAAGATAGTGTCTTGATTCGTTGTAGTTATGTTGTAAAAACAATAATGTACACAAACATTTTGATTGTACATTTTTGAAAATAAGTACAAACAATCCAAATCTCCGTAATCATTAGTGCTTGATAGAATTTTATATGCTTCTTGCGGATTGTGGCAGGAGTTTAAATAGGGTGAATCGCGTAACTGATTTCTCAAGTCACAAGTCTCAATTTGAATTTGCAAAACACTTATGAGCGAGTGGAATAGACAATTACCATCGCCAGGAATTCCTGTGTTCCTGTATAGAACAACTTCGGGAGTAATGCATTCATTACGCTGTTCATAAATTTGAAGTTGTTGGCTGTGAAATTGATTATCTTGTAGCGTTACATTTTCTATATTTTCAACAGCTCTACATTGCACGACATTCTCTTCATTACTGTCCAATTTTTGTCTTTTCCTGTGAAAAAAGAAATAGAATGTCAAGTTCGAAATTCAAAGCACAATACAAAATTTCGAAATTTTAATTCGAATTCCGATATTATCGAAATTTAATCGAAATTCCGAATTTCAAATGTCAAAATGTCAAGTTCGAAATTTGAAGTAGAATGAATATTAAGTTCAAAATTTGAAGTAGAATGTCAAGTTCGAAATTCGAAGTAAAATGTCAAGTTCGAAATTCGACGTCGAATTGCAAGTTCGAAATTCGAAGTAAAATATCAAGTTCGAAATTCGAAGTAAAATGTCAAGTTCGAAATTCGACGTAGAATTTCAAGTTCGAAATTCGAAGTAAAATATCAAGTTCGAAATTCGAAGTAAAATGTCAAGTTCGAAATTCAACGTAGAATTTCAAGTTCGAAATTCGAAGTAGAATGTCAAGTTCGAAATTCGAAGTAAAATGTCAAGTTCGAAATTCGAATAAAAAATTCAAGTTCAAAATTCGACGTAGAATTTCAAGTTCGAAATTCGAAGTAGAATATCAAGTTCGAAATTCGAAGTAGAATGTTAAGTTCAAAATTCGAAGCACAATTTCAAGTTTGAAATTCGAAGTACGATTTCAAGTTCGAAATTCGAAATAGCATTCCAAGTTCGAAATTAGAAGTAGTAGAAATTAGAAAATAAAAGAAGGTTTAAAAACTGACAAATTTAAAAAAAAGACTGTCTACCTACAGCGTTACAGTCAGTATAAATATGGATGAGTCAGATATGCGCCTAACTAAGTTATAGGTAAGTAGAATTATTATGATTACTACTAGATTTTTGGCTAAAAACCACAAAATGATCTTATTGCAACAAATAGGTACAACCCCCTCCAACCAAAGTATAATTTACGTCATACTACGAAAATCACGAATGAAAATTTGTGGCTTTATGAATGAATTTAGCAAATCGACGGTTCAACTTATACTTATGTGTAGGTACTTTTACCCGCAGGTTTCATATTGAAATCGACCCTAAATCGATTTTCAAAATCAATATTCAAGTTTGATCTAACAGTAATCACGTCAGTTTATGAAATAAAATGACGTATTTTATTTTATAACTGTTAATTAGTGAACTTGTTGCACGAAACCTATTCGTCTAGTCACCCCAATGTGACGTCAGGCAAGGAACGTCAGAGCAGAGAAATGGTAATAATATACACGTAATAATACACGTTACTTACCTTAATAATCTATTTTTCTCCAGTATACTGCGTTTATGTTGTAAAAATTTTGATTTCCTGGCCATTTTGTTTTTTTAATAACGTAATTTATTTCGTCTCTTTCGGAACACAATGTCAGAATCCTACCGTAACAGTAGCGGTCATACTGTATTAATTCAATTTATTTCTGATATCAGATAACTGCGCTCTATCGGCAAATGTTGAAATTATTCCGAATCATATGGGGCTGGGGAATCAAATGATTCGGAATAATTCCGATAGGGCGCCGCGCACGAATGTTATTCAATAAAGCAACAAAACCGGATATTATTCTTTTATTCTTTGACTATTCGAAAAAAATCGTAGATAAAAAGATAGATAATTAAATTATCTTTAAAATGGTGCAGGTTTCATAATAATACGCCAGATAATATTTGCGTGGTAGTCGTTTTTGTGTTCGGTTAGACCTAATTTCACAAATTAATTACACTATGTAATAAAAACAAAATATAAAATATTCAAGGCTAAGAATATTAGGAAAATGTTCTTGTTTAACATATATTTTTTTCGAATCGTAAGCAGTACTCGTTTAGACGTAATTATCAGTTTAAAATCATTAATTTTCGTTAAGAAATTTCTTCATTCGGTCGCCGCGCTGGGCTAGGCCCGCGATAAAAGCTATGCAATAGCTTAAAAATATGTTTGAAAATGGAATTTTATCAGAAATATCCGCGAAATGAAGCGCGAAATTATTCTAGCGGCCGTCTATGTTCTATGGTAATAATGAGATATTTGGTATATATTTCAAGATGCGTTCAAATTAGAAAATAATATTACTGTGCGCTTCGGGAGCATGCCGCCAATATTGGCCGTTACGTAGTCAACGGTGTTCTGATGTGCAACCAAATTTGGTCGTTACGTAGCCGAAGGGTTTAACTACAATACTGCCATTTTAAAATCAATAAAATTCAATATTAGTAGCCATTAGGATTTCTATTATGTTTGCGACGGCAAATGATCATGCAGCTTCCTTTCGTTACCATTCTATATCATTTTAGGGCGTTTCCCGACTAGAAGTTGTAATAAAGTATCAATTGGAGACACTTTTACAGCCGCTGGCTATATAAGGGTGGCTTAAACCACCAAAGGTGGCCGTTATGACCGCTATTCAGCCCCTATTCAGCTAAAAGCCGTATTAAATGCGCCTAATCCGGTCATGTAGCAGTCATATAAATAGTTTAAATGACTGCTATATGACCAGTTATTGTTACTAAAAGCTGTAGGGATAACGTTGCCGTGACCGCTATATATATAGCCAATTTGTGCTACTTGGGCTCTTACATTAATATTTTCTTATTGCGGTTATATACAGAACTAGTGGTATTACCCGGAGCTATCGTGGAGGAATACATACACACACATACACACAGACACACACACAGACTCACAGACAACTTCGGTATGGAAATGGTCCTAATTGTCTCAGGCGGGTTCAATATGGATATTTCCCTCTTCATCTCAAATGATTTTTTTATCGCGATCACAATTTATTCCCTTGGGCCGGGAAAGTATTTTATTGGGTCCTTACCTATGTAGTTGCTGTTATATAAAGGACATTTAAGGCCAAAAACTTTGTATGAAAAATATCTATTTAATTAATAGAAATATTGACCCCTTTTATCTATGCAGATTTGTCATTTTAATAGGAGTTGCTTAATTCCTCTGATGTAAAACTTTTGTGGACAAGAAAATAATGAGTGCTTTAAAGGTGTTTTTCACCGACTCTTCAAAGTTCATTTTTTCCCTTGTAAAAAGTTATCTAAATACTGAACAAAATAAACTTTTTTGGAGCGAGATCTGGCAATAGGATGGGTGACCAAGAGTCTTCAGCTGAAACTCCTGTAACTTTACGACTGTTTGCAGTGAAATCTGTGGTTATATTGTCATGCAGAAGCAGTGGCGGTGAGCGATTGACCTGGCTCGGTTATTTAATCACGAGCTTCTCCATCATTGTTTACAGTTTCTAATAGTACACATTTACGTCATTTATATAGCTAGACTTCAAGATGCTGTAATAGAAAATACCAAAAATCAAAAAATCAAAATATTCTTTATTCATATAGACACAATTAAATATTATTTTTAATTTATGTTCTTATGATGCGTCCAAGCCTTACTCCCAAGCCGTTTTGTCATTTACATAATCAGATATTGTATAGTATGCTTTTTTATACAATTTTGCTTTGATGGTAGCTTTAAACGTATTTACAGATAGTTCTCTAATAGTATGAGGAAGTTTTTTATAGAAGCGTATACACTGTCCCAAAAAGAAATTGCTTATTTTGTGGAGACGAGTAGCACGTATAACAAGGTTATGCTTATGTCTAGTATTAACATTATGAGTGTCGCTTTTTTTTAAACTTGTCAATATTCTTGTGGACATACAACAGATTTTCGTATATATATATATATATATATATATATATATATATATATATATATATATATATATATATATATATATATATATATATATATATATATATATATATATATATATATATATATATATATATATATATATATATATATATATATATATATATATATATATATATATATATATATATATATTATATATATATATATATATATATATATATATATATATATATATATATATATATATATATATATATATATATATATATATATATATACATATATATATAATATATATATATATATATATATATATATATATATATATATATATACATATATATATATATATATATATATATATATATATATATATATATATATATATATATATATATATATATATATATATATATATATATATATATATATATATATATATATATATATATATATTGTGATGCAACAGTAAGAATATTTATCTCTTTGAATTTTTCTCTAAGTGAAACTCGAGGACCAAATTTATATATAGCTCTTACAGCACGTTTCTGTAGTATAAAGATGTTATTGATGTCCGCACAGCTTCCCCAGAGAACAATCCCATAGGACATAATGCTATGAAAGTAACTAAAGTATACTATTCTTGCTGTATCTACATCAGTCAGCCGCCTTATTGTTTTAACTGCGTATGCCGCAGAGCTAAGTTTTCCTGACATTTTCTCAATTTGTGGGCCCCATTGTAATTTGGAGTCAATTGTTATCCCTAGAAACACAGTTGAAGCAACAGGCTCCAGTCTAGTTCCATTTATTTCTACATTGGCATAGGATCCATTCCATTTATTTCTACATTGTCTACCGGCACAGGGTCTCATCTTCGAAAATAATGCAAATTTTCAACTTTACCATGGTTGCACAAACGAAAATATTTCAGTGAAAACAAACAACGGAAAGACAAATAAATAGCTGATTCTTAAAAATTAATAACATGGCCTTTAATTAATACTTATTTGAATTTGAAATTGCTACTCATTCCCACTCATCCAAGTGCAAACAAGTCAGTGTGAAAAAACCTAAAAAAAGCAGTAATTATAACTGTAGGTACCTATATCTCGGAGTTAATCGTCCCACTTATACAAAAATATAAGATTGTAATTTTTGTATAAGAATATAAAAATATAAAATTGGTTTCTATATAAGAAATATTCGCCTTTTACGAATTTTTAGCCTCAAAATTTAATATTTTGAGATTGAAGTATGACTGATTTCAACCACAATCTTTTCAACTTTTTTGTCATGATCAAATGATGCCTGCATTCTAAATTTCAGCTCAATCGGATGAAGCGTTTGGACGCTGTCGTGGAGGAATACACACACACACAGAAGTGGGTTCACAATATTTTCCTTCTGCCGGAAATGTAAAAGGTTAGCTCTAAAATATTACCTGCAGGCAATAAGCTCGTCTTTTCTTAATTCAATTCAATTAAATTCAATTCTTTATTGAGAAATCACACAGTATTACAGTAATAATATTTTTTAAAAAATGTATTCAGATTTACAACAAATAAAACCGGTTACGGATTTCAATAAAATTACATGAATTATGTTTTTAAAAAAAAAAAACGTAATAAAACTAATGTGTCTTCGATTTTAGAACTACAGGAGTCTAGTATTCAGTGTGTGTGTGTATGTGTTTGTGTCCGGTCCTACAAATTTCACGCGGTAAATTCGTTTTCTATCCTATTTATAATGTCAAACAACCGCGATAGTCTTCGATTTTATATATTATTTTTTAATAAGAATAAAGCCTTTTATTATTATTATTATAATTATGAAAAGGGTAATCCAATATCGACCACGTCAGCCTACCTAAATACTCGTATTATAGGTTATTCTAGCTCAATAGGCCACAAAAAAAACTAGTAAAATTCCTACGTCTATCATAATTACAGATATGATTACGATAACTTGATGTACATTGAGGAACAATTATAATTATATATTATGACTGTCAGGTTATATACATACGTTTTATAGTACTTTGATATAATGCGAACGATGTCTTGATGAGCAGCGGACACGTGGATAATTATATTTCAACCATTATATGTATATGTACATAAATAAACGCGGAAGCAATCGTGCAATACCTGACTCATATTATGTAATCCTTGGCCGCAGAATATATAAATACATAATAATCATTAAAAAATATAAAATGCAACGTATCTATGTGGAAAGATCATTGTGAAAATCTGGCAATCAAACTTTCTAGTGCGTGCTATCGATTTAGAATATTGCGATTTAATTTTGATGAAAGTCACACTAAATCTGTGTCATATAGTTATTTCAACACTATAGTAAGTCCATAATAATATACTTATAGTCTATAGGTATTCTATTTACTATATAGAATTATATACTTATAGATCATCAATGATATTATGATGGTTGATGGTGATGAAATGATGATTGTATGATGGTGATGATCATGATTATGATGATTACGATGATATGATGGTATGATAATGATGATGATTATGATATGATGATGATTTTTTAAGCATGTTTTAGTTTTTTTTTCTCATAGTCGAAGTGAAAAGCAAAGGTTCACTTGGGAATAACAATATTTAAGTCTCGGGCTTTATAGCTTGAATTTACGTTAATAATCTTGAATACACTCAGAAATCGACGTTAGAATCCTTCGTTATGCTCTGGATTCAATATTTTGCGCTCATCCTAAATATATGACTTTGCTCCCATGTGTGACTTAATCTACTATTCTATGTCACTGACACTAAGAAGTATTAAAATGTATCGGAGTTAGCGCGAACACGTCGTCAAATTATTACGTGTGTCATATTAAACGGAATTATAAAGCTCTTTTACTTAACTATTTAAAATGTTGAATATTTATTGCGCAACTCATAACAACCACAATCTAAATCTTTACTCATGTGTAGTACTAGTAGCTAAATAGTAAGTGAATATTATACTTATCTAGCAGCCTTTGCACTGCGAATTTCAGCGCTTATATATTGTTCGAGGCTTATATTGTATCGATGTGGAAAGAACATTCTGAAAATCTGGCAAGAAAACTTTCTAGTGCGTGCTATCGATTTAGAATATTGCGATTTAATTTTGATTAAAGTCGCACTAAAACTGTGTCATATAGTTAATTCAATAGATTATATCAAGGGCTCAAATGCGTTTCTCCTGAATTAAAATCGTAAATTAGTTCATGTGATCGAGACAGAGCAGTATAATATAATTTATTTATTGTGAACTGAGTAGGTCGTATTAAATGGATAGGTACTATTTTATGTGCTATACAGTTTACCAATCGTGAGTACAATATTTATTTTTCTATAATTACATAAATATATTTTCACTTTGCAAGTTGAAGGAAAACAAATCCGATCAGTATTACGTTTTAGATATATTAACAAAAATAATTATTAGAACTATTATCTACAAATTTAGTTACTACTATATAAAGTAAATGTCATTACTATATATAAAGTAAATGTCAGTATGTTTTTAAATTAAAATGTCAAACTGGAATTATTAGGCTATCTACGGTTTGTCAGATTTAGAGATAGAATGAAATATAAATGTTTAAAGTTTAGAATTACAATAAGAATATATTATATTTTTTATTTGTCATTATCGTTTAACCCTTGGAGTAAATGGGTATTTTCATAGATGCATCTGTCTCTTTTGCAGGATTTTCGGCGACATCGACTTAAAGTACTATAACTACGAAACTACTACACCAATCATAAAAAGAACAAATGCAAATGATTGCATTGAAATTTCGAATATAGAATATTGAAATATCATTTTGTAAAACAATTAGATAATTATGAATAAATATGAGAACGTCAAAGATGTGAAAAAAACGCGCGACCAGATTTGGTCGACTCGTACTCAACGGATAATTGTTTCGCGACCAGATTTGGTTGACTCATACTCAACGGGTTAAAAAGTCATTCACGCTGTAATAGCATTTATTTTTGAGCCAGTGGTTTAATGTCTGTTTGAATCCTGGTTGTTGCATTGATTTCATGTTTTGTGGAATAGCGTTAAAATATTTAACACAACAGAACTCAGGTCCCTTTTTACACATTTCTGTCGTCACTGAGGGGCGATTGATGAGGTTTCTATTCCTCGTAGCTCTTGAATGTACATCTCTTCGTAAGGAGTAGATATCGGGATTATTTTTAATAAATTCACAACATTCCAGTATATACAGAGAGAGCACAGTACGTCAGAGGTCGCTTAATATTTTCGCGCTATTAATACCACTCGTGGGTAATACCACTAGTTCTGTATAAAACCGTAATAACCCTTTCCGGACGAGAGTTTTTTTTTAAAAATCCCGAATTGAAATTCTAGTTAGTTGCTTTCTTTTGGCATATAAACTCAGGAAAAAATATTTTTAAAAATCCTGCTGTGACAGATCATTGCAAAAACTAACTGCACGATCGTGCGTGTCAGGACATATGTGTAATTGCACGATCGTGCAAGTTCATAATTGAAACAGGAAAAGGTAAATTAAAGACGTTTTCGTTACATTTTGATTTACAATAATCAGCCAAGCATTTCTTATTTATTAAAATATCTCATAAAATCTTTTAGTGACAAAAGGAACAAAAAGTAGACTCACAGTCTTATCAAACATAAAATTACTTCTAAAAACAAAAACAGAACACACATTACTTCTTATGATAAGCTCTAAAACAGTTCTGGCCACGTGAGATGCAAAGGTACACTTTGCACTTGATGCATCGTGTCTTAGCTCGACTGCAACAGCTTTCAAATTGACAAGCTCTTGGAGATTTAATGTCATCAAACTCAGGTAGATGAACATAGCCGTCATATCTCAGATAATTAGATGGCCTGCTTGCTTTGTGGTACTTTCTTGTTACTAGCGATTCATCATCCGAAGCGAAATCAGCTAGTAATACCTCACTTCTCCTCTTGTCTGGTACGTTGACCAGCACTTCGTGAATTTCCATACGAAATTCTAGTAGGTCTAGAATTTTTTTTTTGGTAACTTGTTAGCATCACAATCAATTTTGTATGCTCTCCATGCATTCACGATTGCTAAATCGAAGAAATGTAATATAACTTTCAGGGTCCACTTTTTCGTTTTTATGAAGGTGCGGTAGTACTCCATTTGTTGATCGAGCACATCTACGCCACCCATGTGTCGGTTATAATTCATCACGACTTGTGGAGCAGCTACATCAACGAATTGTCGAGTTGTTTTATTCCATCTTTTCACAGTCGTGTTGTTTTCCGATCCAGCGCAATTTGAAGCTAACATGACACTCTTGTTACCTTTCCATTTTACTATAGCGACTGGCCCTCTTACCAAATACTGGCTCTCTCCACGTGCCATTATCTTATCTTCTTTAAACTGCAGACTACTTCTTTCGGGGATTCTGTTCGCCATGATTGTGCCCGTGCTGTGCATATTGCGTTTATCGAGTTCTTCGATGAGTGGTACAGTTGTGAAGTATCTGTCATGATACAAACAACTTCCTGGAGGTACGCTGCGAGATAAATGAAGGACCAAGTCCGAGAGACCAAGTCCGAGAGACATGTTATTGCCGAACATAGTCTTAGCCCCTTTGTATATATCAAAGTCAAGCATTAAACCTTGGCTAGTCGTAAGCACAAAGTTTTTTAGCCCCACTGGACGGGGCTTGTTTTTCACGACCTGTCGCAAAATGCAACGCCCGGTAAACGGTATCATCTGCTCATCTATCGAGTAAAAGCCTGGCACTCTCTCCTGTTTATAGCAACCCTTGCGTATTTGTTCAATCATGGGTTGCACCTTCCAGAGTGGGTTCACATCTCCTGGGGGCGGCGTGTCACTATCTACAACGTGAAGGGCATTTCGTAACGTCGAAAATCGGTCGCGAGTCATTGTCGAAGTAATTTTTTCCATTGCAATCCCTTTGCACCAGTACATCTTTAATCGTGGGTATGGAATAGAACCCATTAGAGCAAGAATACCAAAAAGTTTCATTACTTCTGCTCGCGAAGTCTTTAGTTCATTGCCAGTCTTTCTCAAGTGATACATATTTGAGCAGTTACTCATATGTTCGAAGAATGTATCATCCATATATTCATTACAATATTCAATTGGATTTCTTACTTCCCTGCAAGGAAGTGATGTGAATTCGTGAGATTTTTCTAGGAATGGTAATTGCTTCCAAGGTTGCGGTTGAGATATATAATGACGTCTTTTAGAGGTACCATTAGACGATCTAGCAGATCTGCGGGATGGTACAGATGGTCCACGGTTAGTACTGGTCCCAGTTTTGGCAGTGCTAGTGCTGGCAGTAGTAGAGCGCTTCGATGTGCGAGTAGGTTTGGCAAGTGATCGATTAGTATTATTCTGCTTTGTAGTACGTACAGATGGCCTGGGGGAAGCTGGTAAAATGTTGCTAGATGTTGGTGCGGAAGGCGCTGCTGCGACCTCGGGGGAAGCTTTGGTGAGCGAAGTGCTACTGGAACAGAGTTCGGAGGGTGTAACAGCGAATGGTTCGACAACGGATTGATCTGCCTCAAACTCATCTCCCTCAAGCATGGAAATAATTGAGTATGGATATATCTCTTCGTCGAGATCCAAATCTTCCATTTCTGAGACGTTTCCATCGCCCAAAAGGTTTTCTATCTGCTCATCGTTGAGTGGGCGCCCTAAAAACATAAAAACAATAGTATCAGAAACAAAAAATATCTAAAACTGATGAAAAACATCAATACTTTACAAAACACTATATCTCGGGTTAGGGCCGAATATACACGATCGTGCACTTAACTTTTTGCCACGTTATAGTTCGTAATATATTCCATCTATTAATTTACTTTCTACTAATTTACCTCAGTTAACTTATTGTCTAACTAAATAAATCATTACACAACCAGCTATTTAACAAAACATTGATAAAATTGGTACTTACGTGAAGCGTTGCTCCCGCCAAAAAAAACCGCCATCGTAGCCAATGATCCAGGCGAGACTGATGCGACTGACTCGCCCGCTGTATATTTTTCTAGTTGCTCTAGCGTTTGCACGATCGATCGGTGTCGTCCCCGTTGCGAAAAGTTGATTACCGCGAGCTCAGGATTTTCTCTAAATTATTTGCACGATCGTATCGAGCCGTCCGGAAAGGGTTATGAAGATGGTAATGTAAGATGCAATCAAATATTTTTCTCAGTGCATGCAAATAGAGAGCCCTTATTTTAATATTTTACGCGATAGGTTCCACTTCCTGTGCTTATGATGGCTAAAATAATTGGTAATTTAATGTAGGTTCAATATGCCATAAATCAATGTTTTTGTGTCATACAGTCTATATCAAGGGCTTAAATGCGTTTCTTTGGAACTAAAATCGGAAATTAGTTCATGTGAACGAGACAGAGCAGTCAAATCAAATCAAATCAAATAATTTATTGTCCTAAAGACTAATACATAGTTGTATAGACAGTTGTATTACATTTACATTTGGCCGTGATATGATTAAATTCTTCATTAATGATCAAATTCTTCTATTAATAATCAAAAAATAAAAGGTTACTCGTAAGAATAAAGAAGGTATTATTGTAGAATTAAATCGAGTCTCACCATTTAGTTTACCAGATAAAAACACAGAGTAATTAATTCTTTAAAATACCGATAAAAATAAGTTTTTTTAGTATAAAATTGATAAATGTAATGTCAAAAATAACAAAAAAAAAACTGACGATTGTCAAAAAGTTAAATAAAATGTCTTAGTGATTATATTGCAAATAAAAATAGTCAAGGTATAATTAATATGTGCCTACTTAATAATATAAATATTCAATACATTTTAGTCAAATTGAAAATCGATTAAAAACCTATTGCAGAAAGAGATATAGCCGAGATGCAGTACGTCAGAGCGGAATGTGAAATGGACTCTTGTCACTTTTCCGCATTGAAACTAGATACCCATCAAAGATAAATCAGCTAAATCTAACACCGAACGAAATGTGTAATATACTATAGTATAGTACACATACGAAATATAGCGAGTAACCCAATCAGACCTTTTATTTGACTCTTAACACAATATATTTATGTGAATTTACTGACATTTTTGCAGATTTGGACATTTAGACAACCATTTACTTAATAATTAGACAGTTAACGTACCCTATGGCACTCGGGGTGACATAAAGATTCTAACAATACTACACACGTCTAAATCGGTTCAAGTGTTTAGAAGTTATGATGGAATAATAAAACTGAAAACATACATAGATGAATCCTGTACATATTATACTCCTTTTTTGTTGGGCAGTCTGTAATAATTATAATAGACTCCAAAATGTTGGCACTTATAGTGCAGCAGCCATGTTTTCATTGTTTTATTTTATTGTGAAATCACAATGGGGGGGGGGGGGGTTAATGTCATATGACTATCTCTTACAACCAACCCTACTAAGACGTGTTTATATGTAAGTGTGCGTGTAAACATGTGTGTACGTGTGCGTCTTGTAATTGCATTCGATCGACAGAATTGAAAATGCAATTCTGTAAATTTTATCCTAACGGAAAATTGTGACCCAGCCGAGAATCGAACCCGGGACTTTACAATGTAAGATCAAGCGACCTAACCACTATGTCACCGGGTATGTCATGGTAATACTTAGAACGCGCTATCATAATTGAATGCGTATACAAAATTTTGTGTCTGTGATGTTGACCGTTGAGAAGTGCCCTCGTTGGAAGCCATCCCTGGGTGCCGCAGTCCTGTCTTGGTGAAACTTAGAACAGGCTGTCGCAATTGAATACATATACAAAATTTCGTGTCTGTGCTGTTGACCGTTGAGAAGACCCCTCGCCGGGAGCCAACCCTGGGTGAAGCAGCCATGTCATGATGAAACTTAGAACGGGCTATCATAAATGAATGAGGATACAAAATTTCGTGTCTGTGATGTTGACCGTTGAGGAGTCCCCTCATCGGTAGCTAACTCAGGGTGTAGAATCAGGACATGCTTACCATAAAAAAATGCATTGTCATCGGAATTGAATAAACATGTAAATTTTCAACTTCATAAGAGAATATTTGAGGAGTTCCCTCAATTCTTCGTGGATCCCATCATCAGGACAGGATTTTCGGACCAATGTGAAAGTATATCCTTTCAAATAAAAAAAGAATTTTCCAAATCGGTTCATAAATGTCGGAGTTCTGAGGTAACAAACTTAAAAAAAATACAACCGAATTGACGACTTCCTTCTTTTTTTTTTAAGTCTGATCAAAATGTTTGTAATAATTATAAATACAATACATTTTGTAGCGGCAGTCGTGTTTAGTATTTTTTTTTAATTATTGTTTTTGTATATCTTGGTAATAATTTTAGCACGTTCACAATGCTTTCTCTCCTGACCTGTTAGTGGGCCAGGAAAATAATATCGTTCTTTGCAAATAGCAAGATGAAAACAAAGTAGCGCAAATATTCATAATTTTATTTATTTTATTTCAAACATAATGATAAAACACATAAAAATGGTCATACCAAGTAATGGTGCAAAGAAACAACGGCCCACATTGACATGACCATGCTCAGCGCATACCCAACTAGCCCGAGTATAGCCTGTATCTGGGCATACGACTTATTTTCTGACTGGTGGAGGAGCCTAACTGACGTAGGTACTCATATAGATGCATATACACATACACACATACATATACATACATACACAAATATATAAATATAACGATCTAGATATATTATTGTATTTTTTTTTGTGTGCACAGGTACAATATTTCCTGGTACACCTGCCTTAGTACAGGCCTAGGCCTAGTTAGGCGGTGTTGACGTAGTGACCAAGATACTGCAGTGTGCTCTATTTTTCGCTACTAGTCCAAACCCATTTTTTTTGTAATGCTGCAGGAAATTATATGTTATGCTTTACCTTTAATAAATATATAAAATAAAATAAAATTCTTTTGCATTATATTACAATATATTACATTTTGTTTCAATCTGTAAGTATATCCTTTCCAAAAAAAAAAAAAGATTTTTTCGAATCGGTTTATAAATGACAGAGCTCTGAGGTAACAAACATTAAAAAAATTAATAAAAAAAAGATACAATCGAGTCGTTAACCTCCTTCTTTTTTTAAGTCAGTTAAAAATGCACCGTGCGCTTATTGGTAGTTTACTTTTCTCATGCAATTTGTCACGTGTTATCGTGTTGTGTTGCATTGGAATTGAATGCCAATGTCTCGGTCGTCAGTATCTAACAGTTTACGTAACCATGACGGCACTCGGCTACTGGCTACTGTGTCAATTGTTACGCACGGCATGTTGCGTCTTGACCTACTCACCACTCACGCGCTTCTCTGTCAATATACAGCTGAATAACAAGAACAAATACAGATTCAACTGTAATATCGGTCGGTCATCAAGGTCACTGCTCCCAGTCTTTTCGATTTTTTTTCAAATTAAAAAAAAATCTTCATCTATATACAGTTGAGTTTTTGATTAGTTCGAGTTGGCCACGAAGACCCATTTGGTCGGTCATACTCACGGGTCAACACCCATCCGGCGTCCTCCGCGCAGAAGGTAGAGCCAGGAGTCAACCTTCGAGCGCTTCTGTGCGGTTTGCGCACCGTGCGGCGTCAGTCAATCGATTGTGCACTCCAACCAACAGCCGGGGGAGTCTGGCAACAGTTTTTTTTTAATTTTTAATTTTAATTTTATTTTATAGCAAACTTACAGATAGTAAATATCTGACACTAGTATCTTAAAAACATATTTAAAAGAAACAAATTTACTATCCTATGAATAGTTTGTAATGCTTGCATTACACATTAACAAAGAAATAACATGAACACGTTGATAGTAAATATTTTTTTATAATAAAGCTAATAATAATATAAGGGTAAGAAAAGAAATAATTAAATAAGTTGTTAATAAGGTTATTTGGATAGAGCAAAATAGAAGTATGAGTAATTGGATAATAATATTTATTATTTATAATATGATATAATACAATAGTATGTTATAATATAATAATCATATAATACAGTATATTAGGATGGCAGTTAGTGAAATCTTAAAAAGTAGGAGATAGGCTAGGTATGATCGAATCTTTTATTATATTTATGGAATCATAAAATACATTTTATCCTTTACACGATTTATCAAAAACACGACACATTCTGGCAAGAAGTCTATTCGATCCGACGTTGTTATTGCAAGCCGATGTTGTTATTGTTATATTTAATGTTTTTTTATAAAGCGGGTGTGTTTGTTAACCTTACGGCAACTGCTCTTGAAACGACCATTCGGCTACCCGATCCCGGGTGAATATGCCGGGCAAAGGATGCCGTGGTCCGCGATAGATTCGGTACACACCGTTTCACCGCTACGTCAGGGAGAGAACCGCGCAAGCGACCTCGAATCCGTAACCAGTCGGAAGACTGAGTAATCTGGTGGCAACTGGCAGCAAGGGCGCTAGTGTCCCGCTGGGTGATTTACCTGGCTATCTAGCGTAGGTTCTTAGGGGCTTGGGGCGGAGCTTGACAGTGGGCTGTTTTGTCCTTAGTCTTCTGCGCTCACCTCACTGTGTGTGTGTCTGCGCTGTTGACAGTGGAAGAGTATCCTCGCCTGGAGCCGATCCTGGGTGCAGAATCAGGTCATGCTCACCATAAAAATGCATCGTCGTCAGAACTGAATCAACATGTAAAATTATACTTCATAGGATAAGAGGAAGTGGTTCTAATTCAGCTTGCAAGATTTGATCGAAACAAACAAACTAACATTGCAATGTAATAAATAAAAGTTTGTAAAAAAACACGAAAATATGAAGAATCTACCCAAAAATGCTGTTTTTAAATCTCTATGGAAAAACCAGGGGGGGGGGGGGGGTAGGTAACGGTAAGGAGCTGAATTTATCGATAAAAAAAAGTTGCAAAAAGCCCTTTTCAAGCATCCGTTATCCACATACATATAATATACAGAATGTATATTATACTCGTATGTCATTCGCAAACATATGGTAATTTATATCTTCTTCTATTATTTATCTTATATAGTGTTATCGTTTCCTGGTGTCCTTTCCATATCTAATAAATAATATTCTCTTGGTTTTGACCCAGAGCCACAGGCATCCGTTATAATCTATTTAAAGCACTTCGCAAATAAAACTCGTTTGTTTTGGACGTTGATAAGGAAATTGGCCCAAGGTAACCTAACTGTTTGGAAGTGAGAACACACGGCGTTGGGCTTATCTAAAACCACTGCCGTTTTGGCCACCTTTTACACTAATCTGTTTACATTATCTGTTTAAAGATTAAATCGCCTTTAGATACAGTTCTTCTTTTTATTATACGACTGCCCAAAAAGAAGTATTATGTGTTCAGGATTCATCTATGTATGTTTTCCGTTTCTTTATTCCACCATAACTTCTAAACGCTTAAACCGATTTAGAAGTGTGTCGTATTGTTAGAATCGATTTATCCTGCTCTCATATAAGTAGAAAGCAGCGTCTTTAATATAGATCGCCGTGTTACGCGGTGCGTGTTCACATCTATCATTTGACAGTTTATTTTTTTCTTTCTGCCTTTTCGCAGCCGTCAGGAATAGATACCGTATGCCTAGCAACGAAGAGAAATATTTGGAATATACATTTAGCAATATAAATTATACAGTCTTGTTATTGCATTCGATAGAAGGAATTGAAAATGCAATTCTGTTAATTTTATTACAACTGAAAACGGCGACTTTGCCGGGAATCGAAGCAGATACCTTACAATGTAAGATCAGGCGACCTAGCCATTATGCCGAAGTAGTAAATAGAATAGACATAACATCTCTAGATTGTGGCAACAGAGATAGGGAAATCTATTTTCCCAGAGGAAATCTCTGTGGAAATATATTTAGCCCCAGAGATGTCTGTCTGTTTGTGTGTCTCTCTGTCTCTCTGCTGTCTCTCTCTCTCTCTCTTTCTCTCTCTATCTCTCTCTCTCTCTCTCTCTCTCTCTCTCTCTCTCTCGACGTTTTAAAAAAAATGGCAGAATCCCCATTGGACTTCTAAGACTATTGCGTTTTAGCGTCGAACTAAAAGACAGCAATATATTTAGTAATATAATTAATACAAATAACCAGTCTAGTTCGCCCAAATGTTTCCAAATTGCGTTGTGGCGAAATTCAAATGAATTATAATTTTTTAAAAGGGAAATTTCAGATTGTTATATTTTTTTTGCTGAAAGAGGGAATAAAAATGTAAAAAGAGTGCGGTCGAATTTAACGAATGGAATTTAACAACGCCAACATATTTAAACATGTTAATAATTTCTAAAAATCAGAAATAAATACTTTTGTTTGCATAATATGGGTTTTTCTGGAGACAAAAAATAAAACCTGAATTTCGTCGCAATTTAATATTTATTTAATGAGTTGCATCCTCGCCACACGCCTAAAATATAGAATGAATTTTATTAAAATTATTCAATTAAAATCATAATTTTATAATGCGCAATAAAACCGGTTAAAATAAAATTACACTTCCGGTGATTAATATTTAAGCAGCTTCTACCTATTTTGAGAAAAATCGTTATTCTTGATTTTAATGTACATTACACTTACTTTTGGTGGTAAAATGTTTCAACAATCTGGCTAATTATTCGTCTTTTTAACCGACTTCAAAAAAGGAGGAGATTATCAAATCTGCTGTTTTTTTTTAATATTTGTTACCTCAGAACTCTGCATTTATTAAACGTTTTGAAAAAATCTTTTTTTATTTGAAAGATCTTGCAGATTGATCCCATCAAAATTCTGTTCTGATGATGAGATCCATGAGGAACGGAGGGAACTCCTCAAATATTATCATGTGAAGTTGAAAATGTACATGAAATTCCGATGACAATGTTTTTTTTTATGGTAAGCATGGCCTGATTCAACACCCTAGGTTGGCTCCCGACGAGGGGACTCCTGAACGGTCAATAGCAGAGACACAAAATTTTATATAGGTACTCATTCCGTTATGATAGCCCGTTCAAAGTTTCACCATGACATGGCTGCTGCACCCAGGGTTGGCTTCCAATGAGGGAACTCCTAAACGGGCATACGATAGCCCGTTTTAAGTATCACAATGACATGGCTGATGCACGTATAAAAAAAATGGATTCGTTTGTTTTTTGGTAAACTTTTGTGTATTTTATGTATTTTTTTGTATCACATCTACAATTTTTAAGGTTAAATTATTACATTATTTTTCGTGGTTTGAATGAAGTTAGGTATTTGTAATTTCTCATCGATTCCTTCAGCTTTTAGCGATTCCGGAGTTTCTAGGTCGCAAAATTTTAAAAATTAACTTACTCGTTTTCAACCTAAAATTATTATAATTTTCTATAGTCACGACCTGACTAGACTACCGCTTATTCTAAGGTAGACAATTTATTTTATGCGTTATCATTTGAGAATTGTTCAAACATCGCCAGCCTTAATAAAATTACCCTAATTACCTTATCGATATCTACGCTAGATATGCCTTCAGATACAAATAAGTTGGCTCCATACCCTTTGCTCGTAACACATTTGACAGAAAGAGCAATAAATTGAACAGTATGCGAGAGAATACCATGCTAATATTTTTCGCGGCAGCTCTCACACCGGAAACGGTCGGATGTCTGCCAGCGGACTGTGACCAAACTATTACTGGCCGGCTTTCAGTAGTGGATTTGAAATGGTCATTTTCGAGCGCAATGGGCCCATCTAGGGGATCATATATCGATGAATTAACTACATAAAATTCTAAACAAAATATCACAAAAATATTATATTATACTATCAATTATATGCTATCAATTCAATTTAAAATATATCATAAAATAAAAAAAAAATGTTTGTGGCGATTGAAAGATATTCCACACAAAATTTCCCAGTGTGGTTTCTGTGTGCCGATCATTTCAAGTCTTTTCCAATATTTAGATGATGATATATGGACTAATGCACCCCCTGTTGGACCTACTTTAACCACAATCTTTTTAGCTCTAGACATGAACATGTAACGGTTAGCAAAAGGTTGCGTGTTCATATCACGTCGGGGTCACCAATATTGGAAGATGCCTGGTCGCTCTTTCTGACGCTGTGCGGAAACCAGGGTTCCAATCTTGCGTCGATTTGTACCTCAGCGGACAAGAGAGTAGAGAAACACAAACATTGGTATTTGCAACGATTATTTATCTATTTTATTAATTGTATACAGAGACGCTTACCAATTAGTGACGAGAGTGTGATTGAGAAAGAATTTAATACATGAAAAATTGCGGATTATAAAGCCAACATTTTGACGTTGAAATGTTAGGAATGACGTCATAATGTATGATCGTGGGATTGAAAGAAACGTTTTGATATAAATGCTTATGGCGAAAGACGTAATACAAATTCTGGGTAATTATGTTATTTAATGAGGTCAGACCATATTTCAAATTTAAATTCACAGTGGCAGCATATTTTAAAAAAATCTCTAAAATAAATTTTACATATAATTTTTAAATATAGTGAATAAAGTGCAATTATGTAGTATAGATTCACCTGCGGTTGGCACAGGACGCGTCCCGAATGTACTCGATCGCCGTTTGCATATCGGTTTAATTATAATGGGAAGCAAAAGTATATAGCATAAGGCCGAGTCAATGGCGGTATAACCATTCCCAACTGGCCAACCGATTGAAGAGGTCTCAGCGGCCTAAGTTCCTAAATAGACCTAAAATGTCTGGTGCAGAAGGCAAGGGGAGACCACTGCACTATATATCCCTAGTGGGGAGTTAATGGGCCCTTAGAGTTGGCCACGAAGACCCATTCTGTTCAGGGTTAGTCACACTCACGGGTCAACACCTATCCGACGGCCTCCACGCATGAAGTGCGAGCCTGGGTAGAACTCTGACCCTATGGTTAGTTTCCCCTGGGAATCAACCTTCTGGCGCTCCGGGGACGGTTCACTCACCGTGCGGCGTAAGCCAATCGACTGTGCACTCTGACTAACAGTCGGGGGAGTCTGGATGCAGTACTGTTTCCTATAGAGCGGGGGTGGTTGCGGACCTTACGGCGACTGCTCTTGAAACGACCATCGGCTATCCGATCCTGGGTGAACAGCCGGGCAAAGGACGCTGTGGTCCGCGATAGATTCAATATACACCGTTTCACCGCTTCGTAAGGGAGAGGACCACGCAAGAGACCTCGAACTCGTAAACAATCGAGAGACTGGAGTACTCTGGTCACAATTGGAAGTAAGGGCGTGATTGTAAGCCCGCCGGGAACACTCCTGGCTATCTCGCGGTTAAGACGTTGGCCTCTTACGGGTTTGTGGCGGAGCTAGACGGTGGATTGTTTCGTTCAAGTCTTCTGCGCTCACTCCAGGGAGATAGAACGACTAATCGTTAAAACTTCTTGAGGTGACGGGCACGCCCGCTGTAGTCGACAACCCTAGTTATATATCCCTAGTAGTTAGCAATGGAAAAGTAAAAAAGAACCATGATCCGGGTGCTCGGCGGCTCTTTAAAGGGTCAGGGGTGCTAATAATCCCTGGGTGGAAAACTGGACCGGGATCACCAGTACGGAACAGCTTTCCGGATGGCGCAATACCTACAAAAGTATTCAGAGCTAACAGCCAACCTCCAGTAATGGAGAGGCACTTCGAGAAGAAGTAGAAGAAGACTAAACGTGTATATTAAAAGTAATTGCTAAATTATGCGTGTTGCTAACCGTTACAAACACACGCAATAAGTAGAAATCACCCCTACTGGATGAATAACCACAAGAAAAAGAAGTAGCGGTACAAAGAAGCGCTTAATCGTTAACAAGGCGGGCGATTCACGAGATATTCGAGGTATATTTCTGCAATTAGGCGCGTGATACGCAAGTTAAATAAGCCTTAATAGTCTCGGCGAAAACTAAACAAGTTGAGTAAACAGAGAAAAATGTATATCCTTGATAATTACGGTCGATAAGTAAGGCAAAGCGAACTAATAAGGAGATAATTCTTTAGGTAAGTAATCATTTAAATTTATAGCTGCTTTAAAACGCCGTTTGTACAGTGGACGGAAACACTGCTGATAACGCTGGAGAGAATGTTTTTACATGGATGACGTAGAAGTAGGATGTTGCACAGTGGCAATTTTCGCAGATCTACGTAGAATAAAATGAATATCAAGTAAATATATTTAAAACTAGCTGACCCGTGCCCACTTCGTTGGGCGGCAAAACTTTTTACCTGTGATGAAATTATGAGTGTGGTTCGGTTAGTACTGAGTGCTATGATTTATTTACTGATTGCCAAAAGAAGGGTTATATTTTTACTGCATATGTATGTATGTATTTGCATGCCAAATTGACTATAATACCGTTATTTGTGAGTGTCTTCCTGTGAATGTCTTATTTGTGCTGAGCGTATTATCTCTTTAACTATTTATGAAGTAAAAGGGAAATTATATGCAGTAAATTATATGCAAAATCGGTTTAGTAGATCCAGAGATTACTTCCTACAACGTCACAAACTTTACCTCTTTATAATATTAGTATAGATAATATAATATTAATTACTTGATCGTAATATTAGAGTCCTATCCACCCTAGAACGGGCTAGTCCCAGTCGGGTGTCAGAATCAAATAAGCAAATGGTTAAGATTTTGCCATTCGGTTCCTCTTATTTTTATAAGCAAATCAATGTTTTATAGTAATTAATTCTTAAATAAAAAAAAATAATAAATAAATAACATAAAAAACACGACTGCCCTTACAGAAAATGAACCATTGTATTTATAAATATTTTTATTACGGTCTTTTAAGAAATACAGCGAGTGGCACTAATTTGCATATTTCAACATTTATATTCTAATAAACAATATGTATTTTTAAGATTTTAGAGTCTTTAATTATTATAAAATCGAAGACTATCGCGGTTGTTTGACATTATAAATAGGATAGAAAACGAATTTACCGCGTGAAATTTGTAGGACCCGACGTTTCGGTGACGTTGCAGCCGCCGTTGTCTAGGGTAGACTGAAGAGCTGTCAGTCCGTTGTTTTGCGGGTAGGCCGCAAACCGCTGCCGCCACTGCGTAGGTTATAACGGTGGTGGGGGGCCGGGCTCGGAGCGCGGGAATTTTTAAAATCCGTCTTGCACACAACACTCACTGTATCCTGTTTTACGTCTTTGCGTTCGGCGTTCGGCGGCGGGAACATTTTAAGAAGAGGGTTCCACGTAGAAGAGAGTTTGTAGCCGTCATCTGTATTGAAGTTCGGAGTTCTTCTTATTTCAATGGCTTCCCGGATCATGCGAGGAAAGTAGAATTGTTCCTTGGATAGAACAATGGGATTTTGAAACTGCATCCAGTGGTTACTTCCGCTATCCGCGGCCCACCCGCAAAACAACGGACTGACAGCTCTTCAGTCTACCCTAGACAACGGCGGCTGCAACGTCACCGAAACGTCGGGTCCTACAAATTTCACGCGGTAAATTCGTTTTCTATCCTCTTTAATTATTGTATTTAATCCCTTATTTTTTTTGTGTTTACTCTGTTTATATATTTTATGTTATTATTTTTAGGTACTTTATATTATTATTATTATTGTATAACTAATAAATAATAATTTCATGTTATTACTACTCATTCGTTATTGAGTGTTTATCTGGTCGTGACTTTATTGTATTTATTTTTACTTGTCCCAAACTTTAGAGGTTATTTTTTGATGGCAATTACTTAGTGTCAAAAACACGTGCCCGCTTTAGCCCCCCCCCCCCTCCCCTTCGGGTGAAGTGGGCATTCGTGGAAGTTTGGTAATATCCCTTATATATTTTTTTGTTTTCTCATGGTAAAAAAGTAGGCTGCAGTAGGTGAAATGAAATTAATATTACCTAATGAAATTAACATTACCTTTCTCTTAAGGTGCCTGCTTTGGGCCCCCTTCTCCTATATAATTAGCTAAAAATTGTTTCTCATCAATTCATATAAGATGACCTAAATCGAATCGTCCGATGGACTAAAGAATGGCTTGCTTGATAATAAATCCGTCCATTGTGAATGAATGTCGTATGTGAAAGAATGTCATATCGTAATAAACACACCAGTTGTGAAATTTCACAATAAAGAGTAGAAACAATCAAACAACTTATAGCTATGATACGTATACAAAATTATAAATAATGTCTACTGTAAGGTGCAGTAAAGGTGTAATTACATTGCGAATACATCTAGTTATATTTCCTTGGTATAGTAACCGCACAATAATAAAAAATGGCTTTTGACCTAATTCCACCTATCTAGATGGCATTAAAAGTGCCACTGTAAGGTGGACCCTGGATTTATGGGGTCGCTGAACCCGCAAAACATCTACTGTTTACCTGAGTTTTCTATTTTACGAGTAAAAATTCTCCACAAACTGATGATTCCTTTAAAAAAAATCGACTCCGGCGTCACTCCAATTTTTAATTAAGTTTTCTATATTAGAGCCCAAAATTGCCAACAATTGAGGTATTTTTATAAAAATGTGAACCTATATCGGGTGTTTGGTGCATCGTTTGACAAATTGAATTCGTGGATATGAGTGGTCTTTTGCTATCTCCTCAAGCCCCATAAAAAAATCGGTTGTGTCATCCCAAGACTTTCCCGGCGAACAGACGAACCCCCGCGCGCCAAATCCTTAACCACCCCCAACCTCCCCCCCCCACCAAATTACCACACCCAAAACCCCAACCCTTCCCCCGACCCCCCCCCCCCCCCATTCGCAAACCCCTCTTTCAAACCCCACCCCAAACGTTCCCCTCCTCCCCAAACCCTCCCCTCTCTGCGACTCAAACCCTTAACCCCGAACTGATCCCCCATCCCCCCAACACCCCTCCCCCCTAACCAACCCTTCGATAGTGATTCATTATGAAAGCAAATCTAGTACATTTATAGCATTTTTGTAGTATTTCCGTGGTATTCACATGGCTATTTTCCAATATGGTTGGTTTCTCGGCTAGCCTCAGGCGGCTCGACGTTATTATTTGATTGAAATGTATGCCGGAATGTTTTTTTTGACGCTTGTATAAGAAATATTGCAATAAAAATTTAACAATGTGGTTTCGACCGTACAAAGCATCTGTGTATTGATTTTTAAGTCTCTAAGTCCAATATTTCGAGATTAAAGTATGAGTAACGCGTTCCCTGGTAGACTGATTTCAACAACAATTTTTTCAACTCATTTCAGCGCTATCTTGGAGAAATACACATAGACATACTGACACACACAGACAGACAGACTCTTGAATAAAAATAAAGTTATTGGTACAACCTCTATTCTTTTTTGATTGTGTGATGTAGGGTTGTAAAATTACTTGGAAGTTTGAAAGAAATTAATTATTCTAGTTTTTTTATTATTATATTTTTTTTGAAGAAGGTAAATAAAATTTAAAACTTTACTTTGAATAGCAATTAAAAAAAACTGAAAGCGCTCGGGGTTTTATTTTTTTTTGAAAGTTCTCTAATCTATCCTGTCTCTAACTGTATGCAATATGCCATGAAAAATGTCCACTAACTTTTTTTATTTGCTAATTTTGCCAGTCAAGGCGCGTTCGGTTGATATTCGCTATACAGGATAATATGCATATCGAATAACTAGAGCTGTCAATGGGTGAACCCGTCACCTCAGGAAGTTTTAACGACATTAGATCGTTCTGTCTCCCGTGAGGTGAGTGTAGAAGAATTGGGACAAAAATAGTCCACTGTCTAGTTACGCCACTAGCCCGTAAGAAGCTATACCGCGAGATAACCAGATTAATCGACCAGCGGGCCTACACTCGCGCCTTTATTTCCAGTTTCAACCAGAATACCCCAGTCTCCCGACTGGTTACAGGTCGCTTCCGCGGTCATCTCCCTTACGTAGCGGCGATACGGTGTCTACCGATTATATCGCAGACCACGTCATCAACAGGCGGGCTGTTCGCCGGAATCGGGTAGCCGATTGGTCGTTTCAAGAGCATTTGTCGTAAGGTTAACAACTACTCCCGCTCTATAGGAGACATTACTGTTTCCAGACAATTCCGGCTGTCGGTAGGAATGCACAATCGATTGGCTGACGCCGTACGGTGCGCAAAACGTCCAGGAGCGCCCGAAGGATGACTCCTATGGGAAACTGGCCCGCAGGCCCTAGTCCTACCCGGGCTCGCACTTTTGCGTGAGTTTGACCGATCCTATACGTATGGGTCTTAGTGACCTAATACAACAGCGCCTATTAGCTCCCAGTGGATATCGAATAGGAGGATATGCTGCGAAACATCCTTCAAGGAATAACAGCGAAACATCCCAGCATGTAATAGTAAATCAAATTGTAATTGCTTATACCCAAGACTTTATTGATAGACTAGCTGACCCGTGCCCACTTCGTTGGGCGGTAAAACTGCCTGACTGCCAAAAGAAGGGTTATATTTTTACTGCATATGTATGTATGTATTTGCATGCCAATTTGACTATAATATCGTTATTTGTGAGTGTCTTATTTGTGAGCGTATTATCTCTTTAACTATTTATGCAGTAAAAGGGAAATTATTGCAGTTAAAAGGAAAAGTATTTTGTTTTAAACGCTTGAGACGATAAATTTACTTATTTCGATAAGAATTCATAATTGTTGATAATATGACCAATAAACATGACCTAACGATTTACATTATTTTTTTAATATAAAATACTACTTTTTGTGACTTAAATATAGAAGTTAGACATATGCTGTCGCTGATTTTTTGTAGGCATTATCAAGCTCTACAACTTTTCTCTAGAATTTAATCATATATCTCTCATCGTTAAGGCAGCGTTAGTTAGAAACGTTTTCGTTCGACCGCTTATTCTCCGACTTACTTTGCAAATCCGACTACCACGAAAAAATCTTTTCATTTTTCGGATTAATGTATAGCCTATAGCACTCACAAATATCGTGGATTTCTATTGGTAATAGAATTTTCAAAATCGGTTCAGTAGATCCAGAGATTACTTCCTACAACGTCACAAACTTTACCTCTTTATAATATTAGTATAGATATATTGATAGCAGCAACTATTTATCTTTTTTTTAAATTTAAAACCAGTTGATAGGAGTTCCTACACTTGGTTATGTCAAAACTAATAAAAATAACAAGTATAATATTTAAATAAATACCTGTTAATGTATAAGATATGAACGTTGAACATTCAAGCGCAGATTTTCTAGGTTATATAGAGGAAACAACATTTTCCAATATTTTCAATCAAAATTCTTACATAATTTCGTAAAACTTTCATTTGTCAATAGTACTAAATAATCAAATCAAACAAAAATTGGATAATTTCACAAATTATCATACGGGAAGATATTTTAAAGAAGAAACACAAATAAAAACAAATCAGTAATAATAATTATAGTCAATAGCCAATAGTTAGAAGAAGAAAAAAAAAATGGAATTGTTAAATAGTCAATAATAGAAAGAATAAGGAATAATAATAGTTAAGTAGGTCAATAGAGCTGCGAAAGATTGATATTGTCGAAATCCTTAATGCTATAAATAGGGTTTTTAGTCAGAATACCCTGTACCTTTTTCTCAAAGTGAACCTCCCCAAGGCCCCTGATGTGTAATGGAAGTTTGTTGTAGAATAAGTAAGATTGGCAGAGAAAGCTATTCCGAAACTTACTCAGTCGCACCTTAAAATGACGCAAGTCCTCTTTATTTCGCGTATTATGCGAATGAATATTTGAGTTAGTTGAGGTAGTCTCGATATTTTTCCTCGTATACATGATGTTTTGGTATATATACGCGGCGTACAAAGTCATGATACCAGGTTCGATAAAGTACTGCTTGCAAGATGTTAGCGAGGATATTGAGAACAGATTTCTAATCGCTCGTTTTTGTAGGCGAAAGATCCTTATGACATTTGCCGCCATTCCCCAGAACATGAGGCCATATCGTTACGTGCCCTGCACAATACTCTCGGTCACCTCCCAGGTAGTCGGCTGCTAAGCCCTATAAATAGGAGTGTGACGCGTCACTCCGCTTGTAATGAATTTCACTCCGATATCCATTGCTTTGCAATGACAGTAAACGAATTGCAAAGACAAATGCTATGCTGGAAGTAGCACGCATCGATCTCCGTCACTTTGTTTTTGACACTGTGTTTTTGGTCAGCTACATGTACCTACCATGTCAGCGTGTCAGTTCCAAAAGAAAACTCTTTCTTATGCAGTTTACAAATAAGCTTTTCCATAAGGGATCATTTATACGTATACCAGCATAGCGAAACTTTAACTGTAAAAAATGAAAATAATCAAAATTGGCTGAATTTTAAAACCTTTTTTTAACCTGTCAGAAAAGGGTTTCAATTAATTTATTACTTTCTTCGACACATGTCAAATGTGTAAAATAGGCTGAATTCGAGAATTAGAAATTATCGCAAAAACAAAACCATTTTTACAAGACTGTTAAAAAAAAAAGAGTGTTATGTTTTTAGGATTTATATATGTATCTATGTTTTCCGTTTATTCATTTCACCATGATTTCTAAATGCTTGAACCGATTAAAAAGTGTTTGGTATTGATATAATCGTTATATAATCTCGAGTGTCATGTGGTACATTAACTGTCCAAATATCAAGTAAATAGTTGTCTAAATGTCTAGTTGTATCAAATAATTAGTCGTTTCAATCTTCAAATGTCAATAAATTGACATAAATATATCGTGTTTATTGTCAAATGAAAGGTCTGATTGAGTAAATTCCGAATATGCCTATGTATCTATATGAATTAATACATAAACCATAAATATTTCATAAAAATTCTTAATAAAAATAATAATAAATATAGTAGGCCACTTTTTGTAACGGCAGTCATGTTTTTTATTCCTTTTAATATATTTATTTGTTAAACGTGCTCACTGAATATCGCTACGTTATTTTCATAGTATTTTATATAATATAATAAATTAATAGTTTAAAAAACCACTAAAAACACGCTTTTGGGCTATGATACGATATTCACATACACACGGCTATGATACGATATTCCATCATGGAATGCCAGTGCCTATCTTCCGGCTTCATCATCAGACCTTGAAACCTAATCGTAGTCAAAGTTTATTCCAAGACTTTTCTAACAAGTCCAAACACAGCTATGATACGATGTTCCATCATAAAGTTCCAGTTCATATCTTCCGACTCCATCATCAGATCAGTTCGACAGTACCATATTATTGTATTGTCATCAGAACTACATACAGCTGCTAATTTTCATGACGCTACGATCCTTGGAAGATGGTTAAATTAGTTACCTTAGATTATATTACATAGTTACATACAGGTCGAACTAATAGAAGCGTGTTAATGACACTCGTGTCAAAAATGATACTAGGAGTATATAAAAATGACAAAGAATTTTCTTCAGACCTTTGGCTACACATCCTGGTATAATTAAAAGTTTTTCGGGTTTACATGTTGCGATAATTAATTGTGTATCATTCAACTAATTTAAAGTTGCAGCATTAAAAAAAATACGGAGGCCCTAAGGGTCATATACTTCTTATTTTTCTCCTTTTTACAAGCTTTTATTTGCATTGCAATATTTGTTAGTAATATTTGTTAGTATGTGTTAGTTTGTTTAGATAAAGATCTTGCAAGTTAAATTAGAACCACTTCCTCTTATCCTATGAAGTTGAAGTACATGTTTGTTCAGTTCCGATGACAATGCAATTTTGTGGTGAGCATGACCCGACTTTACACCTTTGATCGGCTCCCGACGAGGCTACTCTTCCACGGCTAACAGCACACACAGTTTTGCATACACATTTCATCATGACATGGCCGGCTGCACCCAGGGTTGGCACCCGACGACGGAACTCCTCAACGGCCAACAACACAGAAACGAAATTTTGTATAAGCATTCAATTATGATAGCCCGTTCTATGTTTAACCGCGACAGGGCTTCTGCACTCAGGGTTGGCTCCGGACAGAGCATTTTATTAAAAGCTTGTTTTAAAAATTGTATTTTTACTAATAATTTGTTTTAATTGACTGCGCGTTTCTAATATTGAGCGGCACCTGGTTCCCTAGCCTAGCCGAGTCAACATTTAGTGTTATTACTCATTGTGCTTTCGCGCGAAAAGATGAGTTTCCCGCGATAACTCATCTTTTAGTCCGCAATACAGATCTTGCATAATAAAAAACGATGTTATAAAGTCATAAAACGATCATTAGAATGTAAGGATTGTGCAGGCGTCAGAATTACACCATAACACTGCTCTCTCCGGTGCTAATTTCTGAATGAATAATGTCGGTAATAAAAATACCCATTAATTAATTAAGTTGAAATCTCTATATTGCGGTTGTTGCTCGTACGGGCGAATACAGATTTCTACTCAGAAATCTAAAAACTCAGTGAGAGGAGGTACATAGCCCTATATAGATGCGAGGTTAAATTTTAGCTCTTGAAAATGTAAAATTCAACGCTAGGATCAAAATAGTTTAGCTGCAGGAGCTGCTCTGAGCCCTGCCCAAACCGTCCAGGAGCGCCTGAAGAACGATTTCCAGGGGAAACTGGCTCGTAAGCTCAGAGTCCTACCCAGGCTCGAACTTCTACATGGAGGCTACTGGATGGGTGCTGACCCGTAAATTGAGCCGACCCTAGACACATGGGTGAAATGGCCCAATTGCACTGGGCCCATTAGCTACCATAATCAGTATCAGCTAAGAATAAGAATCAGAATAAGAATAAATCTATTTCCAAAATAAAATGCTTAAGAAGGTGATATACAAGGTCTGCCTAACTAGGCCAAAGTTTCTACCAAGGTAGCCTCAACTATACAATAAAATACAACTAATTAAAGAAAAAAACAAATCTTATAGCTGTAATAAATAAACAGTATGGGATAGAAAATAATAATTATTACCAAAAACAATAAATGAAAAAATATACTAAAAAACAATTTCAAAAAGTTGGTACATAGTTTTTCAGTAAATAACAGAGAAAAAATGAATAAGAAGCAATAAATACAAAAAAAACAGGATTTAATAATAGTAGTAGATTTAATAGGAATAATAGAATTATCAGGTTGATAGTCAATAAATAATATACAAAAAGATAATAATAATCATAGAAGAAACATAGAAGTTGGTTTGATTATAATAATCAAAGATTGTTCAAGTTAAAGTTTAGTTGTTGAAGTAAAGTCAAAATTCAACTGAAATTGTTGATGACAGAACTTGACAGAAGTTGGTTTGATTATACTTTTTGGATTAATAAAAAAAGAAATAAATCTCACAAATTTCTCATAAAATATAAGCAATATGCCATAATGAAGTCCCATATTCCTGAGTAAATTAAAAAAAAGCGGTACAAGTTGTGGATAAACATTTACTTATCAAAAGTACCTATAATAAGGGCTTTTTGGTTGGGCCAACTACCCAGTGCCACGTGGTAAGTCGTTCGACTCTCACGGGCTAGTTGGTGGACTGTCTTCTTTCCCAAGTCTCTTACTTCATCCCAGGTTGAAAGAATATCATTATCTATATACATTTCTGGGGCGATGGGTTCGGCAGTTGACAACACTCTCCTGTAGAATAACACTAGTATAGCCATTTCAAATCACAATAGAGCAAATAGCAGCTATTCAAAAAGAAACAGTTTTGAACAATATACTTTAATAAGAACAATAATTTAAACAAATAAAAACCATGAGAAACGTAGCAAAAGGTGTACTATTGTATTTTTAATTATTAGAAACGTTTTGTTCGGGCAGAACAACACGTTTTTAAGAGAATAAAATTCCCCGTTGAAACGATATTAGTTGAATCAAAATTAATTTTACTGAA